>OZ012703.1:19111487-19571643 GCA_963942595.1 Cylloceria caligata | reverse complement strand
TCTAATTTTTTCGCTCCTTCTTTCTTGGCACGATTCTGCTCCATTCTGCCCGTAGGGCGTTTTGTTTCAGGACGTAAGCACGCACTTATTTGCTTTTCATCGAACACAATTAGAAATTCACTAATTAACAAACGAACACTGATGAAACTCGATGAAAAGTTTGATGGATTTTTCGATTTCTGGGAACACTGAAATTTCGCTGAGCCGTTCTCAAGGTCCTGTTCACTGCGCATGTGCTCTCTCTCTCTCAAACCCATGGCACATCATCTATCGCGCAAGTTTGCTGTCATCGCTCGAACTCTTTACTTCACCGCTATTCCACTGTCACCACTGAAGTAGTTATCGTCGACAGCATTCTACCGTCTGCTCCCAGCACACATACGCATCTCATAGCCTTGTAGGACTATCGCAGAGTCTATGTGGTGGTGTTTACTTCAGGTATTTTGATCAGCGCTCTCACAAGTACTGACTCTGTTATAGTGTGTACATCTTTCGAGCTCTTTCGCCTACACTATAGATTGATAAATCATATACAATCATCACACCGTTCTAACTTCAAACATTAGTTTATCTTATAACAGCCGATTGTTAGGAGTGCGATTGTCGATATTATTTATCTGCATGTCGAATTTAAATTTAAAATGCGATAAATGCAAAAAAACTATTGCTAATAATAAGGTTTCATGTATATCTTGCTCCAAATCATTTCACCCAGGTTGTGCTAGGTCATATCTTTCATTTAAATCAGCTAATACTTGCTGCGTCTTAAATCTATTTAAAATGCCCAACTTAACACGCTCGCCACCCGCGTCGCCACTTGTACTATCTTCAATGTCTTCCTCTGCCGGTACGCTTATCCCTCAGCGGCTAACACACCAGAGCACACAATTAAACTATGATTCGTCAACTGATTTGTTAGCTGTTGAAGCTGCTTCAACAACGCAACCACCTATAACCCAACATCAAAATCCTCAGGTGTCAGAAAGAGATTTATTGCTCGCCTTAAATAAAAATCTTAGTGCCTTTATTGCTGAACAAACTTTAGTCAATATTGATCATACAACAAAACTAAATTGTATTGAAAAGCATACAAGTATACTCAAGGCCCATGATGAAAGAATTGCACAGCTAGAAACAAATTATGCGCAATTATTACAACAAAATATTAATCTATCACATGAGCTTCACTCAACTAAGGCTCATACCGCGGTTCCACTCCCTACTGAAATCACAGTATCTGGAGTGCCTTTAGCAATAAATGATTCTGCAGAGCAAGTAGTGGAGAAAATTTTCAAGGCCCTTGGTATACCGAACCTCCTAAGCGATGTTCTTGAAATTCGAAGTCTCGACAAAAAGAAAAATAATCTACATAACGAGCCAAGTAATGTCAGTGCTAATAACTTGAAACAAATCATTTCAAAATCTTTCGTTATCACTCTCAAATCGCACCAAGTCAGAGAGCACATTATCAAAATAAAGAGATCTAAGAAAAATTTGACTCTCAGAGAAGTGTTTGGCCTGGACCAACACGGACTTGTCTATGTAAATGAGTTTCTTCCACCCGCACTGTATCGTATACTACGTCTCGTTAAAGCTCGTGCTTCTGAACGTAATTATAAATACGTGTGGTGTCGTTCAGGTTCCATATTTGTTCGCAAGGATGACAGTCAGACACCAATCATCGTTTCAACCGAGGCTGATCTAGATAAATTGATCTGACTGTCTCCTAATAGTCAAAATTGCTTACCCCTCACACACTCAATATCGCATTTAGAAATAGCTCAGTTGAATGTTAATTCTTTGCGAGGGCATATGGAACTAATTCAATCAACTATACTCGAGCGCAAATTCCATATTATCTCGTTGAGCGAAACGTGGCTCCATTCATTTGTATCGGATAACTTGTTACGGACAGAAGGATATTTCCTCATTCGCAATGATCGAGAAGGAAAAGAAGGTGGAGGAGTTGCTTGCTTTATACACAAGTCCCTAAAAGCGAAAGTATTAATGGCATCACCAAGTCAATATTCAAATGCACCTGAATATCTAATTATCGAAATTACTGGATCTAACGCCAAGAAGCTTCTTTTTGCTTCAGTATACAGACCACCAAAAGCATCAATGCTAGGGAATTTTGTCGAAGCTTTATGTAATTTCTCTCACAACTATGAAAATATTATAATAGCAGGTGATCTTAATTGTAATTTAGCTAGTAATGATTATGAATCAATTTATCTACGCCAATTAGCCTTCTCTCTTTCACTACATATTGTTGAATCCGCTACAACCCACCACACGGTTACTTCGGATTCCTGGATAGATGTATTCCTAATCGATAGTGAAGAAAAAAAACTATCTTATGTTAAATCTAAGGCTCCGTTTATAGCTGGACATGACCTATTAGAACTACATTATAACTTTGAGGTAGAACTTACTATCGAGCGTAACATTACACGGCGAGTCTACAATAATTTCAATGATAGAGGCTTTCTGGATTTTTTATCGAATAAACTGAATTCTTCGGGACTTAGGGATTTCAACTCGAGATTCAGCACCAATTCGAGTTCGGGTATTATACCTGTTGATATAAACACGATAGTAGATCTATTGTCTGGAGCATTTCTAGAGTCTCTGAATAAATTTGCGCCTCTACGTACTTTCTGTATTCGTCGTCCTCCGGCACCTTGGCTCACACAAAATTTGAGAGAACGCATGGCTCAGCGAAATTTATTGTATACGCGTGCACGACGATCTAAAAGCGTACTAGACCTTGCTATCTTCAGGGAGTATAGAGACAAGCTTAAGAATGACTTAAGACATGCGAAAAGTGAGTACCATATTCAGAGGTTGTCAACCATAACAGATCCAAATAAATTGTGGAAAGAGCTAGCGACTCTTGGTTTAGCCAAGTCGTCTTTAACATCACCACTCAATTTCTTTCAACCAGAAGAGCTCAATTCTTTTTATTCTGCTGTATCCAGCCAATTACCGCCTTGTTCATACGACGAGTTTCGCACGATAAGTTCATTAATTCAACCAGTTCGCCCTTTATTCAACTTTGCAGAAATCACGTCCAACCAAGTACGATATATTATCTCTACCAACGCTAGTTCTAAGTCATATGCAGCTGGTCCAGATGGTATTTCTCTGTTCCTAATAAATAAGTCTATCGAGGTTTCGTGCTCACTACTAACAGCTATGTTTAACCATTCTTTGCAATCATCTAAGTTCCCTCAGTGTTGGAAAAAGGCTTTTCTTCGACCGTTATCCAAAATTAAAACACCCCTTTCCCCGTCTGATACTAGACCGATAGCTAACCTTAGCGAACTTTCAAAAGTACTTGAGAGATTGGTTCATAAGCAGATCACTGACTGGATTGAGTCGAACCAAGTTTTTGATCCACGTCAATCGGGATATCGTAGTGGTCACAGTACTCAAACAGCATTACTACGTATATGTGACGATGTGAGGCGCAATGTGGATGAAGGGCGTATTACCATTCTAATCTTATTTGATTTTAGCAAAGCATTTGACACTGTACCACACTTACAACTTCTTGCAAAATTAAAAAAAGTGGGCCTTGCAGGACCAGTTCTAGATTGGATTTTTTCATATTTAACTGAAAGAACTCAAGCAGTTATTGACGTCCATGGGACTTCCGCCTCTTGGTTACCTACTACAGCAGGCGTACCGCAAGGTTCTGTCCTAGGTCCACTTCTTTTTTCTCTTTATATTAATGACATTAGCACTGCACTTCAATACACACAGCACATGATATTTGCTGACGATACGCAAATATATCTTAGTTGCCTCCCGTCTCAAATAAATCAAGGAATAAAGTTAATTACTGAGGACGTTCAAGCCATTGCCAACTTTGCAATTTCAAATGGTCTAAAACTAAACATTGCCAAATCAAAAGTTCTTATATTCGGTAGCAATGCGTATACGCGCGAACTTGATTTCTCAATGTTACCACCGGTTTCGTTAAATGGAGTGAATATTCCATTCGTTACTGAAGCTAGGAACTTAGGAGTGATCATGCACAGTAATTTATCTTGGAAATCTCATGTTTTACATATCTCACAAAAAGTTCACTTTGCTGTATATAGGTTAAAATTTCATCGCATGGCCCTTTCTCAAGAATTGAGATCATCATTGATAATTGCCTTAATTTTTCCATTATTAGACTACTGCTGCCTAGTTTATAACAATCTGACTGAGGAATTGAATTTAAAATTAGAACGTCTCATCAATTACTGTATACGTTTTGTTTTCGATCTTCGATGCGATGCTCATATCACTCCGTACAGGCGACAACTTGGCTGGCTTACAGTTAAATCGCGGCGTCTGTATTTTCTTGGTATTTCAATGTATAACATTCTGCATCAGAAAGCACCAACATATTTATTGGCTCTATTCAGTCATCAGACGAATACTCCTGAACGTCAGTTAAGGAGACCTCGATCGACTTTTGCTGTGCCAAAGCATCGCACAAATACTTATAGGAACGCATTTTCTCTCTCTGGCATTTATTTTTGGGAGAGCTTACCATCGCATGTCACTTCTTCTTCTAGTTTGGAACTGTTTAAGATTCGTCTCCATACTCACCTTTTTAATCATGTTGATGTAAATTAGTTTCTGTTTTTGTTCTCGGTAGTATAGTGACAGCATTATATATATACCGTCAAATTCTATATGGTCAATTTGATACTTATAAGCTAATTATATTTCTATTCTTATTTTTATCATATAATTTTTAGAATTACTTTTAAGTTAATTATTATAAGATTCTTATTGTTTTAATTGTATTTCTGTATAGCCTATTCTAGTTTATAAAAATATAATTATATTATATTATATTATTGTCTTAAATATTTGCCAAAGGCTTGCCAAGGCATAATAAAACAATCAATCAATCAATCAATCTCTCTCTCTCTCTCTCTCTCTCTCTCTTGACTTCCTATCGAGTTAAACAGCCAAGTTAGCTCGGAAAAAGGTGGCAAAAAGCTTAGCCACAATCAACGTTATGCGCAGGTGCTCGAGGCTAGATAGAAGGTCAAATAATAGTAAAAAAAAAACATAAAAACGAGAGCCAGCTTTACGTAACCGTACATACAGCTGGGGTAAGATGGTGCAGCTTTGTACATTTTGGCACATATCATTTTCGTTGATATAATCTTTTTACACGGAAAAAAATGTCTGACTGAGTTTAATTTACCAGGCTGGTAGAGCACAATGAATAACTATTTTTGCGGTAATACTATAATAGCATGAATAAGTAAATTGAACTATGCTCACACATGACCTTAACTCTCCAAACAGTTATTCCACCGATAGGTACTATAGTACAAAGGCGTAGTACTCACTATTATGAGCAGCAGTAAACGTAACAAGCACAGAGTATTAAAGTAACAAAATTATTATCACTTTGTTTGTGCTAGTTGATTTAACTACAGTGGCCTCTTTGATTTGATCAATAACAATAGTTAATTCTACTACATTGCAAGTTCACCGTATACGTCGTTTTGAAGATATTATATTCACAAGCGCAATCGGTACATTTACTGCTGGCTTTAGTTATGTTTACTTGGGCAGCATATTTAAGCGCCAATCAACTAAGCAAGAGCTTCGAGTGGGGTTTCTGAATCTTGATTGGAAGATTTCGAGGTAAGTGCACATAAAATATTTTATAGACTAATACAGCTGAGGTTACGGGCTATTCTTTCACTCCACAGTGATTGCCAATAGCACTATTCCTCTTCGACTTGCAGAACTTTGATCCGTGTATTACGTCATTTTAAGGTGAAGAGTAATATATGTGAGTGCGGAATTTGTGGCACCGCAACACGATTTTGAGATTATAAATTACGTACGATGTTTCGCAGCTTGAGCCTTAATATTTATAAAAATGCAATATATCTGTTCCAGTTGGATCAAGACTTTATCCAGTACCAAGTAAGTACCCAGCGTGCTACGATAACCTATTTACAAAGTGGCCATTAACAGCAATAAAGCTGATTGCAATAGCAAAAACCCAATCAGATAATGTGGTTAAAGACTTCCTGACGAAGCACGACCAATTCGTACGTAGAGGTAATATGTGTCTAATAAAAACAAAACTAGAAAGCAAATCTTTCCGCAGGCCATCGAAGACTGAGGTGCAACAGTCGTTTATTCTGCATGTAGAGGTATATTACTCTACTTATGTATATTTTAACGAGCTCATTGTTCATAATTTATATAGAATTTATATAAACGTTAGTGTTAGCACTGTAATCTCATTCAGTTGATATTATAATAGATTTGGGTGTACTTCCGAAAACCCCCCACCTCCGATCGATTTGAAAATTTGCACAGACCTTCCTTTTGATGTTCTAAGACAACCCCTAAAGGGATTTTTGGCGCCTGCCAATAGTTTCCGAGAAATTAAATTTTGAATATTGGATTTTAGCATGAGCGATATATCTATCCTCCTCCCCCTGACTTGGCGTGTTTGGGTGTGTGTTTGGGTGTGTGTGTGTGTGTGCGTGTTTGGGTTTGTTTGGGTGTGTGTGTGTGTGTTTGGGTTTGTTTGGGTGTGTGTGTGTATTTATATCTATCTATCAACTTTTTATTAAAAACATAAATTAAAAATAAACATTTTTAAAAACTTAAAAAAAAAATTTTTTATCAAAAAATTTTGAAAAAAAAAAATCAAAAAATAAAATAATAAAAAAAATCAAAAAAAAAAGTTAAAAATGAAAAAATAAAAAATGTATATTTCTTTTTTATTTCTATCTTCTTTGGTTTTGTCTGGGTTTCTTTGGTTCTTTAGGTTCTTTAGGTTTCTTTGGTTCTTTTTAGGCTTGTTTCTTTGTTATTTCTGTGTTATTTTGAATTTTAGTTGGGTTCGAGTTGAGTTTGGGATGTTTTGTGGTTTCGAGTTGGGCTCGAGTGGGGTTTGGGATGCTTTGTGGTTTCGAGTTGGGAATTATCCCGTTTTGCTTGAAAACAATTGGTTGTACAAAAAAATGTCTTCAACATAAAATGTGTATTTTTACATAATCTACAACTTTTGTTGGAAATATTTTAGTCTCCAATCAGTAGTTCTTG
The DNA here is from genome assembly GCA_963942595.1 of Cylloceria caligata. NCBI lineage: Eukaryota > Metazoa > Arthropoda > Insecta > Hymenoptera > Ichneumonidae > Cylloceria > Cylloceria caligata. The sequence goes on along the minus strand of OZ012703.1, from coordinate 19,564,551 downwards.
AAATAACATAGAAATACTTCTTCAAAAACGACTTTTTTGAAATTTCAATGGGAAGATCAAATTTGCGCCAATTTTAATTTTCATATTCGTGCTCAGGAGGCCAAAAAACATAAGTGTGCAAAATTACAGCTCAAGCGGAGGTGGGGGGTTTTCGGAAGTTTATCCATAGATTTTCTCAACAGACGAGTGAGGACTTGTAACCAGCTTTCGAAGAACTCTTAAGGATACTCGAGGGCCATGGACTGACGAAGCTATCACTTACGATCATTGTCGAACTTTTCGTCGAAATACCAAAAATTCAGCGAGTATGTGTGGACATTCCTAGAGAAATATATTTATGAAATCCCCGACGGATCAAAGACAAACTTTGTATCGGTTAACAGACCAATTTTGGAGCTGATGCACAATAATATAATATATCCAACGATAAAAACACAATATTTTCTTTCACGACTGTGATTTCAATGTCGACGCCAGCTTGTGATACAAAATGGTATCCATATGGAATGTGTTAAGTGTGGCACCGAATGTGAATCCGAGCAGAAGTTTTTTGTCTACCTTAAATACATTTACTACTTGAAATACAATGATCCATATAATTGTAGAATTGTCAGATGCGGAAGACTCTACTCAAACTTGAATTCATTCAAAAAGCATTTACGTGCTGATCATTCGAGTTACATTGTGCCTACAAATAAAATTGAGAATAAAGATAAAGAAAAATTCACGACGATCCCAAGTAAGCTTGAAAATTCAGCAGGTACTTGCATTGTCAATAATAAAGATGGTGTTCAAACTTCCGAAGATGTCACTGAACTTGCCTTAGAGACGGAAAATTAATTTTTAACCTATACATTAACTCTTCTATCTCACGATATATGATTCAACTTTTCGTATCTTACGTCATGAAAGACGGTTATGTTCCCGCCCTGAAACGAAAAATCCATTTGCAATTAGTGTTCAAGAGACTAAACTCGACAACGTATTTGAAAACACCCACTGAACATACAATTATGGGCCTAACGTGCAAGGAATTCATCCGTAATGGTGTTATCGTATCGAACTACAAAACGTGAAGCGCCAATGGATTTCTTAAATAGAAAGAAGATTTCTCAATAAAATCAAACACTGCATGAATTCTCTGATTCGTGAAGCACATATGATATCGAATTTAGTGGAAGGTCAGCTATGAAAAAAAAAGCGTGAAGCATATGGAGAGTTGAATTGTTCATTAACAGGAATAAAAGAGTTATGCGTCTGGCATGGTGTTAAAAATATTCACAATTAAAATAATTTGTCTGTCGATATAATCCATGACGTTTTGGCAGGCTTATGCAATTATACAATACTTCATCGGCTAATCTTAATCACTTAGTTTTCGACGAGTAACTTTTCAGTTTAGATACCTTAAATTCTCGAATACGATTCTTCAACTACGACTTGACAGAAAAATCGAAGAAACCTCCATTAATTAAAGTTAAAGATATTCAAAATCGAATTAGAATGTCTGTGTCGGAAATGGCGTCCTTTTATGTCGTTAATTAATACAATTGTGTGCTGGCACTCAGACCTGCATTAAATTCATTTAAATTCATTTGTATTTATTTTTATATTTATTATTTTGCATTTTTCTCTGATATATTTTGTAGTATTTGTAGTCGATGGTAGAATAAAACCATTTTCTCTACCAACATCTGTCAGTCTGGTTATTTATCCCCTGCCGTGAGTGAAAACTCATTATTATCAATATCTTACAGATTTGTTCCACCAACACCAAGGAAGGAATTCTCAACAGAGTTGAAATTTTTACGGTTTACATATGTCGATGACGCCGGAAACTTTTCAAATGGCTCTCGTACTAAGAGCAAACATGCACATAAAGACACAAGTGTAGAAAACCAAAGATACCTTTAAAAGTAACAGCAGGATCTTTTACAATAGCCGCGTTACAAACCAAGCAAAAATTCTAATTTACTTATTACTGATTTGACCAACAGACGCGCCAATTTGGCGGAGTATAAACGTTTCCGCCATGGAACAGATCCGAGTCTTCGAAAGGAAATGTCTGCGAGTCTGCTTCAAACTATATCGATCAAGGCTATCTAATAATTATGTAAGAGTTATAAACGATGCAGCCAACATCCCTAGAATTGACAATTTTATAATCAAGCTTATAAGAGATTACTTCGCAAATATACCAAACATGGAAAATGCAATAACCAGGACCCTATTGAACATTGACGCTCAAAAGATAGAGTAGCGAAAACACACAGGATATATCTCCTCCCCCCCTGCACCAATTTGGAAAGTTTAGACGAGAATGTATACATTATATTTTTATTACAATGACCGCAAATTTTGCTAACAATGTGTTCGAACTTTCAGTGGTTTCCATCGAGTGATGTCAATCGTCATAGCCATCATGCTTCTTGGAATTTTTGTTCGTTTATTTGACGAGCATTTATAAATCTTTTTTCACTTTCCATATCTATATATATTGTTTGACATTAGCGAAAAGCGAGCGCACTTTGTAACTACAGGAAATTATCGGTATAATTACTCAATACTTTATGTACTAACAAACATTTAATAATAAGTTACTTATAAAAATAACCCTACCAATCGTATGTATATATATAATCATCGTTATATGTATCTAAACATTAATTATCTGAATAAACGCAGACAACATTTATTTGTTTACTATATTTTATCATTTGTAGTGAAACGCAATGTGTTCTTGCTACATTGAATATGTATTTTTTTGCTTCCTCGCAGAGGAAGCTTTGTTTAATAACATTCTTTTCCAGGGTTTGATGCCACATTACTTAAAAAGTTCCTAAACGTCGAGAAATTATATTTAGGATAAATGTTCGGGAGCGCACGCGCGCGTGCGTCCGTGTGATAAGCATGGACTGCTAAAATGGTTATATCTCGAGAACGGGTCGACCGATCTTCGTGAAACACTTCACACGAGTCGGGTCGTAGACCTCACCAGTTTACCAGGTGTACAAGTATGAAATGCGGATTTCAGGCAACAGATGGCGCACAAATGCAGTGTGTTCTATAAAGATTTGACACTGCGCCATTTTGTTATGTCATCAACAAGCGTCAGACGCGCACGAGTGATAAATTGGAAAAGTGTGTGCATAATATTGTGGTGTTGTATTCAATATGTCGAAATTTATACCGACAAAGAGCATTCGCGGACAGCATTAATTTTTTGTTTTCATTTGAAGAAAACTGCTGCTGAATCATACCGATTACTTCGAGAAGCTTATGCTCCATCGCAAGATACGTGTGAACGATGGTTTCGGCGTTTCAAGAGTGGTGACTTCGATGTTGCAGCAAGGAACGTGGAAAGCCGCCAAAAAAATACGAAGATGTGGAATTGCAAGCATTGTTGGACAAAGATGATTCGCAAACACAAAATCAACTCGCCGAGCAATTGGGCGTTAATCAACAAGCTGTTTCCAATCGGCTACGAGAGATGGGAAAGATTTAGAAGACCGGTAGATGGGTACCACATGAGTTAAACGACAGGCAAATGGAAAAGCGCAAAAACACATGTGACATTTTGCTCGCTCGGTACAAAAGGAAGTCGTTTTTGCATCGTGTAGTTACAGGGGATAAAAAGTTGATTTATTTTGAGAATCCCAAGCGTAAAAATCATGGGTAGATCCAGGCGCACTATCCACATCGACCGCAATAACGAATCGCTTTGGCAGAAAGACGATGCTCGGTATGGTGGGACCAGAGGGGCGTGGTCTATTATGAGCTGTTAAAACCTGGGGAAATGGTTAATACTAATCGTTGCCAACGACAATTGACCGATTTGAACCGTTGGCTGCTTGAAAAAAGGCCAGAATACCGAAAGAGGCAACACAAAATCATTTTTCTTCATGACAATGCGCCATCACATACGGCAAAACCGGTTCGCGACACGTTAGAAGCACTCAGCTGGGAAGTTCTACCCCGTGCAGCTTACTCACCAGACTTGGCTCCTTTCGATTACAACTTGTTTGCATCGATGGGTCACGCACTTGCTGAGCAGCGCTTTGGTTTGTACGAAGATGTGAAAAAATGGCACGATGAATCGTTCGCAGCAAAAGGGGAAGATTTTTACTGGCGTGGTAATCACAAATTGCCCGAAAGATGGGAAAAATGTATAACAAGCGATGGAGCATACTTTGAATAAAGCACTTCTTATCATTCTTCCGAATTTAACATGTTTTTTTAGAAAACAAATCCTCATTTCATACTTGTACACCTGGTACAGCTATTTTTCGCCCAAATCATTAACGGGTGTATCATTCTGTGGCAGTATCAGAATTTATAGAATTATAAGTTTTTGTGATTTTCCGAAAAAAAAAAAATCTATTTTCACTCTAACAGCAAGAATACTTGATTTCGAATATGGCGAGAATCAAACGAGGAGTTTAAATGTTATTAAAAGTGTAACATTACAAAATGTTTAACTTTAAAAAAAAATTGTTTTCCACCTTTGACAAAGCTTTTTCTATTACAAAGCTAGAATCGATCAATATACTTACTCAGAGAGGTGACTTTGTCAAAGGTGGAAAATAATGAGGACGTAACGTGCAAGGTTCTACTTTGCATCCTCGTTTATTCAGAATTTTATACCATTGAATTTCTCCTGGAAAAAAACCAAAATTAACAATCCGGGGATCGAACTAGGACTGCTTAGTTCACGGTAAAAGAAACTGCGTCTTAGCTCGCTAGACCATTAATTCATTGTACATAAATTATGTCAAACTACCTGAAAAATTATGAGTGCTTGGTTTAACCGCCACGCGAGCTTATCGATTATTTCATATCTTATTATACTATTAATAAACAACAGTACCATTCATAACAGATCCACGCTTATTTGGTGAAACACGATCACCGCAAATATTAGCCTTACGGATGCATGAGTGTGAGAGAGAACGGTAGACTATCCCAACAATCTTCGGCTCAAGCATTAACATTACTCTAACATTACACCGCTAATGCGAAGGAGAATGCGTGGTAGCCTGTTAGGTATGAGTATGAGACAACAGAAAAGGGGTGTGCCATGAGATGCGTTCGACGCATCTGTTACATCGATACATCGCCACGCCGTCTTCAGGCGGAAACGATAAATACTTTTTCTCTGCCAAATCTTAACACGGGCTCTGTGCTTCCATATAAATCTCTGTTCTCTGCATCCATTAAACACACTTACCTGAAAAAATGCGTCGATTCATACTAGTTTCCTGTTTTTTTACAATAAATACAAAGTCTCATGTTTTCAAATTATAACGTTCATGCAATTGTTCACTTTTCACTAACCCAACTAACACTTAACTAATAATGCTCCTGACCATACTTTTCAAGGCCCTATGCTCAACAAGTTAGTTTCACATCTGATATTGTGTCGCATTTCTTCGACACGCTTGGAGCATACGAATCAGCTATCCAGTCAGTAGGGATGGGCGATGTTCTAAATTAAATCGATGTTTCAAAAATCGATTTTAAAAAAATGTATCGATGTTCGAAATCGATTATTTTCTTAAAAACATCGACAAATTGATTAATCGAAAAAAGCGGGTAGAATACTACGGCTGCACTGTCATCGACTATCGCGACTATCGCGAGAGAAAGGTTCACTTGTATGTCCCTCTCGCACTCACGCCGAACCCCAAATTGACCCTATCGGTATCGGTGGAAACATAGTGTATGATTTGTACGATTACGGTAATAGGAAAAAGGGTGGCTGGCGATAAGGAACAAACTTTTGCTGGAGACGAAAGGGAGCCAATTTTTCGTACAAAGATTGGAGATGAACAAAGTTGCGAAAAAAAGCATAGAATTTATTGTCATTACAGCTTTATTATCATAAAAACGCTCCATCGTCATCATTTATGGGTTCAATGCAGTATTATGTTCTGTCCAAAGTGTGTGTACCTGAAAAAAATAATAAACTGTTATCGAAGCATGAGTATTTATACCAATACTAAAAATGGAAGATTTCTTAATATCAGGAGTACAAATTGAAAATGCGGGATTTTTTTCTATTTTTGAACGTTTATTCTGAAAAAATGGTAACAAATGAATTATTCAAAGTATTGTCCATCGCTAGCCACAACTTTTTCCCATCTTTCTGGCAATTTACGGATACCGTCGCGAAAAAATTCGGCCGGCTTGGCTGCTATCCAGTCATCGACCCATTTTTGGGCTTCTTCGTAAGAATGGAAGCGCTGGTCAGCTAGGCCATGTGTCATCGATCGGAAAAGGTGGTAATCGGAAGGAGCAATATCTGGGCTATACGGCGGGTGGGGTAAGACTTCCCATTTCAGCGTTTGTAGGTATGTTTTGACCGGCGCTGCAACATGTGGCCGAGCGTTGTCATGTTGCAAAATTACTTTGTCGTGTCTTTGCTCGTATTGTGGCCGTTTTTCTTTGAGTGCGCGGCTCAAACGCATCAATTGAGTTCGGTATAGTGCTCCTGTGATGGTTTCGTTCGATTTCAATAGCTCATAATACACCACACCCAGCTGGTCCCACCAAATACAGAGCATGAGCTTGGCGCCGTGAATATTTGGTTTGGCCGTCGATGATGATGCATGGCCGGGGTAACCATATGATTTTTTGCGCTTCGGGTTATCGTAATGGATCCACTTTTCATCACCAGTGACAATGCGATGCAAAAAACCCTTCCGTTTTTGCCGTTCGAGCAGCAGTTCGCATGCAAAAAAACGGCGCTCGACGTCTCTCGGCTTCAGCTCATACGGCACCCAATGTCCTTGCTTTTGGATCATTCCGAGGGCTTTTATACGATGGGAAATGGCTTGTTGTGTCACTCCCAATGAATCTGCGAGCTCTTGTTGAGTTTGACACGAGTCTTCATTGAGTATTGCCTCCAATTCAGCATTCTCAAACTTTTTCACTTGGCCCGGCCGCTCTTTGTCCTCAACGTCAAAATCACCACTTCTAAACCGCACAAACCATCTCTCGCACGTTGAAACCGATGGAACATGACTCGGATAAGCCTCGGAGACCAATCGATGTGCTTCAGCAGCACTTTTCTTCAAATTAAAGAAGTAAATTAAAACTTCCCGCAAATGCTGTTTTGTTGGCACGAAACTCGACATATTGAGAGCTCAAAAAAACTATGAATTTGACACTGCGACAAATTGACACATACTGAAAATTAAAGCTATAAGACGTAGCTTTGACATGAACATAGTCACAGTACTGCCTGATGCGTATAGCGTTAGTAACGCCATCTGTTATCAAACCCGCATTTTCAATTTGTACCCCTGATACAAGATCTTTCAATACGAAATTTATATTGCCATTGATAACAAAATGAGGAATGAGATGAAAATGAATAAAAAGGAAAATGAATGAGAGGTTCCGGGTATAACAAAATAATCATTTTTAGCTGTAACACGTCTATATACTTTACCACATATTTTTTCTAGGAACATATTAACATATATTATATTACAAAAGAGGAATTACAGTACGGAGTTGCAGGCTTCGATTACGTAAATATAGGAATATATAATACACCAGGAAAGAGGAACTAAGACGGTTCGAAACTCCAATCTGTGAAGATTGGAGTTTCAGTTGCGCTCTCGCGTGAGCGAGAGCGAGGTGAGAAACAGCAGCTTGTTTAAATGCTCACCGGATAGTCTGCTTCGATTGTCCGTTTTTATGTCGCCAGCTTGAGAAAAAAGCCGTTCAGACGGTACGGACGTTCCGACAATGCTGATATATTTCACTGCCAACTTGTAGAGAGACGGAAACGCGTTCTTTCCGATCGATGACCAATACTGAAAAGGGTCTTCATGGCGCTTGATGTTTGGCTGACTCAAATACTGACGTATTTCGAGACTGACATTTTCGCTATGCCTGTTAGAGTCAGCTTTGGACGCAATCAAGTGGTCATGATGACTCCAGAGACTATGCTGTTCAGTCGGTTCCTCGAGTACTTTTGCTGTAGTATTCGTAATTTGAACTTCGTCGTTCTTGATAAAATTATTGATCCAAGTTATTGCAGTTGAAGCAGCCAGGGCACTCTGGAAGTGGATCTTCTTAAATCTCGGATCCAGTAAGCTCGATATAGCCAATATTTTGTTGAACTCGAAGTCCTTGAATCGCCAATCAATCGTTGCTAGGAGTTTTTCTTGGAACTCGTTTCCGCACTGTGTCAAAGGCTTGTATCTTCGGATACTGTCTTTGAGGCAGTGTACCAATGAGATGATGACGCTGCATGTTGGATACAACGCTCCACTGACTTCAGTAATGGCGAGCTCTACTAACTTCATAAGCGAGACTACATCTCTCAGCATCTGCATCTCGTCGCATCTCAACATGTCGGGTGCATTCGGGCACTTCGACACGACCGGATAAACATATTCCTCGAGAGTGAGGAATCTCTGCAGCATGCATAGCGTCGAGTTCCATCTTGTAGGGACATCTTGAATAAATTTCAATGCAGTTCCGTGGGTTTTACCATCTCGCATTTGTAACTTCTTCAATTCGTCGGAAGCTACAACACTCCTCCGGGTAATTGTGACGACTCTTTCGTTCAAAGTATTTCCATGCAATACTTGATTGCTTTGAACTGTAAAATAGAAATCAATGAGTGAGAAAATGTTTTAGGCGACCTTTTGAAAAAGTAAGTTTGTAAAAAATGACAAATTAAACTCACTTTGTTACACTCTTTGTTGTGTTCAAATCATTTGGCTGAGACGAAGATGGCTGATCCTGAACTCGGGGTTCCAGTTGTGAATCTCGAGCACTCTCCGTAGTACCTTTGTGTACGAAAGCATAAACGAGCGCATGCAATTTTATGTGGTCGAGGTTATGATATATACTCGACGAATATATACATCTTATTACTTACCTTCATCAGCATTCATTTCGGCTTTTTTATTCGTGTGTTCTTGGTCTCGATTCTATAATTTCTCGCGCACGAGCCGGGCGTAATTATATATATTTTTTTATTTTCACTTCAAATAAGTTGCCAGATGCCGGCCGGTCCACCAGAATTTCAATTTACGATACGCAATATGACGCAATAATACGTGGTCTCTTACATGAAAACGACAATATGGCGTTATCGATGTCACCGAAAAAAAATCGAAAATCGATTAATCGACTGACTAAAACATCGAAGAAATATAATCGATTAATCGAGCCAAAACATCGGCTGCTTCGATTAATCGAAAAACATCGCCCATCCCTACCAGTCAGTGTAGAGATCAGTGTCACCGACCAATCGCGACGACGCAAACTCCTTCTTTCGTACCTGCTCGACGCCATTTTTTCCGACGACTCCCGAGCCCGAGTCGATGGAGCGTGAAGCGTAAAGGACGTGAAGTGAAAATCGCAGTAATGGCTGTTAACCGCTGAAGCAACGTTTTTCTTACAGTTACATAATTCCGTGAATAAACAGATACCGTGCATCCCGCATGAACCTATTGTACAAATAACATATTGAGTCATCCGCCATACGTAGGTGTTTTATCGCGTGAAGCGTCGCGGAGAGATTTAGAGGGTAGGTGGAAGCTACGTAGTAAATACGGACTACGTCCGCCAAGCATGTCGGAAAGTGAAGCTGTGGCCTCCCAACAGACTCACCAGCAATTCCAGCAGCAACAGCAGCAGCAGCAACAACAGCAGCAGCAGCAACAACAGCAGCAGCAGCAGCAGCACGGCGTCAATCCGATGACGAATATGGCATGGCAATACCCACCACCGGGTAACATGCATCTCTACCAGTCGTTTCCCGGGTAAATTTACCTAACTTTGTCCACCATTACTCCATCGTGATAGATTATATTTTTATACGTATGCACACACTCATATATATGCATATGGCTATATGCATACGTTTCTTCTATGCTATAGTCTAAGAAAAAGCATCGATATGTTTGCTCGAATTTGAACCCCTAAACATTTACTCAGTTTCTACCTGCTCATAGCTTTGTTACTCCATTTTGTATACAGTACACTTAGAATAACGAAAACAGATATTTTTCAAACAGTCACAAAGAATTTTATCCAAAATGTTTTATTTCCCTTATTTATTTTTTTTATGAAGATAAAAATAATGACTCAAGATTTACTTATAACTGTTTCCTGTTTAGCATTTTTTCTTTACAGTTAAAACTATCGATAGAGAATATTGTCAAATACAAAAAAATATTAAGTTTGATGAGCTTTAGAAAATATTTGTTTTTCTCTAAGGTTGTCAATTTGTAGGATCAGCATTGTTATTGACTTCCAGGCTTTTTGGTAAGACTTTCTGCACCTTAACAGCTACATATGAATCAAAGCCTTATACATAGCATCTTAAGGTAGTTCTTTCATGAGAATCGTGTTTAAATGAGTATCTGAATTTTTTATATATTACAGTTATAACATATACCGCATTAACTAAAATTCAAGACTCTCACAGACTGTTTTGAGGCCAAATAATTGTTGACAATTTAACACATACGCTTATGGTAGAGTCGGCAAGCGTGGCTTCGTTGTACGTTAATTGTCTAAGTTGATTAGATGAAATTTGAAATAAAGGACAAATGTTCCTTGGATTCTAACGATTCTGAGAAAGAGAACTCTGATTATTCGAGCAGAATTATCTAGCTATAATGACAGCTGCTCTCCCTGATTGTGCTAGTGCTACAAGTTATCCATCATGTACAGGATGCTTACCTATCTCCACCCAAAGTCGCTAAATGACTACCTTAATTGGATTAGGAATTTTCCTTAGAATTATTCATACAAAAAATAAATTGTTTGCCACAAATTTCTGTAAGAAATTACTTTAAAGCTCAATAAGTTTTTTTGTCAAGATATCAAAGTAATTGCGAGTAGTACAGGAACAATATGATCATGGGCAAAATCTCATTTCAGACACATGTACGGGCCAGGGTACAGTCCTCAGCAGCAAATGTATTATTATCATCAAGGAATGATGCCTGGATATGGAGAAGCTTTTAATCCACAGCAAATACAGCAGCCGCAGCAGCAGCAGCAGCAACAACAACAACAACAACAACAACAACAACAACAACAGCAGCAGATACCTCTAAATAACCAGGGAAAGCAGCATCAACAGCCTCTGGTACCCGGAACACCGATTCCCCTTGACGACGACGCCGATTTGCCTCCGCTTCCCCCAGGACCTCCTCCGCCAGCTCAAGCGGCCCTCCAGCATAATAATCAGCCTCAACAAAACTTGCAACATCAGTCGCCCTTTGTCTACAACCCATTCTCTCCGTACGGTAGTTGGAACGGAGCACAAAACGACGTTTCTCGTGAGTAATACTGCACTTCCGCAATTAATTATTAAGGGGGGAAAAAATGAGAAAAATTTTTTTTTATAATGTTTCAGAATTCAACGGCCAAATCCGCTTTAACCTGCAAAACAAGAAGACCGGGCTAGGTTTCACGCCGTCGGGCAACAGTGGAGCAGCCAAGAAGAAACGCAAGAGAAACAAAAATTTAGCTGCACAGTTCAACAACTTCCAGGGAAACAACAGCGCGCCAACGAATTACTCTCAAGTAGCAATTTCAGCCAAAGCGGAACTTCCGCCTTTGCCACCGACGCAAAAGGATATTGTGAGCCCGGTTCCACCGCCGCCAGTTGAGAAAATTCCTGAACCCGCACCCCCCCTTCCCGTTTCATCGATCACTCCGCCTGTAATTGGTAAGCCGACGGTAGGTACACCTACGGTTCCATCGAATCCGAATCCCGTGGGTGACTGGCCAGAGAGCCTCAAGAACTACGTTAACCGATGTTACGAAAAGTGCAAAACAGCCGTTGACAAAGATCAGGTCGAGATAATATTAAAGGGTAAAATAACGCGCGCGGCAAACGACGGCTCGCTCTGGGTCAAGGATTGGGACAAGGAACTACTACCGAGCATTCACAGCGAACGGATGACCATGACAATCAAGTCGCAAAATACTCCGAACAAGCTTTCACTGACAGGAAGCGGGCAGGGAGGCTTGCGCAAACCCGGCCTCTCGACTTCACTCGGGGCACGGCTTGGCGCTCGTCTCTCTGCCGGGCACAGAAGATCCAAAACACGATCCAGATCGAGATCGCGATCGAGATCGAGATCCCATAGTCCACCCTCGAGAAAATACAGACGCAGCACGTCCTCGTCGTCCAACACCAGCGATCGTAATTACGATCACAAATCGTCCAAGACGAAAAAATCGTCGAGTCGCAACAACAAACCCAATCACGCGACGAAGAAAACCAAGAAAGCTAAACAAAATAAGTCACATTTCTATTCCGAGTTTGGTTTAGCTACAGGAAATAACGATGAATTAGGCTCCAAGGAAAAGTTGCAGCAACGCGCAGCACGGTTTCATGACTTTACGTCCCGAAGCAGCAACAGCAGTGCCCGGGACGACATCAATTCGGACTTCGATTTCACAGGACTTCACATTATTGGTACCTGCAAAGATATTGAGAAGCCCTATTTGCGTTTGACCTCGGTAAGCGTTTCAAATATCAATTTTTATATTAAACTAGCTGAATCGTCCGATGTTACTCGGGAGAATTTGTCAAATCAAATGACAATGATTATTTTTTTACGGCATGAACCGTTCCTAATACTGTATTCGAGTCATTGAATTTAAATCTTATTTATTGTGGAATCTTTAAGCACGCAGTATTTTAAGTTTCTTCATTTGATTTGTTTTTAATTTGATATACATATAGCAAGGGTACCCGGTACTTCTCGGGTAAATATTACTATTTGTCGAAATACCAACTTCAGCTGATGATAGTGTATGAATGCAAAAGATATTCTTACAATGTCGCCTTGATCCTAGGCTCCAACCCCTTTCAAAAACTGTCTATGTTCTAACACTACCACGAGATAGTATATCAAATTTCGTGGTTATAAATTCAAAACTAGATTTGTACAACAAACATTCAACTTTATATATTAGATAATCGTTACAAAGTACTTGCAAATCAATTCTATACGCTATTTTAAGGTAGTATGAGCGGACTAACTAGTCAAGTGAGAGATACATTGTGAAAATGTAGAAATATCGCTTTTTTTATTTTGAAAAAATAGTAATATGACAGTATAATTGTATATGAAAGTGACATTTTTAAATTTCATTCTTTATGAACAGTCAAATGTTAAAACGGGAGGAATGTTGACTCATAATGTTCAATCGGAAGAAAAATTTGGCACGTGAATATACCTGTTAATGTGTATTTAAGTTATTTTTACTGAAATTTCTATATAGTTCTGGGCTAGCGGTGTAACCTATCGACTTGGCACAGCTTATAAATCAGTTGTCCCGAATTCACAGGGTTGCCATAATTGTATACAGTGACTCCTATGCTCCGTGGTTAATCGCTAACACTAAAGAATTCTTATTGTAACATTTGGTAAATTCCTTTTTTTCTGTGTGCACGATGATGACCAGCGCCTTTTGTAGCGAATTCCCGTTCCATTGGTGTGAGTCGCATACACGCGTTGAACCAGCAAAATTGCTGTATACATTTTTTTCGTCAAAACGTCAAAACTTAGAATTGTTTATACCCGAATCTTTTTCACCAAATACAGAATGAATATACAAGATAGTAAAAAATGTTACCAGAGAGAAATATATGTGTTTACTTGACATAATAATTTTATATGTCATGAGACTCAGTCATGTGCTAGGTTGATTGTTATCAATGGACTGTGAGATCAAGTTTTATCAGAATAGGAAGGAGTTTCATACAATAAATGAATTATAAACTACTGTAGAGTTAATCTCAAATTGCAGTATAAGGGTATTTATAAATATTTATATATCAATCGTTAATATTTATAAATATTCTTACATGGAAGATAGAAGCTAATGTCAAGTTACTTTTTTCGTTTCACATCATTTGTCCACTAACGGCGAAGAACCTGTCAGATGTGCTGCTTTCGGAAACTTATAAAAAAGTACCATCGTCAATTCGACAAATGTACTTTTACATTTCACTACAGCCCAACAGCCTCCAACTTTTCGAAACGTTGCTCTAAATGAAACTATCGTAAACACTTTTACAAAGGTTAGCATCTGTGAAATCGATGTATTACATAGATGATGCTAAAACTCTACTTCGTGATCACTGGTGTCTAGCTTCCTCTATATTTTCCCTTCGTGCACACAGCGAATATGCTTCTAATTGCGACTGTAACTCCTTTTCTATATGAAACCGTGCGAGTTCTGTCAATTGTGGATTTATTTATTTAGTGTAATTTACTGGTAACCTTGCTTAGGACTTTAAACACATGCTCTTCTATGCATTAGTTGTAGCGTATAACAATTTAGCAACTTATCTAAGAATGAAGTGCGTGCTCATACTACCTTAAGAAACGTACATTAAGTAAATTACATCTTTCGAATCAATTAATTGTTATTGAACGTTTAATAAATGTAAATTATTCTCAGGCTCCAGCTGCATCCGCGGTGCGACCGGTAAGTGTACTTCAAACGTCTTTGTCACACGTGAAGAAACGCTGGGTAGCGGAACAGGACTATAGATACGCGTGCGATCAGCTTAAATCGATACGACAAGATCTTACGGTTCAAGGAATTCGCGATTCTTTTACCGTTCACGTTTACGAGACCCATGCACGCGTAGCTCTGGAGCGCGGTGATCACGAAGAGTTCAATCAATGCCAGACGCAACTGAGAATGCTCTATCAAGACGTCGGCGGCGAGAATCGGTGCGAATTCGTGGCTTACCGAATTCTCTATTACATATTCACCAAGAATACCCAAGGTGTGTCCTTTATTGCGCAATGACGAATATGCGAAATGTCATTCGCAAAATTCGTAACTAACTTTTGTTTTTCTCTTGGGATTTCAGATTTAACGACAATCTTAGCCGCGCTAACGCAGCAAGACAAGAACGACGAGTGCGTGCAACACGCACTCAGGGTGCGTTCGGCTTGGTGGCTCGGAAATTATAATTCTTTCTTCAAGCTTTATCGCAGCGCACCTCGAATGGCTGCCTTTTTGATAGATTGGTTCATCGCCCGAGAACGTAAAAATTCTCTGAAGCACATGATTAAGTCGTATGTATACTTTATTAAGCTTTTACGTTTCTTACTTGCTTTCCTCCTCCATGTTGATTGGATATTGCGCCGAAATGAATTGCCAACACTATATTTATCCCTACGGATGGATAAATTACACGCGTGTATACGAATATAATTTTTATTAGTATTTTTTTTTCTCGCAAGACATTTGTTGCGTAGTTAGGAGACCAGAGTTGCCAGTAATTAATTACTTTTTATCCGAATAACTCATTCAATTATTATCAATCGAAATATGGTTGGAAATAATTGAATTACTCCCGCGTCGTCTTAGGTAATGAATTCCGTTGAAAATAATTAAATTAAATATTTAGAAAAAATATTCTTAATTACAAACTTGAGGAGAAATACATTTTTTTTTTTCGTATAATTCAATGACAATATTCGTAACTCTTTTGAAGACTAGGAATAACAAGACTGACGATACTACTTTCTCAATAATGCCATAGAGTATTTTGACGAATTTTAAACATCATTTCCTGTGTCTAACGATGCTGAGATTTCTGTTTCAGGCCTCGAATCAACGAAATTTATAATAAAAAAAATAATCAAGCATATTTTTTTGTTCTAACGATAAAAAAATGATACCTCAACGTCGTACTAACAAAAAAATGTCTAATCAATGTATTTCTTCTGCTGTTTAGCTACCGGCAAAATTTGGCGGTTGATTTCATCATAGCGGAATTGGCATTTCAATCTTCCGACAAGTTTTATGAATTTGTCACTGAGTTTGGGTTGATTTATGCTGATCCCGAGCGGCAGCAACTCGACTGCAAGGCGAGCAGTGGTTCCCTAGGTGGTTGGTAAAGGGCGGCGAGCACTTATTTTCTTGTCGAAGACACAAACACAGACAAAGAGAGAGTGAGAGTGTGAGAGAGAGGGAGAGAGAGAAAGAGAAAGAGAAAAGTAGAGAATCCTCTCATCACATTCATCCGTGCGTTGGTGCTCAACGCACGTGTATATATGTACATATACGTACGAGTACAAAAAACACACGCATAATATATACAAATATGTATATATATGATCCCCCATTGGCACTCGAGTGTCTTCGTCGTCCTTTTTCAATTCACGGACAAGACCTCGAGTTTTATTTTCTTGAAAAACTCACAAAACCTCGTGAACGCAATGTCGCCGGGTGGAAAGCTCGTGCCCAAGAAGACCACCTGCCTGTGGAAACACAAAATAATGCTTCTCGGTTCGAAACAGTTGTAAATATTTGCGAAGGAGGACTAAGTCGAGGAATTAGACAAAGGCCCCTCCCCGGCTTCAGTCGCAACGACACTTCAATTGTTACGCACGACGGTCGATCGATGCAACTTTGTTTACAATTGCATCGACAATCGCTTTGAGTACTCGCATAATCTCTTCTTCTTTATTCTCTCGCTCGTCTTTCGATGATTTAACGCGAAAGGACGACGCGCTTCATTTATGTATTTTCCGTAGCCTCGCTCGGACGAGGTTCAATCAAATATTTCCTCATGGATTCTCGACATTCACAATTTTATCATTTCGTCGGAACGCGTATTATGCTCTTGGAAGTTTCGTTGGAAAAAATCGGTCTTAGTCCATTGCCTACATCTCGATCGAAGTGGTTAGACGGAACAACACCTATTTACGGATCCACAGGAATGCCGAGTACGCGGTTGCGAAGAAAGTCCGGAGGTTTCATGGTCGAAACGTATTTATTTATCGTCGAGAAGACTAACTCTACTCGAGAAGCCTCCGACGCCCGACCAATCCATTTTTAACGTATTAACGCGGAGTTACGAGAAGAAGTACGCAATCGAGAGAGGATCCCCTCCCTAGCCCCCCGACGAATATGTGATCTATTTGTGGATTTAATCAAGAGCAAAAAGCTTTTAATGACTTTATCACGAAGAGAATCGGTAGTGTTACACCAATTGATACGTTTTTCGAATACAGATGGGAAATAAGTGACGCGCTGTTTCGAAGGAAGAGAAACGAAGAACGTAAGCTCGAGCATGGGATTTACGGGATTTTCGGTAACGAATCGACGACTAACGACGAATTGTATCGAAATGGCGAGGACACTCAACGTAATCACATCACCAGTCTGATCTCATTGTACTTTTTTTTCTTTCGAAGATTCATCGTATGCCCAAATAAATTATTAAACTTTTTTACACAAAAAAAATCGTCTTTCCATATGTTCGATAATTATACATATTTATTACAGACTTTCTAACGATACAATATGAATATATATATATATATTTATTTATTAATAGTCGAAGTAATATGCTAATTATTAAAATATTAATAAAATAGGAAATTATAACAATGAGATGAAGGATAATTTGGTAAAACTCGACTATCCGACGTTCGAGTTTTTTTCGAATGGTTTACACGGAAAGTGACACGAAGCTGTTGTACTGAGTTATGTTGCGCTTAAGGATGTCAGCACAAAGACCCAAGACCCGCTCGAACCGTGCTCTGTCTAATTTGACGCATTTCAGTGGACCGCGAGCTATCACCGTCGCTGCTCTTGGCCTGTCCAGCAGAAGAGCTATTTCGCCTGAAAACGATTTTAAAAAAGAAACATTAGGTGCTCAAATAGTTTTTACTGAATTATTTGTTAATTTTGTTACCGAAGTAATCGGAAGGTCCGAGACGCCCAACCTCAGACGGATCCTCGCCTTCGCTTCGCTGCTGTAGAACCACCGCGGTTCCCTCAACGATTATGTAAAAATCTTCGCCGGGCTCACCTTGCCTCACTATTGTTTCGCCGTCCTCAAATACCACTGGTTCAAGTGCATCTGCGACAGTCAACCGCTCCCACTTGTCGAGCGACTCTGTGACGAAAAAGTAAGACAAAGGAAACATTTGTAAACTCAGAAAAGATATTTCAGTTTTACAACTTAGCAAAATGCTGGTTATCTGGTGAAACCCGATAACCATGAAATTATAAGCAACCTACTGTCGGTATCAAAAGGCTTGATTTTCAGTAGGTATACCTTGATTAAAAGAAATGTTAGAGCAATGAATTAAAAAGCATTGAAAAAATTTCAGAATTCGTCGTAAAAATGCGCTAATTACAATAAATTACATATTATTGCTTATGACGGAATCGTACATTTTGTTCATTCGAGTAAATTGTGGATTCCAAAAATTTTCGATCATATTGAATGTGATAAGTCGTATGTTATCGAATATCTCTCACGAGTCACTGAGTTAATAACTGGAAAATTTCTCTACACTTTTTAGACAAAATTCTTCGAAATATAGCGTTTGTTTCAGTATTATTTTACATTTGTATATTCAGGATAAATTTCCAGGGACCAGGACTTTGAACTTTAATAATAATCGATTTTTAAATATGGTCAATACGTACCAAGAATAGAAACCCTGGACAAAAATTCTTCGTACATTTTTCTTTTCCTAATTGTCGATCCCATGAGAATTCTGCGATAGGAATCTCGATCGATACCCCACAATTTAACGTCCGTTTTTGCTCTGACGGTTGCGGCTCTGGGTGTACCGTAGATGAGTGCGAGTTCGCCGAAGCTTCCACCCTCGCCGATAGTCGTGACGAGTTCGCCGTTCACGAAAATCTCGACGTCGCCCTGATCGATCACGTAGAAGTTGTCACCCTCGTCACCTACATAAGATTAATCGATGAGCGAGTGAACCGGATTTGTCTAATGTGAACACTTTCTGGACTGTTAAGGGTGTTAGAAATAAGAAATTTAAAAACCTTGGCGAATTATCGGTTCCCCGGGTAGAAACGTGACAGGAAACATAGCATCAAATATATCCGAACGTTCGTTCTCGTCAAGATGAGCGAATAGCACGTTCTTAGCAATCGCTTTGCTCAATGCCGCCATAGTTTTGTAGTCTTTGGGTACGACTTTCTTTACGTAGCTCGTAGCATCTTCCTCGGAGACCGGCTCCGCGGAAATTCCACCTCGACGACGAACCTGAGGGCCTTGTTGACCCGCGGGCAGGTCCTCGATGTCCTCGGGACTTGTTGCTGTTTGTTGTTTTGCATCGTGTGCTTGTTCCTACGAGAATAAAAAATAATAATTAACCTTTATTGAGTAAAATAAATTATATAGAAATACTATGTGTCATTACATTAATTATTTTTCCATGCATGAATGATCTCGTGTGTAATTATTATCTCATATGTGGTCTCTCTTTCTCTTCACGCAACGATATATTGTCAAATATTTTCACATCTTTATGATTTTCAGAAAACTATTGTTTTAATACATTTTGCTTAAAACAATAGTTCTCTGCATTGAAACACAGTATCGAATAAAATAACAACAATTAATCGAGTTTTATTAAAAAATAGTACCAAACTTTGAGTGTGCATTGTTACTTAATAGAGAATAGGTTTCTACAAATTATACTTTTGTGTATTCGAAAAATATATGACAATACCAAGCTAAAAATTTGCTACTAAACTACGTTGAGGTAGTCACCTTCATCCCGCAAGTATTAGTCAAACAGTTAAATCTGAGATATTCTTAATACGCCTAAAAGTTTGCGATGACAAAATGATACCCTCCATAATCCCTTTATTGTCGCTGACCCATCTATCGACAAATATGTATGTCAATGTCGATCATTTCAGCAAGAAATTTCGACTTAAAAAAATCGGTAAATTGAACATTACGAGACAATTGCTGAGTAAACAATGATGCTTGTAGGTTGGATTAAGAAGATTCTGACACAACCGTGATAAATGTGGTTTACCGAATATTTTTCATGGAAATTTTCACTTCAAGACACAAGATAATATAAAATCCTTACAGAAAACACAGGATAAGCCGAATCAGAGTAACTCAAATCGGCAACAAAACTTACTTCACTTATATAAATAAGCCAATCTGGACATTCTATTCAGTTGATTAGTAAAATGATGATTTATAAAATACCGAAAACTTTTGTATTTGTTTAGTACGGTATTTTTACCAAACTTCAACTTAACCAGCGCGCAGCAGGACGATTACCTTAAATATTTGTCGAAGATCTACCTACGGAAATAGTACATTTTATTAACAACTCCACCGCGGTAAAAAAATATTTTTTCTGCGATACTAAAATCTCGCATTATAATCATTCTTTCCATCGCCGAGAATGTTGCATCACAATAAATATTTTCTCCTCAAACATGGTAAGAAGTATGAAAATAAAATGATATACGCGTCGGAGATCACGTAAGAATGATATATACGATGGAAACTGGATGGATAGCCCGCCCAAGGACCATCCCGTTGGCCTAGACATTCTGGATACGCGATATAATATTTGAAATTCAAAGATTTGTTCACTTTCCAACGAGCTACAGTTAATTGCATTAAAACTGTATGATAAATCTTAAATCTCAACATCATTGCTCTTTACCTCCTCCATTTTGGCGCGTCCAACTTTCCGCTCCTTTCGCGTAGAATCACTGCGCTTACGCGTCACCGCACGAGTATCGTCGATCGAGTTTATTCTATTTGGCGTTGCGTCGTGACGGTCAGTGCATACGACGCTTTACACAGTTTCTCTCGGGTGATACGCAGGTTATACGCCGTTACAGTATCCAATAGAGATATATTCGGTTGGGTAAAGACAAATACGAGACTCGATGAACACACGGGGCTGAATGCTAGCGTAATATAAAATAAAGAAAAAATACGCGTCCGTCCCTCCGCACTACGGTGCTTGCGACCCGTAATTTTATTAGACCGCGTAAAATCCTATTATCGAGATGAATCGGTGTGCTGTCGTTCCCCAGGCACGTCTATGTAACGCTAAGGTGGACGAAACCTTTTTCTTTTCGAGCAAACGCCTCGTGTGCAAAGAAAAATGAAAGAAAGAAAAAAATAACAGAAAAAGGAAAGGCGTTTAATCCATCTAGGAGAAACGCGACTAAGCAGCAGCGGTGAGCTGTCGCACACTCGTCCGCGAGTGAGTTTGTTAGGCTTCCACATTTTCGTTGGTGATGCTCTCTCGTGAAGCAGCCTCTCGTGCCTCTCATTGGCTAAGGTGTCACTCGTTATATTTCGAGCATATTCTAAGTTTAGCTAGAGCGGGCCCTCCACCCCCTCGCCCCCCATTCTTTGGATATATATTTCCTGGCACAACAGAGCATAAGTATGCTACATATCGAGAGAGGAGGGCTTCTACTCGGATTCCAGGGCTCCGTGATGAGATACCCACGCTTTCCGTCATCCGCGATGACTTCAGTCATGGCAATAAGTTCAAAGCGTACGAAAGGGTTACGATAGGGGTTCTATCCCTATAGTATCGATTATCGTCGTCGATATATGCAGAGCTCAATGGTATCGCAGACAGAATGGGAACGGTCGCAAAGTAATAAACTTGGATAATAATGCTCTTGGGTCGGGTCGAGGTAAGCCTTGTGTACGCCGTGCAAAAAAAAACTCAACTAATTGACGTAAATTTCAAGTAGAAATTTACGGAGCTGGAAATATTCCAAAATATTCTTTATCTGTGTATCTTATCTTATATAATAATTCCTTGTTTATTGTTTAGTAATGATTAATATTGTTAATTAATTAATTAGTTTTCAAAGAAAATAGATTCGCGACCTTCGAATTTCAATCAAGTTCAGTATACCCTCGAATAGTTGAAGATTTTGTTCGTTTATCTTGACGGGTTCAAGACCTTAGTTCTATTTACGCGCTAACTGCGACGTACGAGTCACAATATCTCGCAGAATTGAATTTTAACGACCATTTGGCTTGCGAGAATACAAGGCGGAGAACATATAGCGATGGCCTTCAATTAATCGCTGCCAATAAAGGAGAATCCAGGTAGTCAACATCCACCAGTAAGAATTATCTACTCCCGCGAAAAAATTCCTCTCACGACTCCCACGCGTAAATCATATTTTTTATTCCAACAAGAGACATTCTTTTATTACAAAAGAAAGAATCGAGATAGATGCAGCATAATTTATTCTGTTTTTCGCTTACACAGTGCTGTAAATATCTTATCTTGTGGACAGACTGTCGAGTTTTGCTTCACGATACAAAGGCATGAAAATAAAATAAAAACTATATATAAACACTGTACGAGATCGACATTCCGCAAGGTTTATTTTCACGCAATTTCTTCTCAAGTACAAATCCTAAGACTTATGGGACTTGAGTGTGCGATTGCTTTATTTTGTTCGTTATATGATTCTCTAATGTCACGGAGCGAAATTGACGTATGTCTTCGATTAGAAAAGAAGAAGTTCCGACATTTTTGTTGCTTTTATATTTTGATTCCCCGTAAAAGAAACTTTTTATTATCAGAATACTTTAAACACGCTGAATAATCCTGAAATCATACTCAATAAAAATATTCGGTGTTCATGCGTACGTGTACCACAGCCCCGTAAGAAAAGTATGCTTACAACCGCCGCGACATGCCGCCAGGTCCACCGGCAGGTCTGTGCCATCATGTACGTCTGTACCTGAATGACATTGGGACGGCACGAAGTTCTGACATCACAGCGTTCCAAGACTGTGTCCGCCAGTTCCACCACGTCGTGATGCCATACGGAGTGCTGCAACCATTTGGACACAGTGCTGACTCACGGTGCTGTCAGAACATCGTCACGGCATGGAAGAAATCATGTGCAGACGTACATACCCTAAAGCTGCTTAAAATCTGTAGTCATTAAACTTTAATAAGATTGTAGTTTCAGTTGTTTTTTTAATTCAAAAGTATTTTAAGTCAATGAAAGTAAAACTTTCTTCACAAGTCTGAGTATAACAAAAAATGCTTCACATTGAATTTCTTTCGCCTTGACAATAATTATAAAAATCGTCAATTTGAAAAAAAAAAAATGGTCACGCTTATTTGAACAAATCATAAATTTGCACAAAACCGAACGAGGGATTCAAATATTACATTCTTTTAAAAAATATCTCGAGTACATTTAACTTTTATAACAAAAGAACGGCTTGAACTAACGGGCTGAAATATGGTGCGCTTATGAATCAGTTACTACTGTTTCATCGTATCAATTTTTATTAACATTTTCGTTCCATCCACTATTTTTTTCAGTAGATTATATCGAAACAGTCAAGTCCCGATAATTCTTTGCAGAAGTCTTATGATACCCGCAGAATTTTATTGTGCCACTTTCCCACTCACTGCTCCACGCTTAAAGCATAGCGAAAGTATCTGTACAACTAACTACAATATTTATGAATTCATTTTTTAGCATATTTTGCCTTATAATTCAGGTATAAGTGAATCGTATAAGGGTGAGAAATGTTCACTCTGACGATTTCACAGCGACGGGGTAATTGCGGCGCTGCGTGGCAGCCTCTCACCTTACTAATGGTCGGAGCGCGGTGTGCACAGCGTAAATAGACGAGTAATGCGCAACTGTACCTACTAGTGACCCGCGAGTAGTCAGGCAAAACGTCCAAGTGTTTGACGATTAGGTTAGTCAGCATACAAGTAAAATACATGGCCTTTAAAAATATAAGCTGTGTGATTAGCTAACTTTGATAAATCTCGAACAGATACGGAACAGTATTTAAACAAGTTGCAACGTAGGCCCTTGCACATTTGCTTTTTTCCAATATTTTCTACCTTTCAAAAAGTTTCCTCTATGAGGAAGTCTCTTTAAAAGACGTGGTTTGCACGCTTATTTTGTTCGTATTTTGTATTTTGTATCGTTATTATGTAACGTAAGCGAATAATTCTTATATTTTTGTAATAAATATTATAAATTATGTAACATGGCGACAGAGAATAATGTCGAAACGAAGTAAGCTGCCATATTCGCATAAGAAATCCATAAGTCAATATCTACTTAATATAAAACAAATTTCGCGAAAATAAATCTGGTGCAATAAAGGTATAAAATAGACAATGTTTTTGTATTTTTTTTCCTTCTTCAAATAGTTGTGAATATTTTTCAGCGTAACAGACGTATTTTTCGAACTTTTCTTGTCGAAACTAAGGTTGTGAGAGCATCGCGTGCTAATCAATACATTGTTGCAAATTAAAAAATGTCAAAGAAAACGCTGGCTGAACTCTAATATATTCTTTAAGGAGGCTGAAGCATGAATTAAAAACATCCAGAATTTGCTGAAATAAAAATATGATATTAATGAATAATAATAAAAGACGTGTGCAAAATTCCAGATTTTGTTGCTACGTAGTTTTTCTATTATAAATTCTTGAAGTTTTGCTCTTATCCGTTCACTCTTATGGCAATAGCAATACGATTACTTGTATATGAAAAAAGGGAATCGAAAAATATCTAGAAATTCATGCAAACATACCAACGGCAAAGGGATACTACCAAGAAACGTACATATAAATTTCAAAGAAATTCACCGCCTAGGGTTTGAGCTCGCACGAGTAAAACAAATCTTTCAGCTTTTGTCTCGGCACGCTCGGGATTCCGCACAGCGGACAATTCGCTGTCATTGCCTACCCCGCACTTCGCGCGCCACCAGGTCTATCGCCCACGAGCCTAGCGCTCCACCCTTCTTAATATAATTGCAAACTATAAAGGTAATTTCTCATCCTGAATAAAATGAACTAAACATTGTTATTGGCCCATCCCCATTCTGAATAGGTAACGTAATTTAATGGTACACAGAGAAGGAATACGTGATAGCAATCCAGAATTCTCGTAGTTTTTCAAATTACATTTTCGTAACGTACAAACTTGAACTAACCTCTATATTAATCGGGTCAGTTTACAGATCATGGAGCGGTGTGACTAATTCCACCAGACACACCGAAATTGAAGTCATTTCAATAAATGGTACGTATCTAGCATCAAAGGAGAATTTATTACTACAAGATAGCGGAATAGGTTAGGTAGGTGCGCGACGTTGCCAACGATATTATGACACCGTCATATCGATGATGGATAAATGTCGTGAAAGTACGTAAACCTGAGCTCAATAATTTGTAATTAATTAACCAATTACCTGCCTTTCTTCAGAATCTATGATATTTAATTCACATTGTCAATTGTTCTTTCCGGCCGCATATTATTGGGAAACGTAGAAACTTTTGATTGTAAGGCGAGATGAAACCTTCATACTTACACAGATGTGCTGCTTCTCTTTTACTCCGCCGTGAGCGCTATACGAGTTCTATCTCTTTCATACTTGTGGAGGTTTCGCCTCACTTAAGGCGAGGCGAAACCTCTGTACTTCACCTATGAGTGCGAAAGAGATAGGCTAGCATAGCGCTCACGGCAGAGTGAAAGAGAAGCAGCACATCTGTGTAAGTATGGAGGTTTCGCCTCACCTTAAGACGATGAGGTACATGTCGTCGTTCTTTCTCAGATCAACATGCATGCTAGAGAGATAGCAGAATTTTCCCATAGCGAAATATTTCGCCATGAAATATCATTCGGATAAAAAATGAGAACTGTGAACTGTACAATTGTAACACGCAATTCACTATTCTCTTTTATTTAAAAGATCAATCGTGACAGAGAAATTTGCATTACAGTTTTTGTTATCGATCGAAGGGTACCACATCACCTTAAATACGTAAACGTCAATTTAATCGTTGGGTGTCGCGTACCCCGTGTAATATTTGTCGTCTTTATTAATATCTCGCTCGGATGGTCGGTAAACAATCTTGACATTTGAAACACAAAATATAACAACCCGACTACAATATATAGCATTTTCAGAATTTAATCGGATACCAAGACTGGTGCTTTTCCATCCTTAAGGTTAGTTGGTCCTTGAAAGTTTCTGTATAAATTTTTTATTTTATGGTATACTTTCTTACAAGAGTGTACCGTTTAGTACACTATACTGACGCGGCAACGTTTAATAACCATCAAATCTTTTTGATGCACAGTTCGAATACACAAAGTCATAAATGAGATACATTATTAAGCAGCATGCAAACAGTACTCCGCTCGGTGACAGCGTCGACCGTAAACTTGATAAACATACAAATCAGGTGACGTGCACATTGGGAGAAAGAGAGAGAACACGATGTGCGCCGTGCGTTCGTTACGTACCCTTTCGAGTTTCTGGAAGTATTCGCGTAGAAAGGATATCGGATTCTGTGGTCGACCGACGCACAGTTGTACGATGCAATCCTTTAAAACCTGCTGAATGTTGTGTCTCTGTACGTAATCTTCGCACTCTCGTAAACTCTGTTCCTCCTCGAGATTCGCCGCCATATTGTATTTACTTGACAACTCGGCTCCGCTTCTGCCGCCGCCACCGCCACCGCCACCGACCCGTTATCGCCTTATCCTTGGTATCCACGGCATCAAAGTAAGACGCGGGGTATTTCCTCTCCTCTTCGATTGACGTATAATCAATCGACAGAGGCGAGACCTCGCACCAGCCCTCGATCGTAATTGCCCTTGTAGTACACTGAACCAGCAAGTTATTGCGCCAAAGTACAGGCGAACGATTGTTACAAAGAATTTGTGCACGATACCGCAGCGCAGAAGTAGTATTTGCGTCGTCGTCCGGAAACGTCAAACCGAGCTAATCGAACAAATAATTACTCAACTCACCGAGCATCGCATTCAACAACCGAGATATACCACATTCGCGATCGAACCTTTACCGATGTTAACGACGAACAATAGCTCGCCCAAGCTCGCCGTTACGTATCGCGGTGTCTCTGATGTCGTCGTGGTCACGATTACTCGTATAATCAATAATAACACGATCTTACAGATACGTACCCCGTTGACCTCGTTCGCCGAAGTATACTTGTCACTACAGCGCACAGCTGGCGCACCTGCTGCTTTCCTTACTCCCGCGCTTTCGTGATAAGAGAACCTTGCACCTATACCGAGTGTTACACCAATTGTAACGCGATGTGCCACATCGATCGATAGATACGATTTCCGTACCTATGTTTATCATGATTCTTTTTTTTTAACAATAAATGATTAAATACTTAATCCTTCTATGACCATTTCGTGCAAAACCTTTCATGTCAACACAATTTCTATTATTATTCATTACATTTATTAGTGTATATATCTGCTTGTCGTTTAATTAAGTTAACTTGGTGTAGAAGAAAGCCTGCGAATTATAATTATTTTTCGGAAAATAAAATACGTGTATAATTTATTGATCCCTAAAAATGATCACTAACGCGATCCCTATGGTGCTGTCTCTCTCACACACCGGTAAAGTGGAGCGAGTATTTCGCGACACCTTAAGGGGAGACGAAATTCTCTTCTCTTTTACTCCGCCGTGAGAGCCATACCAATTTCTAGTCTCTTTCGTACTCATGGAGGCTTGGCACCCTCTTAAGGTGATAGCGATGGTGATGGTGAAGCTTACTGCCCCTCGGTTGATAAGCAAAACTGTAATGCACGATTGTCTGCCACGATTGATCTTTTGAATAAAAGAGGCTAACGGTGAACCGTGTCTCACAGTTCTACAGTTCAACGTTCTTATATTTTTTATCCAAAAGATCAATCGTGACGGAGAAATTTGCAATGGGAAAATTCTGCTATCCCTCTTGCACGCACGGTGTTGTGTGAGATAAAGACGACATGTAAGCACTTCGTTTTAAGGTAATGTGCTATACTGACTGATCTGCCACGTGTGTGAGTCATATATCGCCATTGGCGATCACGGAGGGACGAGAAGGAATGTCAGAAGCGTGTAGCACATAAAGTTGACAGTTAATAAAAAAAAAATTAAGTCGTCTTAAGTAGGAATAAATAATTAGACATTTTTTATTGTGATAAAATCAACATGAAACAATATTTTGAGTATTTTAAAAAAATAACCGGACAAACTCAGTAAAACAGACGTGCTGTGAAAATTATGGATGACAGCATAAATTTCGCGGCTACAATATCTAGAAAACATCGAGGAGGTCTAATCGAATTATTACAGTAGCGTGTTAGAATGGTAATCATTGTTGAACTCAAGAGTAGCGCAATACTACGCATCTATAGTATCATACTATATAGGGTTTCACCGACGTAATTAATGTGAGGCGAAACGTGTACCATGTGACACATAAGTGCAAGAGAGATAGCTGATAATTTATCAGACCATGCCATTCAGAGACTCTTGATATTTCGGAAAAAAAACAAACTTTTAAACAATGCACAGCGCATCAGCACTATTATTTTAAACTCATTTTTTTCCCCGTAATGTCTGCGGTATATAAAATTCATAGGTTACAGCTTTCGTCACCGACTGAGTAGGGTTCACCTCGCCTCAAGGGGATGCTGGAGTCGATTTTTTTTACCGACTTTGACTGGTAAACATAAATTATTTCGTAGAATACTCTGTGCCCTCTGTGCATCGTCAATATGCTGCGGATGTGCTTGAAATTGTGCAGGACTCTAATGTGAACAAAAACACTTCGACGTCCAATTGAATTTCGGTTGAAAACGTGCAAAAAAAAATAATAATCGTATAATACTGACCCTTCAAAAATCCAATATGGTCCCTAGAAATGTCAACAACTTCAGTTTTGTAGGATATACTCCTTCTGGAACTCACATACGTCAAACCGGATCGGACTTCGATTCTTTAAGATTTTCCAAACATTTCAATATCGTCAAAAAGTCCATCACACAAAAGAAATTAACGTAGAGTGTATATCGCGTTCACGTGGTCTGGCCGTTACGCGGCAGTGAGGATAGTGACGGACTACATGAACGCAGTACACTTTACGTGGATTTTTTTTGTGTAATCGAATTTCTGACGATAGTAATATGTTCAGAGAACCTCAAAGAATCGACGTCCGGTCGAGTCTAATGTATGTGAGTTCCAGAAATGCTTATATCATACAAAACAGATGCTGTTGAACATTTCGAACGGCCATCTCAATTGTCTGAATAATTGGTAATATATAATTATTTATATTTTTTTCACGTTTTCAACCTATATTCGATCGGACGTTGGAAACTTTACGTTCATATTTCAGTCCTGTACAAGGCGAAGCTTATCCATAGCTACGATATAGCCTATTTGTACCGATCATTATCGGTCAAAAAATCTACTCCAACATTCTTTTAAGGGGAGGCGAAACCTACTCAGTGGGTATCTAAAGCAGTAAACAAGAGCATTTCACTCTACTGCTGTGTGAAAGAGACAGCTAGATAATATACTACCAGCGCCTCTCGCGGAATTCAGGTAAGGCGAAGCTATCTAAAACTAGTATAGAGTGTGAACGAGATAGAACTATCTCGTTCACACTCATGCATATTTCGCCATATCTTCATACGGCTGAGCCATCGGCCATGCTGGCGGATTTATTTTTCGAGATTATCAACAATAGTTGGCGTGCACGGTTGATGTACTTTTTCGTTTCTAAATTACAATCAGAATGGGTGTACGGTGTCTGTTTTCGTGCTGGCTTAGGAGTGACAAACGGCGTTTTTTCATTTTGTGCTTTAAATAATTTTAAAAAGTAATTTTTTCATTACAGGTAACTGCAGATAATTAATATGTAATTTTTTTTCTATTTTCAAAATTCTACGTTTGTCACCCAAAAGATTTACGTTTTTGCAGTCTATTGACGAAATTGCAATTCATTATGTTCAGTGTAGAACGAATAGGTGTGTACCGGGAATTAGATGCGTGGTGTGGAGGTTTTCGCCTCCCCTTAAGGCAATATGACACGCCACCCTCTCTCGCGGCCATCCCAAGCCCAGTCGGTAACAAAAACTGATGATTTGTATCTTAAAGGTTGCAGGACTAAAGCAAATTAGATTAATGTTCGTAACGAATGGACGAAGAGATATCTGATTTGCTTTGATTCAAAAACCAGCCGGGCCCTTTAAAAAATAGGTAAATAGTTTTTGATACTGACTGCTATCATCTAGTCTTAAAAGAGGGATGTAGTAATACTCGATCGGTAACAAAAACTGTAATCTGTATTTATTTGTCACGGTGAAGATCCATCGGATAAAAGTTGAGAACGTTGCTCTCTGCCTAACAGTTCTGCACGACGACGTTTGCGGAGAAAATCAGAGTCGCAAAATCAGTTTAATCTCTATCTATACATGTCCCATAACACCTTAATGTGATGTGCTATACCGACTGAGCCGTCATAGAGTTCGAATAAGAGGGTGGTAAGCAATGTCTCGAAGACTCAATCTCTCAAATGGCTTTTAACCGACAGAAACCACTGATGCAATTCGCCAAAATACAATTCGAAAGATTGAGTCTTCGAGACATTGGTTACCACCCGAATAAGATAGCGTTATTGACGATTACGGTGCAGCGAGAGAGACCGACAGAAAATTGTAGCACGTCGCGATATAAGAGCGCACTAGCCGGCAGCGATGTCGAGCAACAAAAACAGTATTACGTTTATTGAGTATTAAATCTTTTAACTTGGCATCGAGACGCTACCGCGTCACCTTGATACAATACTACAATTTTCACTTATGTATAATTACTGCATACAACGAGTCAACAGTCGAAAAAGTCGATGTCTCCACATAATAATTCGTAGTAAAAAATTCATTGCAGCTAGCGATAGAAGGACGTAGCAAATAGGATGAGGCTTTCGCGTAAACTACAAACCAAAATGGCGCCCGCCGGTGACATCTCGTTGCAGTAGCATTCAACGACTCTTATCCTTACACAACACAACAATAACAACAACAATACTTATCGACATTCACTGATGTGAATCGTGCAATACGATATCAATAAATACATTTTTTTAAATAACGAACGACGGTAAAGAACTGCTGACCTTGGCGAAACGAGTGAAAAGATAACAAGTTTCGTCAATGACCACGAACTTAAAGTTACTTGCTCGTTTTCGCAAGTGACATCAAATTAATTAGTTGGGAAGATTCGAGTCACGCAAAAGCAGCCGGGGTTTCCACTTTTTTAAAATCATGTCGATAGAACGAATTTCCGGGCAAGGCTATGCGCCCATACCCCAGAGTATCAGCAATACCGACACAGAGGACGAAGACGAACGTTTAGCCGTTAGAAATGTCAAGAGTCACGAGGAATCCGACAAAAAACGGGTAAGCAATTTTTCTAATTTTTACAATTTTTCTTATTTTTGCAAATTTTATGGACAAAAGATCATTTTTATAACTTAGGATAACCCAGAAGTGCCAGGAAACGGATGGTGCCATGGCACAAACAATGCGAGAAATTTTGGAAAAGAAACAGCGCAGGATCCTGGAGGCTACAGGTACTGCGGAGATGATGTTCCTATAATGGTAAATCCAGAAGTAGAGACCCAGGATGATTTTTGGAAGAGGAGAGACATGTCGCTGCTCAGACGCTGCTGTCTTGTTTTTTCTGTATTTCTCTGCTTTGCTACGGTAGTCGTGTTCCTGTATATTTTACCTTGCGACAATACTGCAATCTGTCCACCGGTTGTGGACAAACAGTCTGTCATAGCCTGGGACAAGACTCTAGAGGGAATAGGTAGGTAACGCTAAAAATTACTTATCAATTTACCGAATAGGTGCAAACAACCTTTGCTTTGTAATAAATATCACTTGTGTAGTATGTGTCGGAGTACGAGACAAAACATTTACAAGTTAGAAGAAAATTGTCTCCTTTTTCATTTGTTATTTTTAATGTTCAAAAATAGTACCATTTTTTATAGGATCGGAGGCAATGTTCATCAAGTCATTTTCTCATTATTTCAATACTTAACAAGACTACGGAGAGTACTAAAGTGAAACGAGCGGTCAAAGTGATGAGTTTAGGTTTTTAAAGTGAAAAGTAATGTTGATAAAGACGAGCCTCGATATGAAACTTTTGTCGTTAAACAGAAAGAAGGAAATTCTAATAGAAATTCACAACAGACTTTAAATAATAAAAATTAAAAATACGAAATTCATGAAAAGTCGAATTTTATCAAATTTTTAACTTATTTATTATTATTATTATTGTTGTTGTTGTTGTTGTTGTTGTTGTTGTTTTTAGTTAATGTTTTCAAACGTACAATAACGGGATTTTACGACATGGACCTCAAATAATAAAAAAAAAGATAAAAAAACAAATAAAACAAGGGTATAGATTTTTCATCTTCTAGCGGCGACACATAACGACCCACATAGACAAACGTGCAGCACGCCGTACTGGCACGGTGGAGCAAGTTATGTCCATATGTGACGACATTGCGCTTGCATGCCGTGGCACCTCACTAAGCTTCACGTCGTGTTAGAACTGTGCTGGATTCAACACGACCTGCAGACCCTGTAAACTCACGGTTATCGCTACGGTACTCCGTGCAGGCACCTATCCGTCTTATATAAGTGCAACTTGCTCCACCGTGCCGAAGCAACGTGGTACTTCGTCCTCCCCGTATGCTGTCACCGCGTAGGCTTATGGCTATTTGTGGTGTTTTTTTCCCCGACAGAGCTCCACGGTCCAATCTCCATCGTTAACGGAAGTCCTTACAGTCTAATATTCTTACTGCGAGGACAACATTTTGGCGCCAATGCTACCAGAACTTTAGAGAGTCGTCAGATACCTATGAACGGCGGGGGTGTCCTATCGATGCAAGGAAATACCGGTACTGTCTTATGGTGGGTTCCTCTGACAAAGATGCCTGGGGACATAGACTGCACGACCTTCGACAGCGTCGGCTCGGGTACTCCGGACTGCATCGTAATTGGCAAAGATCTACTGGTTAGCATAGAGCCCACAGCCGGCATAAGCCACTGGAACACGCCGATGTGGACCGACTCGCAACTACCGTTGCATGTGCCGGACATCGACTCCGATGGAATTGATGATATGATGATCGCAATACGTTTCGGATTTCCGCATGGAGGTCTCGTTCTTTTATCCGGAAGGACCGGCAAACCGCTCAGTCAATACATGGACCAGGATTGTATACGTTACTATCCTATGCGACTCAATGGCTTCACATCCAGCGACAACATCTCATATTCTTGCGAGAAAGAAGAGTTAGACGGAACAACAAGTATGTACTACATTTTTAATATGGATCCATGCCTGAAATCAGGGACCCAAAAAGTGACCATATCCTAACAAATTTCTTACAATTAGCCGAATTGACCCGGCGGAATTTGGTGATAATACATTTTTGTACAAATTTTGTACAAATCAAATGAAAATGATTAATTTTTTATGGCATGAATTCTACCTAATAATGTATATCGTTTCTTTATTGAATTTGAATATTATTTATTGTAAAGTAGGTTTTTTCGTTTCATTATATAAATTTTGTGAAAAAAAATGGGATATTCATGTCAGAATATTCAGAATGGTCTAAACCAGGGGTCTCCAAACTACGGCCCGAGGGCCACATTCGGCCCGCGGACAGATTTTGGACTATTTCACTTTTTACCACCGGCAACAATGATAATATGGTTTTGGCCCTCGGAACTTACTGGAGTAATCAGTATGGCCCTAAGGCTGGAAAGTTTGGAGATCCCTGGTCTAAACGATCAAGATGTGTGGGTGCGTCGGTGTGTGTGTGCGCGCGCGTAACTGTCTTGCAAAATTCAAACTTCCATATCTCAAGAGCGGCTTTATCAATCGAGCTAAAATTTAGAGCACCAACAGAGCAGTTATGCTCCTTTATATGTTACAATTTACACAATGATAGAAGCACCTGTTCGCATTTTATAACATTATTATTTTTTTGAAAAAAATCTGCGCGCTCGAGTTGTCGGAATTTTTCAATTATCGAGCTGAATAGTTTTTTATAAATAAAGTAATGATAAAGGGTGATCGGTATTGATTTTGTTCTGACTCTATAAAGAGGTTCGGATATTATAGGATTTTTAATTGTTCGAAAAATTGACGTAGTCGCTCTCACGTCAACTTTGACCATTTGAACGCAAATTTGCTATACGATCGTACTTATATTCAGCGATATTGTATATTGAATTCGATGAAGATCGGTAGAAGGATTTTTATTTAAAGAAAATTGATAGAGGTGTACGGATTTTATAGAACATAGCGTTTTTATAAACAAAAATGCAAAGTAGAGTTGTGCACAAGGCTTCCATATTGTTCGCGCAGCTTCCTCTATGAAGAATCCAAAATTGATCAACACACTTTTTCATGGAGGTGGCTTTGCCAAGAAAGGAAAATCCTTCTTTATATACAGATAGTAGGGATATCCGCTATTTTTTGGGTAAATATTTCTATTCGTGGAATCACCATCTTTAGCGGGTGAAAGTTTATGAATGACAACGGTATTCCTGTATCTTCCGCCTATTCCGGACTCCGACTCCTTGCAAAATCGGTCTACGGTCTAAGTTAGAGTAACATGAGATAGTATATCACTTTTCGTGGTTCTAAATTGAAAATTGTGATTTGCATAACGGACAAATAAACATTCAACTATATTTGACAATAAGGTCAAAGAATTTAAAAAACCTGTCAACTTGCAACTGCTATTTGTACATTTTTTCTTCAGACAATGTAACTTTCGAAATCGGAATAGTGTTTTATAATCAACAATAGAAAACTAATTTGATTAAGAAATCAGTAGCGAATGTTTTAGATAAAATAATGGAAAATTTATATTTTGTATTGTTTTCTCCCCTTCCTGTCCGACCACAGGATTAATACAGACCCTTCACCTTGTTTAAAAAAAAAAATTTAATTAATTGATTAATTAATTTTATTTTTTAATCCAAATTCGATACAAGGACTACCAGACCCTTTTAAGTTAACAGAATTTTTTTCTTTGAAATAATAATTAATAATTACATTTTGTTATAACAAATATATATCTTAGATGTTAATCTCTTTAATTCTCTTGAAGGTTACACAGAACGTACTTTAAATTAAAAAAATGAATTGATTTAAAAAACGTTATTTGACGAGCATAAAAACTTATACTTATTTACAGAAACTGTGAACCTGACCCTGTCGCTCAGTAGATTTGTGGAAGCAAAGAGCTTGCACTTTCCTAAACCAAATCAAGATGTCACGCCAGATGTGAGTGGAATCAAACGGAAACCGCCGGCAACGTTGCAAAACTTTGACAATTACACAATGCAATTAACACCGTACTATCAGCTCAACGTAGAGAACTCGGGTCCGTGTCCTGGCGAAAATTGCCGAGTGAAGGTAAACGTTACTTTGCAAAAGGTTGGTAGCGACGATCTTGTCATATGGGACCACTCGAGCAACGATTCGTACGCCATGAGGCCGGCAATCTATCCGATGGGCGACAAGTCTTACGTGACTGGATTTGCAATCAAGTTCTGGCAGTGGATCGATGGGAAGGAAACTGTTGTCAGCGAGGCCGAGAACATAGTCAAACATCATTTGTTCGAAAGGGTCCTAATGGTATTCGTGAATTACACTGACGTTCACGTGCTGAACGCCAGTCAGGAAGAAATAATACAACTGTGCAAGGGCAATGACTGCCAGCCTAGTCTAAAGCTCCAAACACGCTCGATCGCGATAGCCGATCTCGGCGGCGACGGAACGTGGGAATTGATTCATTATCAATCATCGTACAGCGCCAAGTTTACGTCGCTCCTCACCTCAAGAGTACAAATCGTTAAACTCGACACACTAGTATAATCTAATTATTCAAATATAAATAAAAAGATATAAATTTTGGTGTTCAAAGTGCAGTAACTGAAGCAGTATTCAAATTTTTTGAAGTTATTTTTTACTAAACACGTCTGCACTTTCATCGTATGTTTATTAACATATGTGCTATCACAGGTGGATGCACAAATGAAAAGAAAAACAAATCATTTCGGCCTACCGAAGCCAATAGTCATTGCATTAATAACAAATATGACATTCAATATACGTCGTAGATTTTGATGTACACACAAAATTGATCTCATTTGTCTAGTATTACCAGATGACAACGAGCACGAGATGCTCCGAACTAGTCTACAGCGATTTTTCGCTGGGATTCAACAATTATTAGTTACTTTATGACAGAGAAATGTTTTTATGTATATTTATGGCCAAACACACAGTGTTGTAGAGCTCTGAATGTATCGATAATGTTGAAAATTATGACTAATTATTTATTTATTTATTTATCTATTATTATACAAGTTAAATTATGGCGAAGAAAATGTGGTCGAGTCTTCATCAGTATAAATTATCTCTGAAACAAAGCTGTTATCCTTTTTTGATCCTTTCAAGTATTTTTTAGATGAATATATAGCATTTAAGGTGATGTGATACAAGTGCGTAATAGCGGTATGAAATAAAGTAATGAATACACCTGAGTGTACTCATTAAAATTGTATGTGAAAACATCTTCTGTAGTTCTTCAGAAGATTACACAGATTTTCTATGATCATCGCTTGCGAAACAAATTAATAAGTCTCACAGGTGCTTTAACCAGGCCCTGATTTTTCGAATAATATTAAGTTCAACCAGCCCCCCCCCCCCCCCCCGGCCCTGAATACTCTGTGTAATGCTCGACCTTACGCTTTTTGAGCATACTTTACACTTAGAAGATGTATTTACATAAAAATATACTTTATCCGTCAGGGATGAATGCGTTTATACGGGGTGTGGGGAAGCGATAAGGAACAAGATGAGGAAAGCAGGAAGAGGAGCGTGGAACGATGAATAATTAGGGAAAGGAGAGGGGAGTGACCTGTCAAGTACGTGTTAAGAAGAAATGAGAACGAGAAAGTCGAGGAGGGATAAATTAGCGAAATGGTAGAGGGAAGAATAGACTTCCTGATAATAGGGGGTCCTCCAAAAGTGACAGAGAAGGAAAGTGTGGCGTATGAGATTACAGATAAGGACTTGCACAGACGGCAAGAAAGGGAAAGAAAAGAAAGAATATTGCAGTCTGGGTACAAATAAGTGATATCGGGAGACGAGAGCAAAATGGATGCCGAGGTACTTGAAAGCTGGATGGAGATGAGAGATGCAGGGTGATGGTAGAGAGCGGAAGGAGAGATAGAGTTAAATAAGGAATGGTGTGAATGAAAAGGAAACGAAGTCGACGAACGGTATAATCAGGATAGAATGATAAGAAGTGGAAGTAAGGATATGAGTGAACGGGCAAGAGGAAGTTGTTGGCGAAGACGAATGAGAGAGCGGAAGTGGAGAGTAGCGAGAAGTTATATAGCGATGGAGAAGAGGTAGTAAAGCGTGTAATGAAAGAAGTGGATATAAGGAATGTGAATAGGATAAGGAGCTTTGTAATTCTTCGGGGCACAGTAAACCTAAGCATACATTGACGCGGAGATCAACTACCGCGGGAACGATTCTCGCGGAATCGGTAGCAGCAGGATCAATTGACGAGTTACCATTTTTCTCAAGTGTGCTGATTATTTCCGAACAAAATGTCTGGAGACTTACGATACCCATGAAAAAAGTGAAATACAGTTTTGTGTTTTTAAACGGGGAAGGTCACAAGACATTTAAAAAAATCCTAATTTCTGAAGAATTATTAAGGCCATGTGACAGATGCGGATTGGTTTCGATGACAATAAATTGTTATCCGTATTTTCTCTAACGCGTTTGATATGCTGGGGAAATGCAAGTGAATAAACGTTTACTTATCAGTTATGCTATGGACGACAATTTGCGTCTTCTCAAAAAGTTAACTGCACTAAAGAATCCATTACCGACTGAGTAACATAAGTCACAGTTTCGCGCTAATTCAGTTTTGTCCGAATATGATCCTCACCTTATAACGAAGTTATACTAAGCTTTGTTTGTAATAATTATATGAAGGTGGAAAAACCTGAAAAATCCCCCATTAATCAAAAATATAAAGGAAGATGTTTTTAAGGAGGTTGAAGCATATTAAGAATGACATTAATGAATAATAACAAAAGACGCGTGCAAAATTTCAGGTGTACTACGTAGTTTTTCTATAATAAATTGTTGAAGTTTTGCTCTTATTAATTCACTCTTATGGCAATAGCAACAGGATTACTTGTATATAAAAAAAAAGGGAATCGAAAAATATTCAGAAATTCATGCAAACATACCAATGGCAAGGGGACTACCAAGGCACGTACATACAAATTTCAAAGCACTTCAATGTCCAGGGCTTGTGCACCTCCGTCATTACCTACCCCACACCGCGCGCGCCGCCGCGTCTAGCGCCCCACGAGCTTCGGGCTCTACCCTCCTTAAGAGTCATCGAGCGAGGGCATACGAAGCGCCAAGTGGCCAAATAGCAAACTACGATTTCGTAGTTTTCGGATTTCGCCGAAAATACAATAGTATTATATAAAAAAACATTAAAAATGAATTCTTTCATTTATTATGATTTGCGGTCTGGTCCGTCTCTCCATGCAATTTTTTTCGCATAGACACAATAAATTATCGAAAATTCGTGGCAGCTGTCGTTAGCCATGACGCTTTTCTCGCGAACTCATTAATTCATTTAACTACAATTTTCACGCATATCTGCTACATTTCACTGGACCAGACCGCAAATCTTACCACTGCACTGCACTTAAACAAAAAATTCTAACTTGTTTCATTGCAAATCCAAGCAATAATCCGAAAAGTACGAACGGATATGTCAAAGTCGTGTTCGCGGCCATATTGCAGTCTATGCTATCTAATTGTTAGTTCCAGCTCCTGACGGTAGATTCGCGATTCACGGTTGTCGGTATAAGCGGATAAGCGGGCGTGAAGGCATAAGCGTAAAGCGGGCCCCGAGACAAGACATTTTTTTATTCTGACTCAATGTTGCTGTAGAATCTATGTTGGTTTCTCGATTGAAAGTTTATTTACTGTACCCGGCCACATGGATCGGTGGGATATGACTCGGCGCAGAACCAACGATACTTGGGAGTTGGAGGCAGAGCTGCCAGAAAGCGGCCGCAGCAGCACGACGCACACAAGCGCACGCCCGTGTACGTGTGACCGCCCGAGCTCGTACAATAGAAGGATCGGACAATAGAAGAAGACAGATATATGACTGTCTGTCTCTTTCGCTCTCGCTCGGCTCGCGCGGCTACTGCTGCTAGTGCTCGGGCTGTCGCGCGATACATTTAACTCTGAGACGAGCGCGTAACGTATGTTAATTTGCGGTCGATGATAATTCGAATCCACGCAGTGACAAATTTTTTTTTCAGTAATTATTGCATTTTACGATTAATTAATTATTGTTATTTTATATTTTACATCATTTTGCTATTTCTTGTTTTATTACGTATGTGATACGGGCCATGTTATACCTCATAAAAACCGTATCGGTACTATTGCTGCAAAGAATGGACTATAAAATGTAATGGTTGCTTAAAAAATTTGAGACAACGAGAACTCGAACTGTCATCGGCCGCGGATGAGAGATATAACGCGCACGCTTCACTGATTATCGTTGTTAAGCTGCATTAGCAAATTGAGATATCCAAATTCGATTCAAAGCTTCTGAAAACTAAAAATATAACAGTTAATCCAACCAACCGCGTTAACGATTGTTGGAAGAATTACCAAAAGAACGCAATCCACTCTTGGCCAACGTGTACGTTATTTTCTTCTTTAGTATATATATATGTTTGGCAATATACTTAATAATTTATTACCACGAATTAAATGAAGCAACGTTATGTTCTTTTTAATTATATACATGTGTTTGTTTTTATAATATCGCATAAATGTACGACGTACATGTTGTTGCTCGACGGAAACCGCGAGAAGGTTTCTTCCATCATCAAGAAAATATTAATAATTGTTAATTATAATGAAGCAAATACGACTAAAAAAACGACTAAGTACAACCTAACAAAGACTAACTAACAGTAATAGAACACCAATCTTTTAATTTCCTACTCAACAGTGTAAATATAACGTATATAAGTATCACGTATAACGTTGTGATTATAACGTATATGTAACATCACATTATCGAATAGGAAAGTATGACATTGATGCTATTACTCTTAATTGATGTTCGCTGGAAATTGTAATGTATATATACATTGAACTGGAATATATTCAAGTATCAATAAATGAAACAAACAATTATTTAATATTTTCTTACGTTAGTTCATAGAAATGCGAAAGTTATGCAAGAGCACGATAGAGTTCTCATTACTAACATGAATAAAGCGTTCATACTTCACGTACTATATCTAACATGATACTTTAAGTAATAACAGGAAATTAAGCACCAGATTAGGGAAACACATTACATAAATAAAATTGACTGAAGACAACGGAGATGAAATACAATTTATTTAACACGTATCACTATGCATTTATTCATTATGCTTAATAATCCGTGCAAAATAAATAGTTTTTTATTTTTGGTTTCCAGAAAATTTGTTATGTTTGTATCAGACACTTTCGCAGTGAGTTTGTGGTTTCTTTGCGGTAAATAAATTGCATCACTAGGTTAGACATGTGGGTTGAAGTCATGTTATTGATTTATAATCC
This sequence comes from Cylloceria caligata, assembly GCA_963942595.1. Taxonomy (NCBI): domain Eukaryota; kingdom Metazoa; phylum Arthropoda; class Insecta; order Hymenoptera; family Ichneumonidae; genus Cylloceria; species Cylloceria caligata. Next base: position 19,524,158 of record OZ012703.1, on the reverse strand, counting down.
GATGCGCTTTGTGAATATGTCAATTCACTTTATCTGAATTAGGATCAACCTGAAAAAGTAAAGTAAAAAGAAATCTTCACGAAACGTCGGTGGCAAAAATCATGTACACACTGGTCCAACTCGGACGTCATACCTAGTTTTTAGGTGTATGTGTGTGCTTCGCCAATTATTCTTTTTTGCTTTAAATATTTTTTGATACATGTAATCAAATGCTATTTCCAGCAAGAAATATCATATTTGTGAACGTTTTCATATATGAAAAAAATTAACAATTCTCAAATAGCATTTTTAAAAACTAAGTTTGTATTGTTTAGTGTTTTTATAATTACGCTTTTTCCTCATAAGACTGCACATTATGAAATAGGAGATTCTTCTCCTACAAAAAGTAGCGTTTATTGCACATTCTTATTGAAAACATTTTCGCATGATATGCATTACAACTAAGAGAAAAGTTGAAGATTGCGATTTCAAATATTTCGTTTTATATGTAAACATTTGATTTATGAAAAAATTGAATATCTTTTTAGCCAATATCTTTATAGCATAAATGTATGTCACTAAACGTTACGAAATCTATACACTTCACGTTGCTCGATTTAGTTATATTCGAGTGTCTATAGATGACAATAATAGGGTGTCCCTTATTTCTTGAATGAAACGTCGTGCTTCTTTTCATAGCAATCACGTAGTCCTCAGGTTGTTCCATGTTTTCTCGAAGTTGTTTCCTTGGATGTTTGTATAACGTTGCATGCGATTTTTGTGCAAGTTTATCGTAGGATATATATGCATAATTCTTCATGGTTCTTTCTTATGCTATTTCTTTTCTTGTCACATACATCCAATGAGATTATGCAGCTGTTTTGCTTGACAAAAGTGCTACAATAAATTAAATCGCACCGAAAATAGTGTATATCCTCACGTACAATATGTATGTATCTATAATGTATCTTGATGTTGGCCTCGCTGTCTTACATTATGAACTGTATGTGCAAACTACATTTCATATAATCTGCGTGCAGGTTGTTGCAGTCTTTATTTTTGCGTAGTTATCCGTCTTCTTATGACAAATCCACACGGAGCGATGATTACAATTGTTAGTCTTCTTGGGCGCTTCAATTGAAATAATTTCCATTGTTACTCCCTCTTGTTTCTTGAAGAAACACCAATGCACAAATTGCGGATTGGGTGATAATAAGAATTATCTATACAAAAGTAATGAATGACACATTTCTACGTTGATTCTTGTAAGTTGTGCTAAGCGACAGTGCGAACGGATCCTCTTCTTTTAATTAACTCTTCAACTTCTATTGTTCATGCAGATAATATTATATATTCGATGTATCGTCTTGATAAAATGCTTACTCACCACTACATGAACGTTACAAACGCGCCCTGGCAACATATCAGCATCAACAACAAACATAATACTTTTTATGTGCATTATGTCGCATGCATCTCTCCATTGAAGCGAAGTTTGTCGAAGTAATAGAGTTTATTCCGTGATGCGGTCCAATAGTCGATAGAATATTTAATATCCTAGGCAATCCAACAATTATCGTTCATTTGTATGTTGTTGTATTCGTAGTGTCCGTATTAACGTTTTAAAAGGATAACAATAACGATGGCGATATACATTTTATTCGCTAAAAATATCTTAATAATTGTTTATAAACATAGAGAATTCTTCTAATTTCCTCTTACTTACAAAGCAGTTGTCGAAAAAGATTTATTAAACATCACATTTATAAATTATCATTTTTTTAAGAATATGGCTGATTTTATTTCATATAATGTTCACTTTTATGAGGGAAAATATTTATTTCAAAATAAGCTATTTAAAAAAAACGCTTGAGAAACGTTCAATTAAAAAGTGCTATATAACAAATTGTTCCATGTAGTTTTTTCATCACATTATTGCATTTTAAAATATGATATTTCTTGTTAGGAACAGTTTTTTGCATTTTTCTTGAAATATTTTTAATATTTATAAGACGTATTATATAATTTATAATACTTGTGTGAACCATGAAAAAATGGTTTAGAAGTGAAACAATTCTTTAAGTATATATTTCAACAGTATTATTGTGTGTGGATATACAAAGTATACTGAAAAATACTAATCTCTAAATGTCATAAAAAAGTACTAGCCGGAATAGTTATTCTATACATTTATATTTAAATTGAGATACTGGCGTGCAAATATGTTATAATAATCTGTTTGTCATTTCTCATCAATATTGCCCATGCTTTTATGCCACAGACTGTAATGCAATGTACACCGAGAAACATTTGCATTTTCTAAATTAGAGTACCTATTGTATATTCTATAAGCTCTTTTAATATATATTCCTTCCAAGTAACGATATTTTTTGTAGAACTTAATGTTTATGGAATTTTCTTACTTTTAGTATGCACAACTTAATCACGAAAACTCAACTTCTGCAAGGAGAATTAATTGTTTAAATAGATTTCCATACACTTTATGTCAACAGTGCATATACCCAAGGAATACATCGCAGTCTAAATGACATCATTTTGACTTCAAATAATATAATTTTAACAGTTAAGTGTTTCTTAGGTATTCCTTGGGTATACGTTTAATGTTTGTTCTGTGTATTTTTTCTAAAAATGGCTTACAAAGTGGCTGGGTGCCTGAAGGAAAATTTGACTGATATGATAGCAACATTTTTCTATTATACTTTGTTTTTGAAATAGAAATATTCCTGCTTGAGTTTTATCTTTAGAACGCCTAACAGCTTATGATTTTTGGCTTATGAAATTTGACTCTAAAACTATTTTTTGAAAAAATATACTTCATACACTTTTGTTTATCGTAATTACTTTTCTTTTTGTCAGGGAAGCTCCTAAAGGATAAATTAATCTTTTATTTTCAATATAATTCAGATCATTGTTTTACTATTTTGCAATTTGTTTCAGTGAAATAGTAATAAAACAGGATTTTATGTGGTTAAAAATAAACATGTCGTTCATGATCCTGAAAGAAGAAAATTCTGTTTTTATTGATAAAACTTTACACATCTTTGGAACAAAACATAATTTAAATGTTTCATTTGATACGCAGATCCTGAGACAATAAATATTCGCAACTTGTAAAATTGATCAATATAAACGTGAAAGATTGTAGTAAAGTTAATACCATGGATTGAACTGTCAAATATGAATATAGATCTCCTTTTTCAATATTGTTACTATCATACATAACGAGAACTGTACTGGTGGCTTTGATGAAGAATGAATAAGAACAGCAATTTGCGTTACCTGTCAATTTTACTGCAAAGATCATTTCTAAATTTAATTTCGACGATATGTGGAAGACAATCTTGCAGCGACACATATCAAGTAAAAATTCCATAAAACTCGATAAACCTTTTTTGTTAACTTATTGAAAACAAAAGGAAATTTAAAGTATTCTCAATGTTTATGAATGGCTTATTAATATACTTTTCAAGAGAAAAGAGATAAATGTATATAGACTCACCGTTATCCTTTTCAAATAAATGCAAACAGCACAACTTAAAACGAACGATCAATTATCGTCGGGTCATTTAAGATAATAATTCAGTCAAGTATTGAACTGCATTACAACGAAGTCAACTGCGTTACTTCGGCAAACTTCGCTTCTATGTACATTCTGCACATATATTGTAAAAAAATATATATACTAAAGAAGAAAATAACGTACACGTTGGCTAAGAATGGCTTGCGTTCTTTTGGTAATTCTTCCAACAATCGTTAACGCGGTTAGTTGGATTAACTGTCATATTTTTAGTTTTCAGAAGCTTTCAATCAAATTTGGGTATCTTAATTTGCTAATGCAGCTTAACAACGATAATCAGTGAAGCGTGCGCGTTATATCTCTCATCCGCGGCCGATGACAGTTCGAGTTCTCGTTGTGTCAAATTTTTTAAGCAACCATTACATTTTATAGTCCATTCTTTGCAGCAATAGTACTGATACGGTTTTTATGAGGTATAACAAGGCCCGTATCACATACGTATTAAAACAAGAAATAGCAAAATTATGTAAAATATAAAATAACAATAATTAATTAATCGTAAAATGCAATAATTACTGAAAAAAAAATTTGTCACTGCGTGGATTCGAATTATCATCGACCGCAAATTAACATACGTTACGCGCTCGTCTCAGTCGGAGTTAAATGTATCGCGCGACAGCCCGAGCACTAGCAGCAGTAGCAGCGCGAGCAGCCCGAAAGAGACAGACAGTCATATATCTGTCTCTTTCTATTGTCCGATGCTCCACGAGCTCGGGTGGTGACACGTACACGGGCGTGCGCTTGTGTGCGTCGTACTGCTGCGGCCGCTTTCTGGCAGCTCTTGTTGGAGGATCAATCAGGGCGACCAGGGCCCACATGTACCATGGCCCGCCACTGAAATCCTTACATCCTGCAATACCGATAACTGTTACTTTTCGCTGGATGCTTTGGTTGACACACTTGCCACAAGCGGCGCTAGCTACAATGTGTATTTTTTCCGCGAGCGGCGCTACCCTCGATTCTGAGTTGGTCACGTGTGCTCGATGACTCTTAAGGTTGTTTTTCATCACTCTATTGAAAATTCTCATACGGGACCCCATACAAGTTCAAATACGAGATCGTAAGTAGGATAACGATTTCCTCCGATTACCTGACCAATAATCCATAGGATCCCGCGCGGGTTCCCAGCCGATTACTCATATAGGGGATCTTATATAGGATATGTCATGGATTCCTATAATTTTATAATTCAAGATTCAACAATTATTTTATAATTAATCACGAATGGAACAATGACCACCACAACCATAGTTCAAAAAACAATAAATTGTATTAAAACATAAATTATTGCATTTAGCCGATACATTCAGCGAATAGCCTCCCCCTGTATACATATAGGTAGTAGAAATTTCTCATTGTGCATTTTTACGCCATAATTGTTCTTTCGGAAAAAAAAGAACGGTGAATTGTAGAATTTTAAGACGCAGCTCGCCATTTTTCTCTTTTAGTCGAAAGATCAATCGTGGTAGAGAATCTTGCATTACAGTTTTTGTTACCGACCGAGGATTAACACATTATCTTAAAGTACTAAATAAGTAAAGTAAAAGTATTGAAGAAGATGCGCACATTCTATCGAGCATCTAAACTGAGTTTCATTAATCGAGATATCGGGTGCTGGGCGTTTCGGGAATTTAAAAATATTAAAAGTTCATATTACCTTAAATAGTTTAAGTAATAAATTTATATATAGTTGTGGTAATGGGCCGTACAAATATTTGTTGAGAAAAAGCATAATACGATCGAGGACCTCGAATGAGAGGGGAGACTGTTAAGACAAGAGAGCGTGGTGACGAACGGATTCGCGGCACTCTCCGACAGTCGCGTCAGCTGGTTTCCCCCACCCCGAGTTCCGGACGCCCCGATGCAGCATATATAACGCTTGGAACTCGATGCTCGTGGTGATTACTGGTGACTGGTGGTCAGTCGAAGTGCGTTTCCTCCACGACTGTTGCCATTTATGTTAAAAATCTACTGTACGTACCACTATTGCGAAGTATTGGCATTCAAGGCCACTGTGTGATTCGTCAGCGTAAAGAAACAAATCTAAATACGTATACACTCGGGAAAACAGTGACATTGCTTTGACGTTTCAGCTGCGCGTTAATTATCAGTCGTTAATAGTGCGTCCCGCGGCATAGTAGGCACGCGAAGCCGCGCAAGTACACAATGTCCTCGATAAGAATGTATGAGAGGACTGTGTTACTTTTAAGCCTGTTCGTCCTTCAGCAGACATCCTCCACGCCCGTCAGCATACCACTCGGAAGCGTCTCGGATCTCCTCATCCAGAGCGCACTTAACTCGTTGAACGACCATTCACCCACGCATCATACTTACAAGAGCGGCAACTTGATCAGTGCACAGAAATTGGTAAATACCAAGTTTTCGTAATCGGGCGTGTTCGTTCAATCCCTTCCAACAAGCGTGCAATTACGTCAACGTTGCTAAAATTAACATTATTTTTCATTGTTTCGGAATGTACTTTCGTGTCAATTTTCCGTCGTACCGTAGCATGCGGTCATCGCATGTCGCACATTAATTCAACGACGCATTAACTGCTAACTTTGTACTGCACTTAATCGCTCCTCATTTTGCGACTACAAGATACATTATAGAGATATATTGCAGATCTATCTGTGCCATTGCCACATCTCGGTGGGCTTCGATATGTATAGGGAATAAACCGTAACGAGCTGATACATTCGCGATAGTAATGTCCGGGGTTATCGCGTTCGATGCTGCATGAAAATTAGGTTTGAGGGGACGGAACGTCGTTGAGCTTTCTTTCTTTCGAATAAACATGTTGGTCAAACACTTGTAACAAGGTAGATTTAATTTATCAACAATTTCAATCCCTACTAACTTTGATAATGTTACGTGCCAAGAAACAAATGACATAAGATGTTAAACAAAAAAAAAAATTTTATTGGCATATTCGTAAACTACGGTTGAACATATGGTTGAAACTCTGTGAAGTCTTTTCTTTTTCGTATTTTAGCGCGTATATGATTTATATATTAGCTACGAAATCAGGAGCCGTTCTTACATTTTCTATATTAATTTATTTATTATTAAACGACTAATCAATGCCTACATGTCAATCTAATCATTTAATCTCTTATAAAATTATTAGATTAAAATTATTACATTCGATTTAACGTATTATCGTGAATTAACCACAGAGGCACAGAGTATTGGAGAAATGTTTCCAATATGTCATTGCAATTAAAATATTGTCGCAACATTGTATCGCAATATTGCAAAATATTTTATTGACAAGTTAAAATGTTTATTTTGCGAAATATTTTTCTACACGAGTAATATTACAACACTTTAGAAATGTTGTAGAGACTATTGAAAGATTACGTTTTTCCCGCTTTAGTAATATTTCAAAAGATTTCATATCAATTATTCTTATTTAATACTTCCAATCATTTCTTACGACACGCGAAATTACATTTCTAAGATAACTTTGAAGGATAACCGCATTTTTAACCAAGGTAACTAAGATAATTGTATCATCATCGGGATGCCTTTTTCTTACTTCTTTTCAATTCTTAGTAGATTATGAAATCGTACAATAGCTATATGTCACTCCATAAATTGCCAGGTTAACGGTGTATTCCCTTAAATCACAAACTAACAGAACAATTTTATAATGACACCTTATAACCCTTTAAACCATAGCATCCTGCCAGTGTGGAATCTATTTCAACTCGAATTATCACATTTTTGACATTTTTTCAACTTACGACTTCGATTGTTAACGCATATTTAGTTTCCGAAGGAATCAATTAAGATAGACAGTCCAGTTAGTGATCTTGTAAGAAAAACTTTTGCCTCTAACCGTGTGAAACCAGAGGTATAAACAAAGATGTAAGGGTGTTACCAATTACTTCCGTGGCTACCCATTGGTGGATCGCCGAATGGAGGAAGAAGCTATCGCGTGAATACGTATACTTACCTATATATACGTAGCAGTCATACGGATTGGTATAAAGTCACTAACTGGGCCGTTAACCTCGCAACTAAAAATACGATTATCAAGATTGTATTTTTCACATCGTGGATGTTGAAAATAAAGAACGCGTAAAAAATGCCTTATTTACACAAATGTAATTTTGGGCAATCTACCACGTAAACCATAAACCACAAATAGGTACGAAAAGGTTCGTTCGGTTGGTGAATTCGAATCCGAAGTGAAAAATATAAAATTCAATATGGCGACCGAAAATGAAAAGATCGAATAGATCGAATTTGTTCGTAATTCGTCATCAGAAATTTAGGGAAACTCATTTCGAATACGAAGTCTAAAATACCAATATGAAAATAGTAAATAAAAATGCAAAAATTATTTTCATTTGGTTGAAACTTGGTTCTCGGAATTTCTTGAATCACCGATTATGAATGTAAACTCAAAATTCATACATTCGATATGACGGATTCAAATGCAAAAAAATAAATTTTTATTTAGATGATTTCTGAATGTTGAGTTAAGATTCAGCGACCTCAAAAACTTGTGATTATCGAGTTTCATTCACATGGAAGTCAGTTTTTTTTCATTTTGGTCCGAAATATTGGATCCGCTGTTTTGAATTTCTGTTTTTTTTTTAATTTCATCTTCGTAATCAGCGATCTCAAAAATAAAAAAAGAGTACTATCTTTTAACAAAATCAATTGACTTTTTTGGCATTTGAAACATACTCGATAGCGTATAGTGGTTAATGTGTGTGCTAGTTATAGTTAGTTTAGTAGGCAACTCGTGAGTCAAAGGTTCTAGTTCCCTTACAGTCAAAAATAAGAAAGATATGTAACTTCCCCGCACACTTTTATTCTTCTTATTATTCGTTAACAATAAAATCTGTATTATTACAACGTATGCTTACGACCATCTCTTTAATTTACGTTAGAGTTTAATGACAAAAGTATTGTTTATTATTTTAAAACTTTGGTAATTATTTTGCAAGTATATTAATCCTTTATAAGTCACACCGTCCGAAACCGCCCCGGAATGGGACTATGAAGAGCAGAGTGGGGGTAACGCGTTCTTATGGTAGAGCCCGAGAAGTGGGGATATTCTTGTGACTTATGAAGGGTTAATACAATGTTGTTAGAATTATAGTGGAAGTTTGCTGATAAATGTTGGTTTCCTCAAAGAGGAAACATCGTGGACGGCGGACCAAAATAATGAGGAGGCTTACGTGCAACGTTCTACTATGCAATTTTTATTTTTTACTTTTGAACGAGCAGTCGTATTTTCTACATACGTGGGTCCATTTAAGAAAAAAAATGTAATATTTCTTTCAGGAAGTATCACCTTATTTGACGTAAACAAATGTCCTACATGAATCACATGTACGAGATAGAACTAGTATAGTTTCGCCTCACCTGAATTCCGCGAGAGGCACTGGTAGTATATTATATAGCCGCCTGTCTCACACACCAGTAGAGTTAAATGTTTACGGTATTAATTACCCACTGAGTAAGTTTCGCCTCCCCTTAAGGCGAGGCGAAACCTCCCTGCTTACACAGATCTGCTGCTTCTCTTTCACTCCGCCGTGAGCCCTATACTAGTTCTACCTCTTCCGGCAGTGTCGGAGATATTTATTATATTTATCCGTTCTTTTTATAAAAAAAAGAATATTAAAAAATGTATATCCAGGAAACCATTAGTAGTAGCTGTCAGTAGTGCAGAATCTATTTTGTTCAATTTTGGATCAACTTTTGTACAGAAAAATCGTGAATAAAAAAAATTAAATTTCAATGACGATTTGACAATCGCCTTCGAACTCCACTCTACAAAAATTAATTTGTAGGAAAAAAACCCTCCAACTCTCAGAATAAATAATAAAATTTGTTTTTAATTCTGTAAATCGACTGAAATGCAGATTATTTGGTAACAAATCTATTTTTCTATGAGTGAAAACCACTCTTTGCAATAACGATAGTTTTTTTTCGGATAATTTGGAGCTTTTTACATCAATCAGTATTATTGTATTTTTTATTTATTTTTCATATTATCGGTAGACGTAAAAAATAACGTAGAAAGGATATTCTTGTTAATTATGGAAATATTAAATAATTTATTTTGGGGATGAAATTGTAAACATCCTCGCCACATGCAATGAGATGTGAAAATAGAAGAGAGAAGTTGGAAAATTGCTCGATGAGACGTGGTGGTTCGAGCAATATATTAGAATATTATAAGAATCTTGTAGATATTTATTTACAAGATTTTTATAATTTCAAATCAATTTGAAGTTATTAGAAAGAAAAATACGGTATCAGGAATAACAATTATAGTTGCTCAAACTACAACCAATGGTGAATATATAGCAATGATTGTCTGCGGTTAAAAATACCACGTAATTGTTGTAAAATCACTATCGTGACTATAACAAGCGTCAGAAATATAATAAACACCAAACCATTGCTACGTATAAGGTTTGAAGCCTAGTCATCGCTACTTTCCTACACTGGTAATTTTTACCATTATTCTATTGTGATCCTTAAAACTACTACCAACGGTAAATACAACATCCGCCGTACAGTCATCGATACGTTCCTGCACTTGTAAATGATACGTCAGCTGTAAAGTAGCGCCTACATATACCCATGGCTAAATTTACATACACTTTATAGTATTTTCAATTACCAGCATTACTATAATTATAGTTTTCGTACCATTTGCATTGAATTGTATAAATGAATTGAAACCAAATTATTTCCATAACAACATATATTTTTATCGTGATAGTCGGCCCAATGCTTTACATATTTATATGAAACAAATATTTAACTTTATACATGTACATACTATACATATCATGACTCAAACAGTTATGTAATCTTGTACTTTCCCGTTGGTAACAACTCTCTCAAATATATATATTTATATTAACGTGTGACAGAGTAATTGAGTTATACGCATCTGCGGAAAAGAACTAAAAGAATATAGCGTGAGTCATCGCTATATAAAACTTTTTTTTTCTCGATCGTTAAACACGGAAATTTATAAAGCAACATGTCGTAAGTTATAAGATTCTGTCTTCCGCTGTTGCGTTCTCGCATGCGTTGATTCTTAGGGCAATAGCATACGATTACTTGTATATGAAAGAATAGAATCGAAAAATATTCAGAAACTGATGCAAACATACCAATGGTAAGGGGTACTTCCAAGAAATATATATACAAATTTCAAAGCAATTCACTGTCTAGGTTTTGAGCTAGAACGAGTGCAACGAACGGACCTCTCGCTCCGTTATTATCGAGTCTTCCAGGTTTATCGCCCCACGAGCCTCTCGAATCACCTTCTTTTAGGGGAGGCGAAGCATCCATGAGTGCGAAAGAGGTAGAACTAGTATAGCGCTCACGGCGGAGTGAAAGAGACGCAGCAGATCTGTGTAAGCATGGAGGTTTCGCCTCGCCTTAAGGGGAAGCGAAACTTACTCAGTGGATAACTTAAACTGTAAACATTTAACTCTACTGGTGTGTGAGACAGGCGGCTATATAATATACTACCAGTGATTCTCGCGGAATTCAGGTGAGGCGAAACTATACTAGTTCTATCTCGTTCGCACTCATGCATATTTCGCCATGTCTTCATACAGCTAAACCATCGGCCATGTCTCACGGATTTATTTTTCGAGATTATCAACAATAGTTGCCGTGCACGGTTGAGGTACTTTTTCGTTTCTAAATCGCAATCAGAATAGGTGTACTGTGTGTGTTTTTGTGCTGACTTGGGGGTGACAAACGACGTTTTTTCATTTTGTGCCGTAAATCATTTTAAACAGTAATTCGTTCATTACAGGTAACTGAGGATAATTAATCTGTAATTTTTTTTTCTATTTTCAAAATTCTACGTTCGTCACCCAAAAGGTTCACGTTTTTGCAGTCTATTGACCAAATTTCATTTCATTCTGTTCAGTGTAGAACGAGTAGGTGTGTTCCGGGAATTAGATGCGTGGTGTGGACGTTTCGCCTTGCCTTAACATGTGTAGCCGGTATGGATACCGTTGGAAACAATAATAGTATAGGCAGCATAAACTATAGTTGCGCATACGTGATTCAATCACTAGTCTATAATAGTAGCGAAAACTGCAAAAGATGTAGAATTTACCGAAGGCTATAGTAATTTATGCCGCGTTTGTTGTCCTTAGAAGGACAAAGCATATTTACTACACACGATGGCAATTTCGATTTCGTCCAATAGGTACACTTTACTACTGGGTATAGTAGATATTTTAAGATATTTTATTACATTTAGATATTAATAAATTGACAAATACCACTTATTGACACATATGACAGATGATTATCTGTCACAATTGTTTGGGTTTGAAATGAATTTAAATAATCTAAGATGCGATTGAAGTGACTCTGAGGACTAATTTATATTAATTGAACATCATACACAGGTTTGTTTACGTCATAGTTATTAATACTTTTTTTTAGTTATTTTCTGTTTTGGAAACGCACAATTTATATAATAGAGATAAAAGTCATAACATCAAACATGCACTACCTTTGTTAACATTTGTTGCTGACGCATTGTATTATGCACTTTACAGCTTCAATAAAATAATTTCTGAAGATGGTCTACAAATTTGACCGAAACGTTAAATATGAGTTTTATTGCTCCTGAAGTTCATGGAGATGGCCGACGCACAGCCACATATTACAAAACTACGGGGTAGATATTTTTTTCCCTATATATACGATTCAATGTACTCACTACTGGTTACTGTTATACGGATAAGTTAACGAGATATTCTAACTCCTCAGCCTGTGCAAGTTAGGTATATAATAAAATTTACTTCGAAATTATTCACAAGTACGGCATAAGCTTGTAAGTTTAAATATATTTTACTACAGCATCGACGTTATATATTACAACGGCGAATGTTATTTCAGATATAAGTTGCAGTTATAACGATCACAATTCATGTAAACGTTACTACAAAAAGATTACTATTGTCTTGATGTAATATCGACAACCCCATTTCTTACCGTGAACGAGCTTCCATATAATAGGATTCTAAAAGTCCCATATACTATGATTGAAGCATACAATTTGACCATACTTAGAACGCACGGAGCCATATTTGCTTGACAAATCTGTTTCGCGATATCTCTTTATAAATTACAACACGCGAAAAATTAATACAAAGAATTAAAGCAATTCGTACATTAGCAGCTCCGGAATGTTGAAAAAATATGTTTTAAGAATGTATGAATATGCAAATAAGCATTTAACTACTTAGACACGAAGGCGGAGATTATTCATAAGTTTGGAAATAGCAGATCGGTCACAATGACTCGCAAACACTAATTAAAATTGCACGGATAATTGTGTGCTACAATAAATAATTATTTAATTTTGCATGATTTAATGCGATTACTTTAACACGAATAATTTCTTATTGAATTGAATTTATTAAAAGAATTTATTAAAATGGAGCTGGAGTCATAATAGATACTCATCCGAAGCCAATGCCAACACAAGTTTTCCAAAATAAATTAACTTACTCATACTGGCCGTCTGTTTAAAATATAAATATTATTGCATCCACACGATTGTAGACTGTACAGTGAATCACTGTAACCGAGATATCACAATTATGTTTATGGAATCATCGAGTTGCGAGAATGTAATGAAACCTGCTCATCGTATGTTTAAAATTGATCGAAAAATATTGCATTAATTTCAGCTGGAACCTCCTTACGTTATCTACAGATTGACGTTGAATTTGGAGCCAAATTGCAACGAGGCAACGTGCCCTCGAGAAGCCTGCGCGATAGATCTGCGTCAGCACGAGCAGGGCGTGATCGACGTTGAAAAAAGTTCAATTCAATGCATGTACCTTTATCCGCAATCATCCCAAGATGAAATTCATCAGCACGTACAAGATTACGTCCAGGAGAAATCAAACGCACAGGAGATTGAGAGTTTCGACAAGGAAATAGTCAATGAGAGCGTCCAGCTCGACCACGAAGTACAGACGGCGGTGACCGATGGCAGCGACCGACCTTTCATAGCCGTCCGAGCAACGGACAGAAACTATTGCGCGGGATGTCCCTACGAATTAAATCCAACGCTACCGGGACTCGAGGCATTCGGAGAGCAGGTCGTCCAGTCCATGGACGAGTCAGGACGTAGCGATTTTAAACACAAAGTCGTGAGCATCGTGCGTGTCACGCGTGCTGTACCGCCAGGCTCGAACGTCGTTCAATATGAGCTTCGCCTGGAAATTGGCGAGACCAATTGTCCGAGAGATAGTTTGCTGCGACGTTCGGAATGCACTCTACTTACAAACGTACCGATCAAATTGTGCCTCGTTACCTTCGAGGAACGTCCGTGGCTACGGAACAGCAGAAAAATGACTCACAACAATTGCACCGATTCACTGGATTCTGATAATGAACTAAACGGCAGCTACGAACCACGGATAGCCAGCGATTCCTCGGCGAATTCCTTGTCTTGGCGCGTTCGAGAACCCATGCCTGAGGCTGATTCGCGAACCGAGCTTTACGATCAAATCGCTCAGGAGGGCACATTGGGATCTTTTGCAAGTTCTATAGATGCATTTTTCGAAAGTCACGAACCTACTGCAATCACAGGCTCTCTGTATGGAGAAACGAGAAATCCCGTCACTGAAGAATCGATTACGAAGGTTGTTCTCAGCACGGAGAATCAGGAGGAAAAGACCACGGGATTTTCGGACAAGATTAAAGAGTTTGATGCATTTTTGGAGGACTTTGATCTTTCGATTAAGACTAAAACACCGGAGCCAGAGTATCGTGGTGTTCCGGTGACTGAGAAGATTATACGGCCGGAGGTCGTTCTAAGGCCGAGTGTACAGAGTGACGCGCCGATTTCTTCGATCGGAGAAGAAACAACGAGAAAGAGACGCTCGCTCGTCGATACACCGAAAGCGGACAGAGAGCTCGTGAGAAAGTTGGCACAAAAGGCTCTTAACGTTTTGGATGATATTGACGTTGATAATAATAAGAGAGTAGTATTAGGCGTGCTGGATTCGAAGAAGGAAGGAGGGCTCAATGGTACGGTTTACCACATTACGATGAAAGTCGCACCTACCGACTGCGATGAGAAACACAAGAGGTTGGCCGACTGTTTGGAAGGTATTCGTGAACCTGCAAAGATCTGTAAAGTTCAGATTCATACGGATAGCAAAGGACACCTGGAGACCGCCAAGGTTTTGCAGTCGCGGTGCTTCCTCGAGCAGAAGAAACGGGAGGCGACTAGGATCCGACGACAGATTGTTGGAGGACGTACGCAAATGAGTATCAACGATCCGGAGATCATAGCTTACGCGGAAAAAGGTTTGAACAAATGTTCGGAAATTTCTGATAGTGAGAATGAGCCGTTTTTGATTGAGATAACGGAAGCAACGGCACAAGTAGTGTCTGGAATGTTGTACGAGATTAAAGTAAAGATCGGCGAAAGCACTTGCTCAAAAGGTACCAAAAAAAATTGCCAATTGAAGGAAAATAGTGACGTCAACGACTATTTAATTACCGTATGGTCACGGCCATGGCTGGACAAAGGTAATCAAGAAGTAAAGAATTGTCGTCCACAGACACGAGTACGAAGATCGCTTCGAGGTGCAAACTACAGTACCAAAATGCTGAACTTGCATAAGAAGATAAGCCACGAGAAAGCTTTCGAAGGTTTCATCTCCAAGTACGAGAAAATATATAAATCCGACGAGGAGAAAAACGCTCGTTTCGAGATATTCAAAGAAAATATGAAGATAATCGCGAATCTCCGCGAAAACGAGCAAGGAACGGCCGTATATGGGGCCTCGATCTTCGCTGATATAGCACCCGAGGAATTTCGCGCCAAGTACATGGGCTTGAAACCTGAATTACGATCGGAGAATCAGATTCCTTTGCCTTGTGCTGAAATACCTGACATAGAGCTGCCGAAGGAATTCGACTGGCGGCATTACAACGTCGTAACGGAAGTCAAAGATCAGGGACAGTGCGGATCTTGTTGGGCTTTCGCTGTAACGGGTAACGTTGAGGGTCTCTACGCTATAAAGACGGGAAAGCTGTTGTCACTTTCAGAGCAAGAGCTCGTTGACTGCGATAAGTTGGACCAAGGATGCGAAGGTGGGCTGCCCGACAATGCTTATAGAGCTATCGAGAGTCTTGGCGGCTTCGAGCTGGAAAGCGATTACCCTTACGACGGGGAGGACGAAAAATGTCACTTTGATAAATCGAAGGCCAGAGTCAATATTGCTTCGGGACTTAACATTACCACCAACGAGACAGGAATGGCTCAGTGGCTCGTAAAAAATGGACCGATTTCTATCGGTATCAACGCCAATGCTATGCAATTCTACATGGGAGGTGTATCGCATCCCTTCAAGTTCCTTTGCAATGGCGACAGTCTCGATCACGGCGTTCTCATCGTTGGTTACGGTGTACACAGTAAGTACAATTTTTTTCTTTATAACTTTCCAAAATTAAAAAACGTACGCCAATTTGAAAAAGTACTTTTTTCTTTCTTTTTTGGAGTATCAATAAAAAAATAACTTAAGAAATTTTTTTTAATTTATACAAATTAACGCATATTACGATGTCTGTAATTGTACTATGATATATTTGCATTATGCTTATCGAACGATCTGTATAGATTATGAACATTTGCGAAGCTTATCTCAAACCAGATCCAGTTAACGCTACATTCGAATGACAAAATGCAAGAGCCAAAACCCAATTTTCCCTACAAGTATCTGATTCTTATTCACTAATTAATCAGTCAATAAAAATAATTCATTTACATTCTGGATTAATTGAGAGTAAATGTGAATCTATTTACTTAATTTTTTTTTATAACTTAAATTTTGTAACGATTATGTATACAACCCGGGCAGTCGTATGAATTATCAACAAAAAACCAGTCGTATGTTCCAAAAAGATGAATTAATAAATAGGAAAAGATCGTATCTAGCCAACTACACATAGATGTCAAAAAATGATTATAATAAAATCGAATAACTGATGAAATAATTAAAAAAAAAAACGTTATTGGCATGCCTATACAAGATCGTCGATGGAAAAAAATAGTTTTCTACACTCAACGAGGTTTACCTTATACTTTCAGCGTACCCTATCTTCAAGAAGACAATGCCGTTCTGGACAATAAAGAACAGTTGGGGTCCGAGATGGGGCGAGCAAGGCTACTACAGGGTTTATCGTGGCGACGGTACCTGCGGTGTCAATAGGATGGCAAGCAGCGCCGTTCTTACCAAGCCCGACAATTTAATAATAATAGATTAACGCGATTTTGTAATGGAAATGAACTCACGATTTTTTTATTATATCATTCCTACATATCGAATGTTTTTTTTATACTAACTGATTATACAACAAAGCATCAATATTTAGTCTTGGGCATCCTGCATAAACGTAAAGGAAGAGCATTCTATACAGGAACGTGTGTATATCTTCTCGTAGATCGATTATGGGGATTATTTTTTCACACGAATTTCAACCAATAGGAGCGTTGTATTTAACATCACGTGGTACCAGCAGGACGAAATTATATCGGTAATTTTTCGATAATTGCCCTGTTGGTGCTAGGATAAAACAAAAAAAATGTCAATAGCTTGCAACCTGCGTGAATGTTAGAAACGCTAGAAAATGTTAAATACCAAACTCCTATCAGTTGAAAAAAATAATCCGCTGAATGCCCCTCGAGCTTAGGAATTAAGCAGGTATTTTCCAAGCTCTCGGAGTATTAAAACTGATTATTCTATCGACTGCGAAAAAAACTAACAAAACGAAATAATTCAATTCGATAATTCCCTGCTTGGACTATCTTATCTGGATGATTTTACACGAACGAATAATTGTAAATTATTTATTTTATACGAGCAGCTATAGCAGGATCAACATATTTCTCGACTAACTTCTGCTCATGACGTTTTTCTCACGCTCGCGGGAAAATAATCTAAAGGATATATCTATTTATAATCGTATCTGCATAGTGTCAAATGCCTTTTAGTTGTTATTTCATATTGCAGGATATTCGGAAATGACACGCGTTGGAAATATATCCAACAGTGCCTAATCTCGTGATAAAATTTGACATTTTTGATAGAAAAAGATTAATGTCGTTATCGAATTTACTCCGTCGCCATAAAACTGTACAATGATCTCTCAAGCCATCATTCCATTTATCAAGAGTATCGTATGCCGTGTGTGGACGGCTGGTTCTCTTTTGGGATGTACAACTGACAAAAACACAGGGATTTAAGAACCATAATTTATTATTACACATTTTCGTACAGCAATTAAACTGTTGGACAGTGAATAATAATAGTATCGTATCTTTTGCCCGACTGCTTTGTTCAGTATCTAAAATTGTGATATTATGCAAATTAATAAAGGATAACAATCATTAATAAGAAACACGTGTCATCTCCATCTAAATAGTCGCTGATGAAACTGCATCGCCAAGAGGAAGTTGTACAGATATATAAGCACCAAGCAAAATAAAACAAAAAAAGTATTTTTCGAATCTGAAAAAAATTTATTAGACAATTAATCACAAAGTTTACAGCTAAAGAACAGAGACTAAACGGAAATTTGCGTCAATTGGGGTCAAGAGTGTTTTGTAGTCTCGTGTTGACCTGTCCTCCGTGAGCCCTCAACGTACATGCTCGATGGACTGTTGAAAGCTTCCTCTCTCTTTCTCCCTCTCCTTATATCTACGTTTCGTGGAATAACCGGAGTTTAAAAAAACAATAGTCATTATAAGCTTGCCATTTTTCTTTCTTAAAACCCGTGTTCGTAAACCCACGTAAAACGAGGTATTTGTCTTATGGCGGAAAAAAATTACTAGTGCCTGGACACCGTGCCTCGCGTTAAACATATAACGGTGAAGCACTCGCGTGCTACGTCCAGAAGGGGAATTAACAAAAAACCGGTATTTCGAGGGTGCTTTAGCCGTGAACGCCGTTTGCGAGACGAAATATTGTTACCGCGCGATCACGAGCGTGATACGAGATTTCTCGTAAGTAAATACATGTTTGTCGGCGATTTTATGACCGAGAGATACAGCTCGTCGATCGTGGGATGCGCGAAACGCTCCGGTAGACTCGTTGAACGAAATGCACGCGATTTTGCCACAAGCGAGGCAATGCGTCGCGCCCCTTCTATGTTTTTTTGCTTCTTTTTCTCTGTCTTATGTGGGTTAATAGTAGTTGTATGATCCCCACTGATTGTACGGCCCGTACGCCTGTGGTCCACCCTGACTGTACTGCCAATTTTGATAATTAGCGTAGTTCGGGTCGGAGGGCGGTGGGTACTGCTGGTAGCCCTGCTGGTATCCACCCTGGCTACCGTACTGGCTGCTCGGGAACTGCTGTTGTGACTGATACGGCCCGCTCGGTCCGCTGCTGTACTGGTAGGACTGGGAGCCTGCGGCCGGAGGTGGTGGTACGCTCGATTGATCGCCCGTCTTCGTTTTCTTCGGCGGCGAAGAATCTCTTTAAAACCGAAAAAATCGATATACAGAATCGTAATCAGTTGAAACATTTTTATCTTCCCAAAACCCTGATAAACAGACACCAAATCTTTTTTTCTTTTTGGTTCCTCGTAGATTTGTCTTTGTGAAAAGAAAAAAAATCGAGATTTTTATGCCAGGTTACTAAAAAATAGGCGTGTGTAACGAGCTTCATCAAACGAGCTGAAATTTGGGACTCAAAGCAATTACGCTTGTTTGCTTGTTACAATTTACGCATCAATTGGAACTGCGATTTGAATTTTATAACATTTTTCAAAGCAAGTCTGCGCGCTTTGGCGGTGGAAATTTTTTAGCTACCGAGCTAAATAGTTCTTTACAAATAAATTAATGTTAAAGGACAAACGGTATTTGGATTTTATAGGATTTTGAACTTTTCGACTAATTGACGTTGTCGCTCTAACATTCAGAGATGGTGCATACTCGATTTGGCAAAGATCAGTAAAAGGTTTAAGATTTTATAGCAAATAAAAATGTTCAATCTATGACTACTACTACTTCCGCACGATCTGATGAACCAAGCTATTTTTTTAAGCCGATTTATTACATTTAGCTGTTGAACTTTTATCACAAAATGAATAAAGAACGGAATAAGAAATATATTGAAAGTTGTAAAAGAAAAAAGAAAAAGGTAAATAGAGAAATTATTAAAAGCTTGGGAGGCCTTTCACTGGCTAATTACCCAATTACCACTTTTTTCAAGGCGATAAATGGATTAAAAAATGAAAAAGAAAAGAGATTTTTATGAAAATGCCACGCATACTTACACCTTGCTCTCGTTGCTCTTCGTCTTCTTTCGTTCTTTGGCCTGTTTTATGCACTTTTGGAATTGTTCGTGAGCCTTCAGTACCTGCCTAATATCAAGACTGAAATCTTCAAGGAACTCGACTTTACGCTGAGCGAATAGAACCCTTTGTTCGAGGTCGGCATGCTCACGTTCAATGAACATATCCATGTAACCGACTATCTCCTCAGTGTCGACAGGGTCTCTTTGCAAACCGAGATCTATCAGTTGAAGGTACAGTCTGGGGTTGTCCTTGTCCTTATCCGCAGCCTGTGCAACACATATATAATTGTAACGCACGGAACATTTTTCGTTTGCAGAAAATCATAACGACGCGAAAACGCACCTTAAGCAAAACTTTGACAGCTTTGTCAATGTCATTCTTGAATTTACAGAGAAATCTGGCGTACTTGACGGCAATGTTATTAGCGATTGTTCGATTTTTACTGTTGCCGATGTAACTCTCGTAGAGGGTACAGGCTTTCTCAAGATCACCGCGTCTCCGTTCCAAATTAATTCGTCGGGATGCAACTTGAAGCATGTTCGGCAACGCGGTATCAATAGTTTCGAGTATCGAGGCAGCTTTGTCAAAATTGCCCTGTCCTTCCTCGAAGGACGCCCACTGTAGATGCAAGTTTTGCTTCGTTGGATGGTGAACTGTGCAGGCACGGGAATATACGTCGCGTATCTTATCGAAATTTTCGCCCTTCAGAGATTCCAGGTAACGTACGAACTGTAAGAAAAAATTCATTTGTTAAAGATGAATGAAGCGTTAAAGTAAGAATGAAATTCCAACCAATGGGCTGACAATCTATTTTTATTTTCTTTATTTCAGCCTTTTTTTAAAAGAATTATTTTTATAACGATAAACAATGACGAAAGAGATGATTCAAGTACGCTCATATACTTATCTTAATTTTGAAAAAAGAAGAATTACCACTCACCCTCAACCAAAATTCTTCGTAGAGCGCGCACGCTATGAGACACCTTTCGAACAATATTATTATGCGTTCCTGGTCCTTCTGTTCAATCTCAAAGTCGAGATACTCTTTCCAATTCTTCAATTGACACCGTTCCAACGGTTTCACATGGAAGTAGGGTCTTTTTATCTGGAAAAGAAATCTCATTGTTTTATCAACGCCCATGAAAAGAAGTTTTGATTTCAAGCGTTTTGCCGTCGTGTATCGTTACACAAATTCTTCTGTGTGAATTTTGATAAACGAACAATGACAATAACTATCGTACCCCTTCCTCATAGGACCATCTAGCAGCAACGGCATTGACATTAGCCTTGTGCATTTTTCGTCTGCTGCTGATGATCTTCTCTCTGAGGGCTCTGGTTTCTTCGTCGGTTGGTGGAATTTCGTGAGGGGGTGGTTCCTCGCCTGGCGGTGCATCGTCAGCCGCGACTACCGACGCTGTATCCTCGGATTTAAGAAGTGCTTTGACCTCGGCTCGAAGTGTGAGAAAGTCATCGACACTGAGAATCCGATTGGGCAGATTCGAAGAGACGAATTCTTGGAAAGTCTCGAAGTGTGTGATGTAGCCAAGAGTCGGTGTACAAAGCAGGCGATCGTACAGTTCGGTCACCCGACTCAAACGTTTACCCTCGAGCTCCCACTTGATATAACTTTC
Organism: Cylloceria caligata; assembly: GCA_963942595.1. Taxonomy (NCBI): domain Eukaryota; kingdom Metazoa; phylum Arthropoda; class Insecta; order Hymenoptera; family Ichneumonidae; genus Cylloceria; species Cylloceria caligata. The sequence continues at coordinate 19,502,606 of OZ012703.1, read as the reverse complement.
CCAGAGACGATCGGATCTGTAAGAAGTTAGCGATAAACGGTCAAACGCGGTTCAATTGCAGTCGGCGAACCAACTTAAATATCAGCTGGTGCTTTATGCGTAATTTAACTAACGACTTCATCGCGAAACAACTCTTTACATGTTTTATTATTTCTCTTGGAATAAAATTATGTTCCCATTGGGAACTTTTTCCTGTTTCCAAATATCGTGGCAAAGACAAAGTTAGTATTTTAAAGAATATTTTTTGCAACGTTTACACGTTTTGGTTATTTCAGTAATTAATATTTTTCCAGCATCGATATTTGGGATATCTTTTGCAAGATTGTTTATTGATTCAATGTAATCGCAAATGCTGATATCAATTGAGAGTATTCGGCAGTAAGGACTTACGACAATAAATAACATTTCAGAAATAAAAAAATTTGCCGATCTTACCAATAACTGACAATTACTTTTTTTTTTTTCATTAAAATTTCAAGTAATCACCACGAAATTTGTGTGTCTGATATTACTGTTTGAAAGGTAAAACTCATAAAGTACCTTGCGAGACAAGGTCAAAAAGGCGGGCTTTCGATGACGTTTATGAAGTTAGTCGTACGAGCTGCCTGCGAGTATTACCAATTTCACACACTTCGTCGTGTCCGCTTTTTCTTAACGTATCATACTACTTTTGTAAAAAAAAAATATAGAAAAAGTGCAATTTAAATAAACATGAGTACAAGTTTAAAAAAATCCGTTTGGATGAAGTACTCAGATTGGTTAAGCCACGGCAGCGGACTCAGGGGGTGACACCCCCACCCCCAGCAAAGATCTTGCAGAAGGACAAATAAATTGATAAAGTATCTAGAATTTTGAAAAAAGTGTACGAAAAAGTTATATTGTATCAAAAAGGAATGTAGCCGATTTACGCATGCACAGTATTTTTTTTTCTCATGTCTTACTAAAAAGTTACACTTTAGTCACGAAAAGGGGGACTTTTTCTGAGCACGTGTTACTAATGAAGATACGATTGTGTTCACCTGAATTCGAGACCACACGCTTGTATAGCTCTCTCGTACTGTTCTCGGAGTTTAGTCTCGTCCTTCTCATACACGGTTTTACAGTTGTTGATGTAATGCAGCCACAAGTCGACACTGAGCGAAATAGCTTTCAAACCGTGGTCGAACACCTGTGATTAACGTTAACGTTTCTTTTAGAACAGTTTAAAGCTGATTAACGGCGGGTTTGTCGGGTAAAATTGTTTATCATTGTTTTGTTTTGTTCTTTTTCATTAAACCTAAGATCTTAGCTCTCGTAAAGCATTACTTCGTTGATAGTAACGTATACTCACGTAACGTGCGCGTACTGTAAATAAATAGATATAATTAACACAGAGATTGCAGAGCATTGTGCATTCACCTTAAAATTCAGGGAGTGTTCCGATCTGGGTGCCTCTGTATCTTCTGCCAAATTCTCTTGCTCCCCCTCATTGGCACGTGCGCGTTCCCCCGAGTCTTTTGAGTCTCTGACTTTGAGCTCAAAGACTCCGTAACCCCGATATCTCTTACTTACATCGAAGTGTAATGTAACGCAATCTTATGCTTAAAATTTACAATACTTTTTCGCTAAAATAAGCTATATGATGTGTACAAATGCTTACAAGTATATATAACAAACACACACATAATAAGTTCTCACGAGGTTATTGCCGACTGGAGAACAACAAGCCTTTTTCATTGGCTTTTGGTTCACTTACGTATTATCAGTATCGGTATATTAATACGTAATTGCATTTTTTCGTTTGTTTAACGATTCTCTAGTTGAATAATTAAATAAGTAGCTAATCGGTAACCGAAGATAGTTGTATAGGTGCCACAAGACGTGCTAGGCTGTTGGAAGGGAAAACCATATTTACGTGCGTGCACACTGCCCACGCGTCTTCCTAACTCGAGCTAGTTTCATTAGATTGCGTTAATTAATGTACCATAATAATTCATAGCCTAATTACAACTATAAACGTGTTGACTCACCGTCTGTACTTTCTCCGGATTTCCCTTCTTCTTCTCGTAATCTGCGAACTTCCTCCAGTATCCGTAGCAATAGGGATAACGTTCCAAAAATTTGTTGTACGCTTCGCGAGCTGCTTCAGGATCGTTCTGTTGTCAAAAAAATACATCATTAATGTCATTTAAGATTGCGCTACGAATTCTTGATGACATTGAACTCCACATTACTCCAGATACGCACATTTATACCGACAAACCATCTACAGATCCAATGGATTTTTGTTCTATGTAAAAAGATCAATTCAAAAATGGTATGTAACTCTTTTCAGAAAAACGTTATGTTTTTCTGGTTATTTTGCAATCGACAGGACCGAAGACATCTATTCTCTTTCGGGCCTTTGGTACTTGAAATTTGTTAACGTGCTTACATTTTTTAAAATGATTTCTAGTAACACTTGGCAAAAAATAATTGTTTATAATACTCCGTAACTTATGATCGAATTAAAAAAAAAAACAACTGAAAGAAATCTTCGTATACAACGTGGAGTAAGATATGAAGCGAAAATTAATTGTTGGAACTCGAGAGTTCGTTGTATTAAAAATATAGTGGCTCTTTGCTCGTATATTATTAATTGTTTAATTATAATGCGCTGCAAACATAAAATTTCGACTAATTACTTCTTGATCGACGTATTGCAGTAGATACGTCCATCCGGTAAAGTCCGAGGGATCTTCGTTGACGGCTTTCCAATATTTTTCCAATTCGGGTAGTGTCTTCTTTTTCGGCGAAGCGGGCCTCGCTTCTTGCTTCTCACCGGTATCGGCCTCCGCGGCGAGAGCCGCTTTCTTTGCCGGAGTCTCCTCGTTAGTCTCCGAGGTTGGAGAGCTCGGATCATACTCGCCTTCGGCATTGAGTTTTCGCTTGGCTGTAAAATAGAGCGTGTGATGAGAATGTCCGTTGGGTCATTATGTATAAGGTCTCCAGAAAAATTACGCGTAAAAGAGAATGCTCACTTCCGCTTTCTATTTTGCTCTTTTTCTCAGCTAGCTTGGCTGCAGCTTTTGCGCTGCTTCTCTTCTTCTTGTCGCTGTCCGGTGGTAATTCATCCTCGGAGACTGACTCGGTCTCGCCGAGGTCCGCTGAAGCAGCGGCTGGCAATTCTTCGTCCGAGACCGCTTCTGTTTCTGGTTCCTGTGTTATTTATTAACGTTAATTTGAAAGTTAAATTAAAGCTTGTATGATGAATCACGAAATTCGATTCGGCGAAGAAATAAAGAAGGTCTGATACACAGATACGAACAAAACGTCCTCCTTTGAGGAAACAATATCAATAAATTAACAACCCTGTTCGGTGATAATATAAATTGAATTATGCTAACGTTTTGCATTCATTTTTATTTTGATAATCGTTATAGATTATCTGCGTTTATGACCGGTTTTCTTCGTCCAACGATTATTCTTTGACGTTATGATTAATAAGTGTAATAATAATAGAAATCATATGAAGGGGATATACCTGAAACGTGGGCTCGATCAGGAAAAACTCGTCGTCAGAGACTTCTTCCATCTCTTGGGACAACTAATTGGGATTTTCGGAGGGACATTGAACGTTGTAAACAAGACAAAATTTGGATAGAGGATTACGTAATATAAATATACGAATTAAGCGTCGAACCGGTTTAAGGGGAGGCGAAACATCTATGAATGTGATCTTTTACATTAATTCGATAGAAGTGGCATAGCGCTTACGGCGGAGTGAGATTGAAGGAACTTATCTGTGTAAGTTTGGAAGTTTTGCCTCCTAAAATTCACGAGTATGAAAGAGATAGAACTAGTATGGCGCTCACGGCGGAGTGCGAAAAAAAAGCACATCTGTGTAAGTATGAAGCTTTCGCCTCTTCTTAAGACGAGGCGAAAGGCTCACTACACTCTACAGGTGTGTGAGAGAAACAGCACCATGGAGATCGCCTTAGTGCGAGAGAGAGAGCACACCAGGTGTCACGTGGTATAAAATCGAGTAAGTCTTTCGCCTCGCCTTAAGGAATGGTCCGGTTGAAAATTAGACGGTGTGGAAGAAAAATAAAAATGTATTTCGTATGAGCATCAGCGAGGACAACTGCACCGATGCTCGTACACAACAGGTCTCATGTGCGTCCAACGTTATATCATCTCAACGAACAATTGGAATGCCCACTTTGAATTAAGAAAAAAATAATAATAAAAAACCGTATGGACTCTTCACTGAAGATTTTGAATAAATTTCTGCATTTTGGTTCTTGTAAAATGTATGCAAATCTCTCTCAACGCTTTCTACTACGTTTAATATCTCAAATTAGTACGATAATTGATCAGATGAAAAAACAACGTTACCTTGGCTGCCGCTTCTGTAGGAAACTCGTCTTCGGATACAGCCTCGGTGTCGGGTTCTGTTTTCTCGGCTTCCTCCTCCTCACCAACCAACTCCTGATCGTCAACGGACTGTGAAACTTGAACTGTGACATCTTCCGCTTCGTCGCTCTGTTCGACTTCTGCTTCCGGGTGGAGCTTTTGCGTATCGGACTCGTCTACTTCCATCGTTTCGATACTAATTTCCACAATGTTATTGACAGGCTCCTGCTCTTCGATCTCTTCGATCTCTTCGATCTCTTCACTCTCCACAACCTTTGCGTTTTCCTCTGCTTCCGCTACTTCGTCAAATTCCACGAGACGATCTTTTTCGACTTCCGAACTATCGCCGTTCGTCACTTCCTCTTCTACAGCCATCTCCTCCTCTTGATCCAACGTCTCCATTTTGTCCATACTGTTCTCCACGCTGTTGTCGTCCAGTGTGATGACTTTGTTTGTTCTCTCATCCTCCTCACCCTGCAAAGTGCAAAATGCAACCAAATGTGTGTTAGTTAAAAAAAATAAGCGAAATAAATGTAGAAATGGGCGTACACGATTCGTACTCCCCAAGTACGACGATTATTATAAATATAATGTAAGTTTCATAGTGTACCATCATCTGAGCAGGCTCTTTCACTCGGAGCGTGGACAAAATAGGAGCAGAAGGTGGTATGTTGCTTACGACTGGAGGAGGAGGAGCTTCCAGCTCCGGGACCCCTTGCGTCTCCTGATCTACGTGCACGTAGGATTCTTCTACTTCGGCGTCCTGATCGATTACCGACGGCTGATCCTCCTGTGAATCTTCCAATTCGAGATGCAGAGCTGATGCATCTTCCTCGTAGGGCTCTACTATTGTTTCACTCAATTGTTGGAGTCCGTTCTCCGAGGCGACCTCTTCCATTTCTTCTTCGCCATGAGACGTTCCTTCCTGAACAAATCAATGTTTCCTTTTTATTTTATTAAATAGTAAAACTACATTAGTAATAATATTTTATTAATCTCCTACTACACGATAACGACACTTAAAAATGTTTTACTCATTCCCTGAGATGATTTCAAGCACTCCAAAGTGCTTTGACAAACTTCAGCTGTAGGTTTCGTGAAAAAACGAAAAATGATACAGTTTTCTTTGCTTTCTCACGCGGAATTTTCGAGTTTACGGCAGAAATTTTCATAATTCATAATCTTAAACTTTACAAGAAACAAACTTTTTTTATTCCCATTTGAACTTCTCAAAACGAACAACAATGCTCTATATATTTTATCACAGGATAACGTTGCAAAGTTATCGTCTATCAGGATCGGAGAACTTCTATTAGATTGAACAGCGACCGGTTAATTTTAAAGAGTGAGATATGGAAACTTCTGCTCACGAATGATACAAGCAACATCTACAGTAGGACAGGGGTCTCAATTCGAATTTCTACAATTTTGTATTACTGTTAGTCACGTAGCGTCAGGACTTATTACCTCGAGGTTCTTAACGTTTCACGTCGTGCTTGAAATCTACCGGGCAATAAAAATGGAGGGGCCGCCATAAAATGCAGAAATAATCTATTAGAGAAGTGAAACAATAAAAATCTCTGGTTTATGCCGGAAATTCACAGCAAAGAACCACATCACAAAGACGATTGATGTACGACTACTACCTTGCTAGCCACAATCTTAAAAGAATTAATGAGGTCAACGATTTAAAAGTAATTTTCATTTCAAGCTGAGATTTAAGCAAGCTCTAGGGTTTATAAGGTCAGTGAAAAATTGAAAGGACTGTAAAAAAATCTTTATACACAAACGTGAGACTGACAACCTCGTGAACCTTGAGTCTTTGGCGAGTCCCAAAAAGTTCTTAAAAAGGATCCCACGCTTTGCAAATCACATCTGAAAACTTGAACTAGTCCAGAAGTAATTCATGCAGCAAGCAGCATATTAACTGCCTAGACAAGTGTATTTGGCTACTCTGACATCTTATATAAGTTTCTGTGTTCTGTGAATAGGAAATCCCATGAGATAAGAAGAACACGACTACTAAACTATCGTCGAAACTCTCGGCATAGGATATCTGCTGATATTCAATCGAATGTCCTAATCTACTCGGCAGAATCTCGATAGTGATGCCACAGTCGGCACAGAGAACGAAACATATTTTCGGTACACCAACTGCGAGAGCAACGGTCGCTGAAGGATCTGCAATAATCAGGGTAATCAACTTGGCAAACAATACTGGAACGGTACTTTTCTATGTCGTGTTCATCGGAGCTTTCAACACCAACATGAGGAGGATTATCCTAATATTTTAGCGATGCAAAATTATCCGGCAATGTATGCCTGTTACGTTCATTGTCTAATGGTGTGTAAAATCATTAATACAAATTGATTTATTAACTAGTTCTATGCAATACTATCTTTATGTACTTAAGGCGGATCACTAGATAGAGAGAAATACACAGAAAAATTTGAAATTTGTATCAAATACTCTCAATTACTGAAGAAATGTGCTTAAATTATTTCGAAATTTTCACCTACTCTGTTCTCATAAAATTTTAGTATCTTATGGGACCTCTTTAACATGCGTTCTTATGGCATATGTGAAAATTATATCGCTTGCGCCGTCATAATTTTAGAGAAAATAGAGATAAAAATTTAAAGAAATGACGTTTCAGCAAAATGCGGTTGAATAAAGTAGCCATGAAAGAAATTAGATTGATTGTTTACTCAGTTTATGGATACTTTTCAATATAGTCACAGCACTCGCAGTTGTTTGCAGTAAAAGGACATTACCCTCTCGCTCCAAAATTACAACGCTGCACGATAGTGCTTATCGTTTGCCAATACAGCATCTTTCTACCTGATGAACCTCCTTAAGATGATGTGGAACATTTATGAGTGCAAGAGATGAAACGATTAATTGCCACAGTTGATCTATTGGATAAAAGACAGAGAACATCAACCTGCAGAATTGTTAGACAGAAAGCAACGTTTTCAGCTTTTATCCAACAGATCGACCGTGACAAAGATATTAGGATTACAGTTTTTGTTACTAACCAAGTAGTACATCACCTTAAGATGACATGCTATCTTTCTGTTGGTAAAAAAAACTATAATGTAAATTTCTTTTGTTTGTTATCGTTTTTTATGCAAAAGACCAATTGTGACAAAGAAATTAGGGATGAGAAAATTCTGCTGTCTCTCTTGCACCTATGGTGATCAGAGAGAGACAGACGACATTAGCACATCGTCACAAGGCAAAAAGAAAGACTCGCACTATGCTAATGATGAGTCAGAGGCAGCACCATAGGGATTGCGTGAGTTCGAAAAAGAATGCACCAGTTGTCACATGGTATATCGTGTGGTGAATCTTTCGCCTTGCCTTAACTTTATATACAATTGCTACTTTTATTTACTTATTTATTTTATTTTCAATGCTCCAAAGCTCAATTACGGAATGATATAACTTATTATCTGAACAAGCAAAAACAATTGTATACAATGGAAACAAGAAAAGTAATAAGTAGTGCTCAACCGGACAAAATAAATCCCAAGATTGTATGTACAAGAGTCTAGGTGCATGCTATTAGCAAAAATTATGTACAAATAAAACATATACGCACACGCAGAAAATATATTCGGCACCCAAGGATTGCCAAATGGAATCATCAACTGCGTAGTGAGGAAAGTCCCATATACCGGAGCTACTACTGAATCATTCATGATGCAAAAGCAATAAATAAATAATAATAATAAATGTATGCCACAAATATACTGAAAGAATATAACCTTGTTTATCATTTCCTCATATTCAATTTTGTTGCATGGTACTACTCGGAAAATCACTGAAAAGCAATGGAAAAAATTGCAATAAAATGATGAACATGTTCAAAAAAATTATAGTCCCACGAATCAAGCATCATTTCAAGGCTTTAACAATTATAGAAAGAAGAACAAGATATGAAAAATACATAGTGTAATTCTGATGCGTTTTAGAATTTTGTTAAAGTTCAAAATTAGCGCCTCTTTTCAATAAGAAACTGGAAGATCAACAGGGTGCTCTCTCCCCCTCTATCTCTAACGGGTTTAACTTGCTCTCTTACTCATGCAGCAGTCGTCTAATTATTTGTACCCTACGAGACATTGAAATTTTGAATTGCGCAATTAAGTTTTGGAGCTGTCTGTAAGCGCAGTGCTTAGATTTTTACGGAAAAGACGTAAAGACGTCGCGTCGGTGTTTTACCTCAGTCCCATCAAGCTCTTCTTGTAGCTTTTTGCTGGTTCGCGTCGCTCTCGCCAAAAGTTTCTTTGTTGGTGATTTTTTTGCGACAACGGGTGTTTTTCTCGCGCGTCCTGATCTCGTTCGTCTCACTGTAAAATTGTTAATTCTATTAAAGCATTTATAACGATAATTGGTAAATCGCCAGAAGCATCGGACGCAATTCTATTAATGGCGGTTTCACGGGGGACCGCGTGATAACGCGACGAGCCGGCGGCAGCCCTCGATGCATTTCGGGCGCGCGTGACGATTGCGACTATTCGTGACAATCCATCATTCTCGTACACCCGATGTTTCCTCGATAACAATTATCAATGATTTATCAAACTTAAGTCCGGTATTACCTGGTTCTGTTTGAATTATTTCACTTTCATCACCGCTTAACGACGACATTTTTCGTCACTCTTCTCTCAATTCTCGGCGCAACGTCTGGAATGCAAAGCGTACAAGCGTACAACTAAAAATTAGTAATGGCGTCGTATATTCCGTGGACTGAAAACACGCATGAGATTCGTCTCCGTCTGCTTAAAAACCTGTGTGTTTGTCAAGAAAGAGGGAGTGGCGAACAAATTCCAATGTTTCATCTGCTAGTTGTTATCCCTACCGATGATAATCTTGTTGAATATCGTACCGCAGAAAATTAATAATAATCCATTAGCCATAAAAAAATCTCTATTTTTGCAGAGAGAATAGAAAGAGAATGATAAGCAAAATCGATTTGTCAATTATTAAATCAAATTTGTTTTATTATTACTCGATCGGTAACATAAACTGAATTTTCTTGTCACAGTTGATCTGTCGGACAAAAGCTGAGAACTTTGTCCTCCGTGTAAAAATTCTGCAGAGCGTAACGTTCGCGCCTTTTATCAGGAGGGGCCAACTCCCCTCTTGGAAAAATGGTCTCGATTTTCAGCGCCTCTATCCTTGGTCTCACTTGAAGGAACTAAAAACAGTCACGTGACATTGGTCGGGATATTGAAATTCATGGGAACGCGAACCCTTATATATATATAAATATTTGATTATATTTGTAAAGGTATAATTATAAATAACAAGGAATATAGGTGAAAATTATAGTTTATTGATATTTTTTCATCAATACATTCATAACAATGTAATAAAATTACTAACTAAATTTTTTTTATCGCACCACCATATATTTTAACCGCGATTACGTGAACCATCGTCATAAACATGTTTCCACAATGCTCCACGCACTCATGGCACTCGATGTTTATTTCCCAATTCTCAAAGTGTTGTAGTAACACTTTGAGAATATTTCGTTGATGGCTTCGCGTTTTTAGTAATTTAAATACTCTATGTATAATTTGTTTCGAGTAAGTAGAAAAGAAGTTACTATTTCTAAGCCAATTATTACATTCTTCGCAGTTATTGAACCGTTTTATGATAGAATTAATAATATCATTACCATAATCTAATACAAATGAATCATCGCGCGCATCTACTCATTCTATTTCAACCGGTTCGTCGTCTTCCTCGTTTTCGCTCACATTACTCACATCAGCATTTTGAAGTTCAGGCTCAGATTCTAAATATTCTTCCAATGAATGCAGCATGAAGGTATCTTCATCTGTTTCGCAATTACCACCAACAATCTTAATAGACTTCATGTTATTCACTAGTAAAGTTATGAATGAGTCTTCAAATTGCCGAGGTGTTGGGTTTATATTTCGAACGGCATGACTTCTTACTTGTCCGAAAAAATTTTCTATTGGGTCTTGATTACAATAACGCGTTTTTAGACTTTTAAAATCGTATTTACATTTCAATATCTCCCACAATTTTTCGAAACCCTCTACAGTTGAGATCCAATTTTTTAACGTAGGACCCGCTCTAACAATTTCATGCGTAAGCTTGTCCACATAACACATACCTCTTAATACATTTTTCGCGTCTGACCAAAATGCATGGTGCGCACTATCCACAGTTACTTCACATCGCAATTCATTGTCACTATTCGCAGTACCGTTTGCGGAGTCAAAGAGATCATTTAAAAAATTAACCATTTCCGCTGTAGCAATACATTCTTCTTCGTCTATTGTAATGGTACTTTCGTCTTCCATTGTTGCTCCACCTGTTTTTAATAAAACAAATTTATTCTTAATATGTATATTTGTATAACAATATATGCATGTGTATCTTTCCTTACTATACAATAATGATATTACTACTTACATTTAAACCTTGCAAAAGTCTCAATACAGCTCGCTACTGTTCCACTTAGAACTTGCGTTGCATATTTAACACGCATTTTCTTTATTTTATTTTCCATTATATGTTCCTTAGTAATTTTTTTCAGTAGTGGCCGAATAGTATTAATATTTCTGTCAATAATCCATGCTGTCTTGATGACATCCCACGATGCTATACGACTCGGTATGTTATTTTCGCAGCTCATCGCAAGATCTTTTGTTAATAAGCCATTCCGAAAACACTTCTCAAGATGTGGAGGATCAAATAAATGCACAATTTCGTACTTTCCTATCTCGTAAGTTGAGGCTGCAAATAAAACATAATACATAAGATGTGATTCATATATGCTATATAGTTACAAGTGGACATTACTTACTTAGTGCTCTTCTTTCGCAATGGCGGTTCATTTCTGTCTGTAGGGACAATTGCTTCATTGCAGAGACATTTGGAGATCCCTGATCGCATACAGTTGCAACTATGCGGAAGCCTGCTTTGTGTATTGCATTTACATGTTCCTTGATACAGCGCAGTAATTGTATACTGTTAGTCGCTTTTGCACAAAAATTATATGAAATAGGCATCTTCCAGCCAGTGTTTGGACCACGCAGCATAAAAACTAATACATGGTCTGCCAATTTATTAGTACGGTTGTTGCCCCAATCTTCAAAGCCACATATGATATCCTTTCGAGTATCATACATGACTTTTGATTGAATTGATATCTCGTCCCACATCAGTATGCATACTTTATCTTTGCTCGACATTTTTCGAGACATGTTTTCCAAATGTCTCAAGATCAAAGAGTTCAAACCCGGAACCAAAGGTATCTTATGAAGCATCGACTTTAGTGTTTGTGTGCATGGAATGTCAGGAAAAACTTCTCGCAAACATGTGTAAGCACGCTTCCCCATCGTTTTATATAGCGTCAGAGCCAAAGCTTTTTGTTTCGTTTCGTATCGATGTCCCTATTATATTAAAGATGAAATGAGAATATGGAATAACTATTTTATTTGTTAGTAGACACACGCCATAAAACCTGTTATTTATTATTGTAGACATGCACTACGCAAAAAAATTTCTACAACTACTACTACTATACAAACTTTTACTAGACATCAAAAACAAAATATTATTCATATATGTCACTTTTTGACAACTATACTATAAAAAGCAACATATATAAATACATATATCAAAAAACATATTGTTATGTAACATATAAGCATGCAATAATAATGTATGAAACTTTCCAAATATAAAAAGGATGTTACTTATGTAATGGTTACTCATTCTCATTGGTTACTCATAATTCATTAAGACTCACTTGTTGCAGGAGTATAGATGGCATCTGAATCACATATAAACATGAATATATATATTTAATAAAAGAAAGTTAAGAATACAGGCCTAAATATCTAAATATATACATACCTGTGGGGCACGTTTAAAGTTGCTACATATCATATTCAGGAACATTTTCTGGATGCTAGGAAAATCCGCTGTTATCTTGTCCCATGTTTCCTCATTCTTGCTCCAGTGTTCGTTGTCTCGTGCGTTGGATAACACGCTTTTGATTTTTAAGTAGTGCTCGACAACGTTTCACCTTGTTACGAATATTATAAACATTTGTAGAACGAATTGTCAAAACGTTTACAGGTCGGAGACCCACTGGCTCAAAATTAGAATTGTCTCTAACATTTTCAGAATTCTCTATAATACTGTCAGTACTGGCACAATCCACTGCAATGCTTACATTTGATAAATATAATGTAGGCATTGCATTGTCCATAAGACATCGTTTTTGCCCATGACAAACTATCGTTTCGTCTGCAAAATGTAGAGAACAAATTCTTAATTTTCTCTTTTCTTCGCTTGGTGCATCTGTAACATCAAAATTTAACTTGACTATGTAATTAGCATATTAACCCTTTGCACTCCGTTGTCGCCGTATTTGCGACATTAAAGCCTCTATGCCCTACTAGGCTGGAGTGCAAAGGGTTAAACAATGCAAATTTTTCATTGATTTGTTATAGACTTACCAATCATGTTGTTCAATCCGATTCTGCTTAGCCATGCTTGTGCTTTCCAATCTTCTTTGGGTATCCTATGGTTAGGAACCCGTGAAGAGGATTTACAGCCTGGTACGCAACACCTTTTAACCATGATGATACACAGGAAAACCTAAACAAACTTAAATCACAAAAACTTTTAAAAGTCTAAAAAACACAACGGCAGCAACTTTTTTTTGTCTGTCGCACTCTGGCTCACTTTCACACTCCGCGTCACGTGACTCGTTTTAGTTCGTTCAGAGGTGAGACCACAGGTAGTTGGCATTACCGTCGATTCGTTACCCCTTTCACGGTGCGAGTTGGCCCCCCCTGCCTTTTATCCGACAGATCAACCGCAGCGGAGAAATGCGGGATTGCAAGATTTGTTCTGTCTCTCTTGCACCCATGAATGTTCCACATCATTGTACAGCACTTTTTACTCGTAAAACTGAGTGCACATTTTAACATGCAAAGATATATAAAAAATGTATGCTCTGAGTGTATATACTCATTTCACTCTTGCTCGCATTCAGAATACTGAACATGGTGCAAACAGTGCATCAGTGAAAAGTGCCACTTGAAATTTTTATTCCAAAAACATTAAATAATAATTCTGTTTGATTTGGAAAATTCTTTTTTTTCAACGTTGTTGAAAGACGCATAATTGAAGTTAATTAAATTTCTTCTGTGTTGAAGTTGAAATGAAATTGCTGCTATTATATGCTTTGTTGAAATTAGCTTGAAGTCGTTAGGAACAGAAAGGAAAAAAAAGTACGCGTGTATCTCAGTGCACGTGATAAAAGTGAAACGTCTTTGACGGCCTTTGTATGCTTAATTTATAATAAATAGTGATGTTTTCAATTCTTCGGGGCGGGGGGGGGGGGGGGGGTTAACTAGATATCGCGAAATAAAGAATCTATCGTTGATCCGGATTTCGTTGATGTGACATTGGGATCGTTATTCAATGTAGATTAAGTTTTTCGCGAAGAAAGTTGATTATAATGGTATCGAATAAGTAATATTTTGTCTTCTCCTTCAACAGCAACAGCTGTACGACTATATATCGGCAATGAGCGGTGTGTATAGATAGCTACGATGACAATTATTTTTCCATTCGGCACTCAGCAATACAAACGTTACCAACTGGTATCATTACCGCTGCATGTAACTGGGATTGCGTAATCCTGTCTATCATTATCCTATCGCCCTGATTTGTCTCTCTTGCTCTTTCCCTATTCTCGCCCAAATTGTGGCAGCTGGCAGCTAAATTTTTTTGGTGAGTATGCTTATATATATATATATATATACAAAATATTAATATGTTGAATCCCCCCGCGCATGGAGCAGGAAACCGAAGAACCGCACTAAGCGGAGACGAATAATAAGAAACGCTATGGTATACGACTTGTAACTCTGCTCATGCTCATTCTCCTTGTAATGCGGCCTTGAAATTTACTCTCACTTCAAAAAGCAGAGAACAATTTGTACCAATATCAGCACCAGTACGGTCTTCGTTATAGATGTCCAGCTCGGCGGTGTCGTCATTCACACTGAGTATTTTATTAGGAGACGAGCCGCCGATTGGTATATTTTTTAATAAATTCCAATCAATCGTTCTGTATATTAGCGATGGAAGCCAGACCAAATCAGATATCGATCTATAATTCTATCGTCTCTGGAAAAAAAAACAAAAATACGAAATTTATCACTGTAATTATTTGCTTTTATTTATTTGCAGTCGTACAGGCGACTAATGTGTAATACAGTTTGACTCAGCAGTTATATATAGTTCCGCATAATGCGAACAACATGATGTGTCACAAATATCTGTCGGTCTCTCTCGTTCCACAGTCATCAATGGCGTGTGTTATGACACTCGTACGCATGCGGTTCGGTCGGTATAACGACGATTTGCTATATGTCGTCTTTCTCTGTCAGATCAAAATACGTGCGAGAAAGATAGCGGAATTTTTCCAATGTGAATTTCTTGGACCACGATTGGTCTTTCGGATAAAAAATGAGAACGGTAGATTGTAGTAATAGTAAGACGCATTCACAGTTATCCTATTTGATTGAAAATATCAATCGTGTCAGGGAAATTTGCATTACAAGTTTTGTTAACTTCCGAGAATTAAATGTCTTTCTCGTTCCTTCGCAATCCCATGAACGCTAACTCGCTCCAGTAACTAATTTTTTCTAGAATATCGGATCTTTTTAGATAAGAGCAGAGAATTAGCCGATGCACAACAGATCAGGCTTTCAGGTAAAACTAATTTTATTTCGAAAATCTCCGTGCACCTTAATGAGATGAGCTATATCGACCGAGCTATCATAAGTGCGAGTGAGATAGCGCTATTGGACATTGTGGTGGAGCGAGAACAAACGTTAGAAACGTATAGAACATGACGTTAAGGTTATGTGACATACCGCAGTCGATATCTAAAACTGTTTCTCTATTATTTCAAGTTGTTAAAGCCAATTAGGTATCTCTTTGTTCATTTGTTACGAACTTTAACCTAATTTGTTTTTGTCCAGAAACATACTGCACTCTTGAAAAAAGGTAAACAGTTTTTGATACTTTATTGGGTCTGGGACAACGAATTCAGATGCCTATAGAACAGCAAAGTGCAGACGCAGAGACGGTAAGGTACCCCCATGTTCTCTCTCTACCCATGAGTGCGAAAGAAATAGAACTAGTATAGTTTCGCCCTACCGAATTCTGCGAGAGGCGCTGGTAGCAATTGATATAGCTGTCTCTCTCGCACATCCCTAGAGTAAAATGAGCTACGTGAAGTTGGCCCGTCCATTTTGACTTTATAAACTTTTTTTTTAAACGTTTGTTGGTCGTTTTTTGATGTTTGGTGGTCTAATAAAATCGTTTGTCGGTTTATTGTTTTTCAAAAAAATAAAATAAAATTTTGCGTCATGTTAGCCCGCAATTTTTTATTTTAAGTGCACTGAATTTTCTAGGAGGCTAATCAACGTAGAGTCGTTTGTTGGTCCCGAATAAAGTAATTAGAACGTTTGTCAGTTCGTTATTTCTTTTGAAAAACTAAAAATTACATATGGTACTTTTTACGAGCGGCGATCATATGACCGTCGGACGTTAAGCGCAAAATAATTATTTATAAACAATTTACGTTCGATGGTGGCCTTAATCGATTCAGAATTATTTGTCGGTTACGAATTACCTAATTAAAACATTTGTTGGCTTTGGGTTCAATGAAAAAATGTTAATGATCGTATGCTGTCCGATCAAGGTGGGGGTCATGTTAGGTGAGAGCAACGCTATAATCATGAATATTTGACATAAACGAACAACGTTTATTGAAACTGGTAGAAGCAGATGTTTTTGACTTTATCTTACTCTACTTTGGCCACCAACAGTGTTTGCCGCACGATCACTTGTAAATGCAAGTGGTGAAGTTTACAGGTAAAATTAAATGGGTTTTGAGGTTAGACATTGGATTACGTCTTAGTCCTCCATATCCTTTTCTATATGCTATATGCTTTAAAAAAATGTATTTTCAGGCCATGTATTTTGCTGTGAGACCAAGTTGATATAAAAATAATTGTTTTTTCTCATTTCAAACACCACAGCTTGCGACGATGTCTTGAGCACATCATATTGTGGAAAAAATGACAGCACAGATCATGTTATTTATATAGTCAGAAAGGAAGACTTTGCTGTGACTTCGTTAATTACTTTTTGGTAGACTCAGTTGGCTTTTTTTGTATCTTTCCAAACTTGTGCATGATTTGGGAATAAACCACTGAACCTATCAATCTCTGTGAGATTTAAATCTTGTCGTATCAGATCCCTCGATGTGATGGCTGGCCAATTTTGTACAATTCTGGTTTTAATTATATTCTACCATGCTCATTACATAGTCACTAAGAGATGGAAACCTCATAAACAATATTATTGATCTAACAGGTTCGTCCCAATCGTGTACTGAGTTTACATAAATGGAAAGAAATGCAAACCAGGCTCATGAAAAAAAGAAAAGTTCTCTAACTAAAAACAAAAGATTATTCTTCTACGATAAACAACATAATTTTGAGTCAACTTCTTAATTAACTGAGAAAAAAATTATAGCACTTTTATTTGTCATCATATTTTGCCAGCTCGACAAGTGATAATTATGGAGTATGCAATTTTCAAATTTTCAGTATCTGTCTATTCAACTTTTAAGTAACGATGGGCAAAAGCCCCATATGTTCGTGTTTTCATCATAATTGTCCTTAATTTCAATAATCGTCTTTGTTGGTTTGTATTCCACATGTGAAACAGCCTGAGAAAGTGTATTCCACACCATGTATCAGTAACTTATTATAAGGAGCCATAATTTCTTTGTGAAGAGTGTGAGGGTTTTGCTGCAGAGGAACCCATGGAAAAATCTAAAATATATATACCACTCGGTTCTGTACACTTCTGTACTGTACAATTTAAGTGCGTTCTGCATTCTTGAGCCTGTTACGTTATCCTATTCCGTTATATTCAATGTACTTGTAAAACGCTATATTATAGTAATTAATAAGTATTTCTACATCACCTCGAGTAATGATTGAATATCATAATTATTGCTTTCGAAAATACTGTCTACAGAATACAAAATAAATTGATTATTTTTATTGACCCTTGAATGAGCACTTTATAAAATTGAATAACCGCGGATTTATGGTTTCGGGCGGGAGGGGGGGAGCAGAAATATCGATAATAATTATTGTAGAGGGTTGCCCATGTTTATTACTCCATCAAATTAACGCCTTAATACGATGTCATGCAGCTCCCGACAGATACAAATTTAACACCAATATCCAATTATTTTTTTAATCCAAAATTAAAAATATAAAGAATAACAAATGTCTAATATTTATAGTATTTTACTCGGCACGTGGCCCCTAATCTAACCGAAAATATTGAAATTTACATCGTGATATCACTTTTCAGTATGAAATGTTGCATATTCTAATGGTCTTATTCGCGTCAGTATTTTCCCCAGAAAATTCAGGCAATTGTACGTAAGAAACATTATATAACAACAGCATCTGTGATCACTAGTTTTAGAGGCAGGAATTTTCAAATATATGGTTGGTGAAATTTCTAAAAATTGATTAAATTGATTTGTTGTAAATACTTTTGGTATATAGAACTTGTTTACATAGATTTTGATAAATATTATATAAAAGTTAGAAAGCTTAAGAAAACATATGACAAATATTGTGGGGTGAAAAATTGTTGTCAGCAACTATTTTTCTGTGTTATTATTTTATGGAAGATTAGTCTTTTTTTCTTAATTACACCCCATTTAAAGTAAAATGTGCACTATATTAATATGGCCCTACAACAAATAATTTTTGGAGATATGAATTTCCGAAGTTTCACCAATTGCATATTAAAATGACTAACTCCAAAAATAGTGATTATGTATAATTGACTAGTTTTGAGGGAAAATACTGATATCCAATAATACTCCATAAATGGAATGTCATTTTCAATAGGTAGCGAACCGTTTTAGTTGACCCCTTATTTGGTTATTTTTGTTCAGCAAAAATTGCGAAGCATACTGTAACGGTATTTCCTGTTACCATTAAATTTTATTACCATGAAGGGGTTTAGTTCGGATTCGAGCAGGAAGGAAATTAATGTGGGCTTCAATAGTAGGTAAAAGTAGGGTTTATTTAAAGAAATAGAAAATAATTATCGTTATACAAGAAGATTGCTATAGAATCGCGTTCCCTACTCTGTCACCATTTCCTGGTATTTTTGGCTAGCACGCGCCTTACAAATGGTTATTCCCGGGCTCTGTAATCGTGTACGCAAAAAACATTTAAAATATGCAATATTATGTGGTTTGCTTTTGAGTGAATTTATCGGTGTACGTGGATAATTTGTCTGACCTGTCGCGTTCACCTGATAACTTATCCTACCACATCTTCCTATCCGTTCATATCTGATGTCGGTAAATTACTGGTGTTCTACCGCAAGCCTATCCCTATGTTCTGATTTACTTGCGCGGATCAATGTTCTTTCTTTTTACGTCACGAGTCCCATTGGTGGGAGTGGAGCTCCCCCTTGAGATCCCTGTGACGGCCTACCCGCTCGCTGACCCGCACCTCACCGCCGCTGCAAGCTGGCGACAGTGTGATGCACTCGAGGTGCATTCGCATTGGAAGTGCATATCAGGGCCGTATCAATTATTATTCTTTATCGTTTTGAATATTTTTCCGGCTATCGCAAATGATCCCTGCTACTTATTTTTCCGTATTCACCTGCTATTATTTGGTATACCTCGGTGGTAATTTAAAATACTCGGGCTGCTGTATCTCTTTGCTTTCGTAGTGTAACAGCTAGTCGGATTGTCAATCCACAGCTACCGGTGTGAGTCCGCTTTGTTGTTGTTTGGACTGCGTGGCTGTCTGATTTGAACGCAGCATAGGCTCAGCTGCTGTCCGTCTAGTGTGGGTCTGACGTCACAGCTGGGTGTCATGTATACCAGTGCGGCTGCAGAATATCGATAGCGCATCTGGTCTTCCTTCCTGGTAGCATCGGCGAGATCTGTGAACAAAAGTGTTTCCCGAATGTCAAATTTCCGGTGGTTTTATACCGGCATCCCCTCCGTTCACCCTATATTTTTGATATTACACTATTTGGTGGTAGCCTTTTAGCCCATCTCCTGTAGCCCATCGATAACCTTGGTCCTTTTTAAAATTTGTCGTTTGTCTTAACGATGGTTTTTAATTCCCAACTGGTCCCAGATGGCGCTCCCTTAGTCGTACTTTTCTGACCGAAAAACGGGACTTGGTCCTCGACCTGCCGGTATGCCTCGGTAGTTACCGTTCGGGGTATATGGTACTATCATAAGGAATTCAAATACATCTCGACGTATGTAGTTGATCCCTCGGTGGTATCGAGACTCTGATTACTCTTTCAACTTGTGGTCTTGATCCGTAGATGACTCTTCGATGCCACCGTTGACTCCTATCGATTATTGTCGGTGGTTGCGTGTTGCACTATCCTATTCCCTATAGCTCCTTCTTACTATAATAATTCCTACCCTCTAGTAACCTCTTATCTAAAAATGCCTTATCATTATTTATATCATTATTTTTGTGGTTCCTCACTATTATTATTTTATATCATTATTGGTATTATTATTCCTTTTTTTCCCGACCTACTTATTGTTGTGTCGCGGAATATTCCTCTTCACGTATTCTCAGCAATATTCCTTAGCGGACACAGCTAGAGATGGAATTCTGAAAGATAGCTGACATACAAGACAGGTTGCGAGGTAGACACCGACGCAGCATGAGGCGACTCGCGAGGCGATCTACGATTGGCTAAAGCTAAAGCTGCGAACTAAGGGATTTTAGCAAACGCAGTTGCTAACTGCTTTACTAAAAGCAGAATTAAATTAGATTTAACAGAGAACGGTTGGTTCCTCGTGAAATACTCGAAACAACGTATTATTGTACATTCTTACATTGACTTTTAAATAAACAACGGAAAGTTACCGTTGCCTATAATAAATACTTCCTTTTATATAAATTCGCGTTTTTATCGATAACTCGAGATTCATCTCCTTATCGGCAAACGATCCCAAACATAATAACTTTTTAATATTATACCGAATACCGAATAATCCAATTACGCGGTACCGGCATAACCTTATTACTAAAAATATTCCGTTTATTTCCGTGATCTTTCCTCACTCTTTCTCCGACCCCCCTTGTTGTTCCTTGGTCCCTTCCTCTCCCTGATATATCCTGTACTTGGTGAGTAGACTTGCGTGGAATTTCCCGCGGATCTTCTTAGTCACTGGATCCACGAGTTGGTACGTAGCTAATCCCACGCATTTTTGATTAGCATATAGACCTTCCCGCAGAGGCAAAAATTTCGATGTAATTTAGTTAGCCGGATTTGAGACGTTCAGCGCTGTTAGTCAACACTAAGTCCTCTTCCTCGAAAGTGGTTAACCTGTGTGTAGTATTGAACCGCTCCGCCCTCCGTGCTCCTTTCCTTATAATTTTTTCCCGAGCAATTCCTATCTTTGCCTCGTACGTCAGCGGATCTTCCTCTTCGCTAGCTAGTATACGCAACCTTTTACTCCACAGTCGGATTGGCTTCTTTCCTCGCTGTCATTCTGCTAGGGTGAATTCTGTGGTTTCGTGGTGTGACTCGTTAATGCAATCCTGCACCACTTGCACTCATTTATACCAGCCAGCGTGATTTTCCTTCAGGAATGTTCGAAAAAATTGCCCCAGTTCACGATTTACCCGTTCGACGATATTCGCATCAGTATGACGTATTAAGGAAAATACTGCTTTTATATCTTAATCCTCTAATTTTTTAACCAGTTCTTCGCGGTGAATTGTGTCCCGTGGTCGACCTAGATATGTGCTGGTTTTCCGAACTATGGGATGTAGTCGTGGAAGATTCTTTTGATCACTGTTGCTGTATCCGCTTTCCGCATCGGAAACAGCACCACGTACTTACTGAATGTATCGATGGTTACGAGAATATGTTTCACTCCCCCAATGAATGACGGGAGAGGCCCATAAAAATCGATCGATATCAAGTTTCCCGATCTTTCGGGGATAATTGTTTGCATCTCAGCGTGATTCGTTTGCACTGCTACCTTACTGCGCTGACAGGTATCACAATATGCCACGAGTCACCTGGTGAGCTTCGCCAGGTGTGGATGGGAGAAATCCTCGTCGAGAATACGGAAGCATTTCCATGCCCCTATGTGTCCATAGAGTTCATGGCACTCGAGAATTACTCGTTGAACCATACATCTTGGTAGTACGACGTTCCACACCTGAGATTTTGCATGTTTTTGAAGGATCCCGTTTTGCAACCGGAATTTCTTTTCTTCACTCGTGTCCTCTTCCTTCTCCAAACATTCCATGATTGCATTAAGATCCTCCTGGCTCCTCTGAAGCTTTGCTATTATCTTCATCCCTTTAATCAGATCTTTTGAGGCCTCGCGTGTCAATGCTGCAGCGATCACTACCCCCCCTTTCGAGATGATCGTATCTTCATTCTCGTTTCCTTCAGCACGACTCAAAGCGTTAGCGACCGTGTTCTTTTTCCCTTCAAGATGTCCGATATTCAGGTCATAGTCCTGTATCGACAACACCCATCGCATTAGTTTATCTGTCGTAAATCGACTTGTCTTGAGAAAAATTAATGCTTTGTGGTCCGTCATTATTTAAATTTTCGCACCTCGAAGGTAGGTCCTACATTTTTCTAAAGCCTATACGATCGCTAATAGTTCTTTTTCGGTCGTCATATAACCATGCTCTGTTCCCTTATGGGTCCGACTTGCGAATGAAATCACTTCACTTTCCCCTTTCTCATTCTCTTGTGACAGGATGGTTCGTAGTGTGTACCCGCTTGCATCCGTCGTCAGAACATATGGTTTCGTCACGTCGAGAAGACAAAGGATCACTGTCTCACAAAATAAGTTTTTGACCCGTTCGAAACCCTCTTGTTGTGCTGTTTTCCATCCCCACGTCACTCCCTTCTTCAGTAATTTCAGTAGTGTGGCAGTCTCATGTGCATGTCGGTTAGTAAATTTCGTATAGAAATGTATTAATCCTAAAAATCCTTTAATTGTTAAAGGTTTTTCGGTGCAGGATATTCTTTGATCGCTCTAATTTTTTCAGGATCAGGCTTAAGTCCCTCCGTCGTGAGTATGTGGCCGAGAAGCAATACTTGTTGCCGGAAAAAGTGTGACTTAAAATTTTTAAGTTATTGCGTGCTCCTTGAAGCGTCGAAATAGAGTCTCTAAATGGGTGAGATGCTCCTCGTGATTTCCAGACAGTACTAGTAAATCGTCGACGAAATTAATGACGAAATCAAGTCCGTCTAACACTATGTCCAGTGCTCAAATAAAATTCGCCGTGCTCGTTTTTAAACCGAACGGAGTTACTGTAAATTCGTAGCACTTTCCGTTGTGCTGGAAGGGGGGGGGGGGGGGGGCTCAAAGTTCCGAACGCTGAAAGATACGACGGTCTAAAATTTCTAACTGTAATATCATACCCGAAAGATTTTACGATGAATATATTAACAAACGTTTATAGAAACGATGAAGACATACAGAGAGTGGTGTTAATTCCAAAAGGATAATGACACAAACGTTAATTTATATAGTGCACAATTAGCGATTGTGCACGTAAGCGACATGTTTATTACCTGAACAGCTAGGATTACTATATTCAAAGCTCAGAAAATTTAAAGTTCAGAAAGTTGAATGGATTAGAAATTTATTTAGAGAAAAACGAACATTTCGAAAGCCTCAATGTCTGAAGTTCTACTTAACAGCAATGTCATATTTGCGAAGATTGAGGATTCCGAAAATCACACTTCGCAACGTTCGTAGTTCCGAAAATAGATTCCACGACAGGAAAAATATCCGAATATCGCACTTTGGATGGCTTGAAGTCCCAAAGATTAATTCTCTTAAAGGGCAAAGCTCTGAACATCACAGTTTGGAAGATTCAAAGTTCCGAAAATATCTTTTCCGACGTGTCATAATTCCGAAAATGAAAGTGTATTCAGATCGCGTAGTTGTTCTTCTGCGGTAAGATGGCACCATGAGATTTTGACCCTTCGAAATGTTTACCTTTCGGAATTTTAACCCTTCGAAATGTTTACCATTCGGAAAATTGGTCCTTCGGAATTTTGTCTTCTCGCTTTTTAAACTGTCGGGACTTGAAAATAGCGGTTATCGACTCGTTCATTTCCTAACCATCGGAACTTGGAACTATCGACTTTTGATTTGTTTGCATTTTGACTTGCCGATGTTTTGACCATTCGTACCATTAAATTTCGATATATTTAGCTCTCAATGTTTTTGTTTTTTCAGTTTTCTCTGTAGAAAGCGCAATCCTTAAAGAACTTGTTTTTCTGATACTAAAATTTTGAAGCTATAACCTTTATTAATAATGGCAATAGAATTCCTGTTATGTACATTAAATTCATTGTTGGTACATTTACCGGTCTGGCTAGATTTTCTTGAGAATTGATCTTTTCTAAATTTTACGATTCTGGATCATGAAAGATTACTTTTTTTAAATTTCGGGACTTACCATTCGTATCAACTTTAGTTAGACTTAAAAAAAACGATATTTCAACCTGTCGAAGTTTTTATTATTCGGAACTTCAAGCCCCCCCCCCCCTGGAATGCCGTATACTTCCTTGAATCTGGGTGTAATGGGATTTGCCAAAAGCTACTCGTCAAGTTTAGAGTCGAAATGACAAATTTTCCTCCACACCTCTGGAAAATCTCTTCGATGGGAGGTGCGTTATTGAGATCGTTTGTCCGGTAATTATTGAGTTCCCTGGCATCTAAACATATTCGCACACTCTCGTCGTCCTTGGTCACTGGCATTAACAGGTTAATGTAGATATTTTCTGACTTCTGTATCACCCCGTAGTCGAGTATTCTCTCAATTTCCCGCTGCACTCTGTCTCGTTGTGTCAGTGCCACTGGGTACGAACAATGGAAATATGGTTTCGGATCCCTGAGTGTCAACTGGCGTATGTATCTTGACATCCTGCCTGGTTTTTTGTCGAACACCCCTTGATTTTTTTCCACCATGACTTTAAAATTGTTTTTAATTCTTGTATCGAGATTGTGACATTCTTTCATTTTTTCCTCAAATTCCATCTCCGACAATTGGAATTCGAGAAGTTTTGGTAGTGGTTCTTCTTGTACGGCACACGTCTCTCTGCTGCTTTCTTTTCGTTCCGTCCCTGAGTCTAGCAATTGCCAAAATTCATCGACTAATTTGGCCACAACCATGTCTCGGACTGCGACACATTCGTCGCAAGCATCGATGGAAATCTGTAAATTCATTATCCTGTCAATACCAATCAGGATTGGTCGTAGCAGTTACGGGTCCACCAGTAACTGTAGTCTTCCCGTTGACCCGTAGGTCTTTGATTCTATCATTATCTATGTTCTTACTCTCTCTGCCTCTCCTCCAAATGCTCCTACAACCTTGGTCGAAGTGACTATCAGTGTGGGACATTTCTCGAATTTTTCATGGTATTGATTAAAACATTCTTCCGAAATGCAGCTCACCTCACTGCTGCTGTCAACCAGACTCTTTACGGACAACCTCTCCATCTCCACGGGAATTTTAGGACAACGGAGATGTATATCATCATACCATTTCCCCTCTCTTTTCGGCTTTTCTCGCAGAAATTCCCGTGGATCTTCGGTAACTGTAAAAACCGGGTACTTCTTCACGTTCTGGTCATAGCCGCTCCTTTGTGTCGCCTCTTCCTTAGACGTCTCTCACCGATCATCAGCGTCGCTTGGGGTAGCGATCCCCTGTTCCCGCCCAGATGATTTCGGCATCCCGATATCCTTTGGAATTTCTTGACTAGTGGATGGCTCACTTGCGATTTTTCCCTTGTCTGTCTTCGATTTTTCTTCCTCCTTTACGTTTCTCATTATTCTTCGTTCTTTTCTTTTCTTATTTCTCCTTTCGGATATCCCTCCTTGAACTTCCTCCTTTTGTATTTGTTTCTCTTTTTTCCGTTGCACTTCGTCTTTCCACCTCTTTTTTCTCGATGTTTTTTATGGGCGCAACGTCTATGCGTTTACCGGATTGAGATTTTGGGAAACGTTCTGTTGTGCCCAGGCTTCTGGTGTTGTGGAGTTTTCAATAAATGGTTCAAGGGGATACCCTTGGATCGCGCTTGTTTGTCTCAGTGGCCCCTGCTCCTTCCTTGGTGATGGAGGAGGCGCCTGTTACCACGCCGTCGGTCTTGAACTTTCGGATCCTCATGGTGTAAGCGAAGGTGTCGGATACTGCCGCTGTGGTTCCGATGGCGCCTATTGCCATGTTGTCTGTCCTCCATTATACGGGTGGTCCTGCCAACGTGGCCGGTTGTCCGAGATCCGTGGTAACTGCCATTCGCTCCTTGGTGGTCCTCGCCAACCCTGGTCCCTTGGTCCCCCACGCCGTTAGAACTCACGCCTCTGAGATCCTCTTCTGCTGTTCAAAGGTCCTACCATATCAATGCTTTCTAGTAATTCTAGAAATTCAGGCACTTTTATGATCTGGCGGATCCTTATAGCACAGCGTACTTCCTCGTCGAAGTGCCTTTCGAGCCGACGGATTTTGGCTTTGTCGGACATTTTTCCAAATTCTAAGTTGCTCCGTACCTTATCTTGCATCTCTCATGTCCAGTATCTTACCGTGAATGCATCTGAAAACTCGGTAACGTTATGGATGGTACTTTCCACAAGATGTCACCAGTTCTTGGCTTCACCTTCTAATGCGTCCTTGTTAAGGAAACGCACGTCCGATCCCTCAGTCTCTGCTGCCTCGCAATATTGCTGCAGTTCTTTCAGGAGTTTCGTGGGACGTTGTTTCCCATCTGCCACATATTTCGGAGGCCTCTGTGAAACCACCTGGAGTCGAGTAAGGTTTCTTGCCTGAAACATCGAAAATCCACACGCTGAATTATCTATGCTTGTGGAAACACGCTGTTCCAGAGTCTTGATCCTTGTTGCATGGTCTCCTGCCACGATCCGGTTATTTTTTATCCATTCAAGGACCTCCCGGTGAGAATTAATGACGGTTTCCTGTTCTTAAACGATTTCCTGACGTACCGCCTCGATTTTACCGTCAATCCGTTCGTCCATCTCGAGTATGCTGCTTTTGATGTGCTCCTGCAGATTGTCCCGGAGTGCAGCCCCCCTCGGGACACAGAAATCGGTTGCATCATTTAGTTTAGCTTAAATCTTTTCGAGTTTTTCATTCTAACCCTCTTTCATGGTATCTAAAAATGCCGTGATCTGACTCATGTCCACCGGATCTGGAACAACAGGGAGAGCATTCCATAATGCCGGAGTTGATTGTCCCTCCCCTCCGTTCACACTATATAGTTGCTATTACTATATCTAGTGGTGGTCCTTTAGCCCATCTTCTTTAGCGCATCTCCTGTAGCCCATCGATAGCCTTGGTTGTTTTTAAAATTCATCGCTTGTTTTAACGATAGTTTTTAATTCCGAACTGATCTCAGATGGTGCTCTCCTAGTCGTGTTTTCTGACCGAATAACGGGACTTTCTCCTCGACGCGCCGGCCTACATGGTGTGAGTAACGCGCGTAGCGGTGTTTCGTTGTGTGCACCGCGATTCATTAGACGACCAGTACGTCTCAATACGTTACTCCGAAAATAAAAAGGGAGCATCGTGGCCATCTTATTACCAGTGTTTGTCCGCCGCATGAATTGTTCAAAATGAGACGAAACAATTTTATTGAGACGGGCGAAACATATTGAATGCAGATTATTATTGTGAAACTGGTGTACGGTTTCTGGTGTCTATTTAAACACTGAATCTGCAATTAAAACTACGATAAAGACAGAAAATAGTATGAATAAGCTTATTTATAACTTTTTCATAGTGAGAACTTCAACATAAATAGGATGTAAATGATATGGTATTAGAAAATACAGTTCAGCTTATTTATGTCATCTCCTGATTGCATGGATAGATTCAGAGAATCTATTATATATATACATAATTTTCTTTTTATGCCCTATTTGTTCTTCACTGAGCTAATCAAAAACTTACTTTCAGACCCATCATCTGCAGAACTTGTTATGGCTTAAGGAACTTTTGTTATGAAGGAAAACTACAGATCCTTCCCGTTCACCATGGTGTTACTTACCTGCACTGGTCCGAACATGTTGCAACAATCGAATTGGGATCAATTGTGTCCCAAACATGTCCGACACAAAGATAAGCAACAAGACGCTTACACCCCTAGCGGCCCCAGCTCATGGAGACTTAACTGAAAGTTGATAAATACTATCAAGTTTATGTCAACCACTGACAATTAGCGTTGACTCGTACAGGATGTGGATAGTAAAAGCATAAACCATGTCTCCTAGGGAAATACACACACACGAGGTAAATTTTTCCTTGATAGGGACACTCATTTTATTATCACAATGTTATTTCATAAATTCCAAAAGAATTAGTTTGATATATTTTCTGATAATTTAGCTGTGATAATAAAAATTACACATATTATTTTTCAACAACAAAAATAGTATTAATTGAAATGCAGGAAATAAACTGCTCTCATAAAAAATAAAACAGATACAAAGTATCTTCCCTAAAAATATAAGACATTGTGATAAATTTCACGGAAGACTTCTCAGAGAATTATAGGAATTATTTATAGAATTAAAAGCATTATTTTTGGATCATATACGAACTACCTAGCATTGGTAGATTTGATAACCTCATGCTTGTCCCAACACATAGTGCAAAATTTGCGATGTCAAATTGTTTAACAATTAAATTCATACTCAACGTACAGGTAAAGAATAAATTATTCCCGATTAATTATACAAATTTCGTTGTGAATACTCAAACATATTTAGTTCCGCTTAAACAGGAAAACCCTTTGTTAAACTTTTATAATAAAGTAGATTGAAACTATAAGATTTTTTGGAAATTATATTATTTTGCTGAAAATGTCAACTGCAAACATGATTAACTTGGAGACCAGTGAGAGACATGCGGGCGTACGGTCGCGGGGTGTAGGGCTCGGTGAGAAATCGCGCATTAGAGTTGATTTTGTGAGCTAAAGTGGCCGGAAAGTCTGTTGAAGGGTGGAGCGAGGCAAGTGGAGTTAGTAAAATTGGAGACAGGTGTGTCTCCAATTTTGCCAATTTCCATCCAATTTCCTCCAATTACCAATTTTACACCACCTCACCAGGAGCTGGTGTAATTTGAGTGTTTTTCTTCAGAAAATCCAGGTACATAAAAGTACAGGTTAGAAAACACCTCAAAAAGATGGCGGAAAACGGAGGGAAAGAAACTGAAGGTGAGCGATCAGAAGGTGGGCACGAGTTGAGTAAGACGCCATCGGATGACGACAGCGGGCGCTGTGTCGTGAGTGCAGAACAGGGGGGCCAACTCGCACCGTGAAAGGGGTAACGAATCGACGGTAACGCCAACTACCTGTGGTCTCAGCTCTGAACGAACTAAAACGAGTCACGTGACGCGGAGTGTGAAAGTGAGCCAGCGTGTGACAGACAAAAAAAAGTTGCTGCCGTTGTGTTTTTTAGACTTTTAAAAGTTTTTGTGATGTAAGTTTGTTTAGGTTTTCCTGTGTAACATCTGTGCATTCTGTATTTTTGATGTCTAGTAAAAGTTTGTATAGTAGTAGTAGTTGTAGAAATTTTTTTGCATAGTGCATGTCTACAATAAAAAATAACAGGTTTTATGGCGTGTGTCTACTAACAAATAAAATATTTATTCCATATTCTCATTTCATCTTTAATATAATAGGGACATCGATACGAAACGAAACAAAAAGCTTTGGCTCTGACGCTATATAAAACGATGGGGAAGCGTGCTTACACATGTTTGCGAGAAGTTTTTCCTGACATTCCATGCACACAAACACTAAAGTCGATGCTTCATAAGATACCTTTGGTTCCGGGTTTGAACTCTTTGATCTTGAGACATTTGGAAAACATGTCTCGAAAAATGTCGAGCAAAGATAAAGTATGCATACTGATGTGGGACGAGATATCAATTCAATCAAAAGTCATGTATGATACTCGAGAGGATATCATATGTGGCTTTGAAGATTGGGGCAACAACCGTACTAATAAATTGGCAGACCATGTATTAGTTTTTATGCTGCGTGGTCTAAACACTGGCTGGAAGATGCCTATTTCATATAATTTTTGTGCAAAAGCGACTAACAGTATACAATTACTGCGCTGTATCAAGGAACATGTAAATGCAATACACAAAGCAGGCTTCCGCATAGTTGCAACTGTATGCGATTAGGGATCTCCAAATGTCTCTGCAATGAAGCAATTGTTCCTACAGACGGAAATGAACCGCCATTGCGAAGGAAGAGCACTAAGTAAGTAATGTCCACTTGTAACTATATAGCATATATGAATCACATCTTATGTATTATGTTTTATTTACAGCCTCAACTTACGAGATAGGAAAGTACGAAATTGTGCATTTATTTGATCCTCCACATCTTGAGAAGTGTTTTCGGAATGGTTTATTAACAAAAGATCTTGCGATGAGCTGCGAAAATAACATACCGAGTCGTATAGCATCGTGGGATGTCATCAAGACAGCATGGCTTATTGACAGAAATATTAATACTATTCGGCCACTACTGAAGAAAATTACTAAGGAACATATAATGGAAAATAAAATAAAGAAAATGCGTGTTAAATATGCAACGCAAGTTCTAAGTGGAACAGTAGCGAGCTGTATTGAGACTTTTGCAAGGTTTAAATGTAAGTAGTAATATCATTATTGTATAGTAAGGAAAGATACACATGCATATATTGTTATACAAATATACATATTAAGAATAAATTTGTTTTATTAAAAACAGGTGGAGCAACAATGGAAGACGAAAGTACCATTACAATAGACGAAGAAGAAGGTATTGCTACAGCGGAAATGGTTAATTTTTTAAATGATCTCTTTGACTCCGTAAACGGTACTGCGAATAGTGACAATGAATTGCGATGTGAAGTAACTGTGGATAGTGCGCACCATGCATTTTGGTCAGACGCGAAAAATGTATTAAGAGGTATGTGTTATGTGGACAAGCTTACGCATGAAATTGTTAGAGCGGGTCCTACGTTAAAAAATTGGATCTCAACTGTAGAGGATTTCGAAAAATTGTGGGAGATATTGAAATGTAAAGGGTGATTTTTTTGAGGTTAGGATTTTCATGCATTAGTATTTGACAGATCACGCGGGATTTCAGACAAGGTGTCAAAGAGAAAGATGCTCAGTATGCTTTGACATTTCATAATGAATAGACTTACTAACGAGCAACGCTTGCAAATAATTGAATTTTATTACAAAAATCAGTGTTCGGTTCGAAAAGTGTTTCGCGATTTACGTCCGATTTATGGTCTACATAATCGACCAAGTGAGCAAACAATTAATGCGATTGTGACCAAGTTTCGCACTCAGTTTACTTTATTGGACATTAAACCAACCACACGAATGCGTACAGTGCGTACAGAAGAGAATATTGCGTCTGTTTCTGAGAGTGTTGCTGAAGACCGTGAAATGTCGATTCGTCGCCGTTCGCAGCAATTGGGTTTGTGTTATTCGACGACATGGAAGATTTTACGCAAAGATCTTGGTGTAAAACCGTATAAAATACAGCTCCTGCAACAACTGAAGCCGAACGATCTGCCACAACGTCGAATTTTCAGTGAATGGGCCCTAGAAAAGTTGGCAGAAAATCCGCTTTTTTATCGACAAATTTTGTTCAGCGATGAGGCTCATTTCTGGTTGAATGGCTACGTAAATAGGCAAAATTGCCGCATTTGGAGTGAAGAGCAACCAGAAGCCGTTCAAGAACTGCCCATGCATCCCGAAAAATGCACTGTTTGGTGTGGTTTGTACGCTGGTGGAATCATTGGACCGTATTTTTTCAAAGATGCTGTTGGACGCAACGTTACGGTGAAT
Source organism: Cylloceria caligata (assembly GCA_963942595.1). Classification (NCBI taxonomy): domain Eukaryota; kingdom Metazoa; phylum Arthropoda; class Insecta; order Hymenoptera; family Ichneumonidae; genus Cylloceria; species Cylloceria caligata. The sequence goes on along the minus strand of OZ012703.1, from coordinate 19,471,190 downwards.
GGCGATCGCTATCGTTCGATGCTAACAAACTTTTTGTTGCCAAAAATGGAAGAACTGAACTTAGTTGACATGTGGTTTCAACAAGATGGCGCTACATGCCACACAGCTCGCGATTCTATGGCCATTTTGAGCGAAAACTTCGGAGAACAATTCATCTCAAGAAATGGCCCGGTAAGTTGGCCACCAAGATCATGCGATTTGACGCCTTTAGACTATTTTTTGTGGGGCTACGTCAAGTCTAAAGTCTACAGAAATAAGCCAGCAACTATTCCAGTTTTGGAAGACAACATTTCCGAAGAAATTCGGGCTATTCCGGCCGAAATGCTCGAAAAAGTTGCCCAAAATTGGACTTTCCGAATGGACCACCTAAGACGCAGCCGCGGTCAACATTTAAATGAAATTATCTTCAAAAAGTAAATGTCATGGACCAATCTAACGTTTCAAATAAAGAACCGATGAGATTTTGCAAATTTTATGCGTTTTTTTTTAAAAAAAAGTTCTCAAGCTCTTAAAAAATCACCCTTTAAATACGATTTTAAAAGTCTAAAAATGCGTTATTGTAATCAAGAAAATTTTTTCGGACAAGTAAGAAGTAAGTAAGTCATGCCGTTCGAAATATAAACCCAACACCTTGGCAATTTGAAGACTCATTCATAACTTTACTAGTGAATAACATGAAGTCTATTAAGATTGTTGGTGGTAATTGTGAAACAGATGAAGATACCTTCATGCTGCATTCATTGGAAGAATATTTAGAATCTGAGCCTGAACTTCAAAATGCTGATGTGAGTAATGTGAGCGAAAACGAGGAAGACGACGAACCGGTTGAAATGGAACGAGTAGATGCGCGCGATGATTCATTTGTATTAGATTATGGTAATGATATTATTAATTCTATCATAAAACGGTTCAATAACTGCGAAGAATGTAATAATTGGCTTAGAAATAGTAGCTTCTTTTCTACTTACTCGAAACAAATTATACATAGAGTATTTAAATTGCTAAAAATGCGAAGCCATCAACGAAATATTCTCAAAGTGTTACTACAACACTTTGAGAATTGGGAAATAAACATCGAGTGCCATGAGTGCGTGGAGCATTGTGGAAACATGTTTATGACGATGGTTCACGTAATCGCGGTTAAAATATTAATATGGTGGTGCGATAAAAAAATTTAGTTAGTAATTTTATTACATTGTTATGAATGTATTAATGAAAAAATATCAATAAACTATAATTTTCACCTATATTCCTTGTTATTTATAATTATACCTTTACAAATATAATCAAATATTTATATATATACGGGTTCGCGTTCCCATGAATTTCAATATCCCACCCAATGTCACGTGACTGTTTTTAGTTCCTTCAAGTGAGACCAAGGATAGAGGCGCTGAAAATCGAGACCATTTTTCCAAGAGGGGAGTTGGCCCCCCCTGGTGCAGAAGAGACAATATATGGCAGACCACTGAAGAATAAGATTGCTAAGAGGCTCAGAGGAAGACCTCCGAAGAGGAGAGAAGGAAATGTTAAAATAGATAAATACCTTGTGGATCTGAATGCGGCTCAAGGAACAGATAAAGAGCTGATGGAATGTGAGGTGTTTGAAACAAAAAGTAAGGTGTGTCACACACCGCACAAAAATATAGACGAAACTGAGAAAGCTTATGTGGAGATAGCAGCGGGAGAGGAGTGTGTGATGGAGTGTAGCGAGGCGTGGGAGGATACCGGACTAAGAAGTGCAGACGAAGGAGAGTGTGAAAAGACAAAAGAGAAAACAGACATAGAGACGGAAACAGCCTGTGTTGTGACAATGGAAGACAATACGGGTAAGAGTGAGGTTGAAGAGCCTGAATTGTGTATGGCGAAAGTGGGGGGGGGGGGGGTGAAGGCCAGAAAGAGAGTGAGAAAGTGATGTAAACAGAATTAATAAGGCACATAGAACAAGAAGGGGAGGTAGGTAGGACGTTGTATCTGTCAGAGAGAGATAAGGAGAGGCTCTGTGACTGGCCGATAGATTGGCAGGAGCAGACAACGCGGCTCATCAGCGGTGCCGAAGAGGGACTAACGAGATTCTTCAGAAGTGAAATAGAGACAATAAAGAAAGAAATCTCACCGTTACCATGCCGATGTGGGCAGATAAATAGGATAATAAGAGAACTGTTGGCGGAAGCAGAGCAATGGAAAATGTCAAAATACAGGGAACGTGCAGAAAGACACGAGGAGAAAGAAAGGTATGAGAGTGATAGAGCAAGTTACGTGCATGAAATACAAAGCCTAAGAAAAGAAAGATATGAAGCGCTGAGGCTGAGAGAAGAAAGTGATGAAGCGCTGAGGCTGAGAGACGAAAGTGATGAAGCGCTGAGGCTGAGAGAATAAAGTGATGAAGCGCTGAGAGAGGATAAGAGTGGATGAGTATGTGTATGAACTAAAGCAAAAGAGTGTAGAGTCAGAGGACGCGAGAAAGGAAGAAAGGGAGAGAGAGAGACAAGCATCGACGCAGAATCGATGAGTGAAAGAGTGTGCGCGTGTGCGACAGACGAGTGTGAAAGAAGGAGAGAAGCGGGCGAGTTATCGTGAACCCCGACGGACAAAACAAGCAGCACAGGAACGGGACGTAAGCGTGAGACCAGAGGGGGCTCAACGCGACCGGACCCGCTTACCGCGCCTGAGTGGGAGTAGGAGGGCAAGGAGAGAACGAGAAGGAAGAAAAATATCGTAGTTAGGGGAATACGTGCAAACGATCAAGAGACGGTAATTGCCGAAAAAATAAGGCATATCATAGTGATAAAAGTGGGAATAACAAGAATTCAAAAACTTGGCGGAGGGCCAGTAGCCACACTTGAGACGATGGAGATGAAAAAAAGAATCATGAGAAGAAAAAGATATCTACGAGGAACGGGAATTTGGATAGAGGACGATCTGACAACGAGGGAGAGACAAGTGCAAGAATGGCTGGACGGACACGAGAAGAAGAAATGTGGGGAGGGCAAAAGCGTATGAAGAGGCCACCAAAAACTCTGTGTAAATGGAGTGTACTGGTACTGGACAGAACTTGTGGGGGGAATGGAAAGAATGCAGACTTTTCGTGAGAAAAGAAAGGAGTAGATATACCAGGTGTATGCATAAGTTTTTTCCGGTTTTTTGGTAAAAAAAAACACGTAATTTTCAAGGGAAATTAATTTTTGTTTTATTCAAAATATTAGCGATCGGCTTCTACACATTTCGCCCATCTTTCAGGTAACTTATGAATACCATGCCAGAAAAACTGCTTGTCTTTTGCGGCAAACCATTCGTCGAGCCATTTTCCAACTTCCTCGAAATTGCTGAAGTGCTGCTCTGGGAGCGCGTGCCCCATTGATGCGAAGAGGTGATAGTCAGATGGCGCCAGGTCTGGCGAATACAGCGGGTGCGGAAGGATGTCCCATCCAAGCGATTTCAAGGTGTCTTTCACTGCTTTTGCTGTGTGAGAATGCGCATTGTCGTGTAACAAAATCACTTTGCCATGTCTTTACCAAGTTTATTGATCTTTCCCATTACTCGTAAACGTCTGCTGATTGTTTCTTGTGACACATATAATGCTTCTACCAATTGCCGTTGAGTTTGAGTTGGGTCATCATCCAATAACTCCTGCAATTGCTCGTCTTCGCATTTTTGTGGTCTACCAGAGCGCTCACTGTCTTTCACATTGAAATCACCACTTTTAAATTGTTGAAACCATGTCTCACATGTTCTAATCGATGGAGCGTGTTCACCATATGTTTCTACCAGCAAACGTTGACTTTCAGCAGCCTTTTTCTTTTGATTAAATAAGAAAAGCAATGCGTGCCGCAAATGTTTTTTTTCAGGCACAAAACTCGACATGATCACTGAACGATAAAACAAAGACGCTAGTTTTTGGCGGACTCAACTTGTGTGTGTATGTAGGTTAATGTCAGACGAACAAAATGACGTATGTGTCAAATTAATACGCTGCGTACTTTTCGCTGGCGCCATTTCTTAATTAAACCGGAAAAAACTTATGCATACACCTGGTAAGATAATAACATGAAATATTCTGGGGACGGAGGGACATGGAGGGCGAAGGACTTTTTAGAAAATTATGACATTGTGCTACTACAAGAAACGTGGTTAAAAAAGGATAATGAAGCTTTCACACTGAAAAGACTAAGCAGTAAATTTAAGTGGTGGACAAAAGCAGCGACTCGCGATTGTAAGAAAGGACGCGCCATTGGAGGGCACTTAGTGGGGGTGCGAAAGAATGTGTTTACGCGATGTGAGGTGGTTGAATGGAAGTATGGACTGATTGTGAAAATACGTGAAAAATCGTCAGACAAAGACTTGTGGATAATAGAAGCGTACAACAATGTAGGATGGGGGGAAATAGAAGAACCGTTAAAACAACGCATAGAAGAAGGAGGGAAAGGAGGCGGGAATATTGATAGCGGGTGATGTAAATGCGAGATTAGGGAAAGAAAGGGGTATAACGGAGTGTGAGAAATTAGGAGGATTATCTTGAGAACGAGACTTGGAAGACAAGGTGCTTAACGCAGAAAGGCGTAAGTTATTGAATTTTTGTGATAGGATGGATTTGACGAAACTCAATGGGAGGGTAAGAGGATACGAAGAGGGAAGAGTCACTTTTGTGGGAGGGGGGATATTTCAGGAGTCGGTGTTAGATTTGGTGATATGGATGGAGGATGAGGAGGAGATTGTAGAAAGATTAAGGGTAATTCCAAAAGTGGAGTCGGATCACTTGCTGGTGGAGTTTGTAGACTTTGAAAAGAGGACAGGACCAAGAGGAGGGGGAAGAGGATAAGAAGAACAGTCAAGGGAGGAGGAAAGGCGCGGAGACGAGATTAGTGTGGAGAGATGAGATGAGCCAATTTTATGAAGAAGAGATAAAGAAAATGAGAGAAAGCGATTGTCATGGTGTCACGGCAGGAGAGCGATGGAGAAAGTTAAAGGAAAAAATTTGGAAAGCGGCAGAGATAGTCAAGATGACAAGGAAAATAAAAAACAAGAAAAATAACATATCGTACCCTGTGGTACGATAGGGACTGCGAGCTGCAGAAGAAGAGAGTGTGGCACTGCCTGGAAAGGTTCTCGGCAAAGAGAGGTGTGGATAAGCGAAAGGAGTTAGCAGAAGAGAGAAAACAATGGAAGAAACTGGTAGAAGAAAAAAGAAAAGAGTGGTTCGAGGCTCGATGGAAAGAAGTGAAAGAAAGCAAAGATATGGCTGAATGGTGGCGAATGATAGGAATTTTCAGGACTAAGAAGAAAAGGGCGCGGGAAAATATAAGAAGTAACGGCTCGGTTAAACATTTGAAAAATCTGTTCGAGGCAGAAGAGGAGGAAGTGACGAGAAAAGAGAGCTCAAGATCATGGAACGTGAGCGAAGAAATGGTACCCTCAAATGATGAATTGCTGAACCAGAAAATCGGTATGATAGAATTGGAGAGGATAATGAAAAAGCTGAAGAATAATAAGGCGGCGGGGGAGGACGGCATTAAGGCTGAATTTTTTAAAAATCTGATCGAACAAGAGAAACAAGAGTTAAGAGAAATACTAAATACGTTATGGAATAACGGAGAACTACCTGCGGGATGGAAGATTGCAAAGATATTTCCGATACACAAGGCGGGCGACGAGGAGTTGGCTAACAACTATAGAGGGATCTCGCTGTTGGACATTGGATATAAAATAATTTCCACTATAATGGTAACGAAATTGAACAAATAGCTGGAAAAGGAGGTCATGCTGAGAGAAAGTTAAGCGGGATTCAGGGCAGGAAGGGGTACGCGAGACCATGTCTTCGTACTCAATGCTCTTATTATTGAGTCGTTCGGAAAGTAATTTCGTTTTTTTCCCAACAGAGGACTTAATTGTATTTTTTCACAACCAACTTCACACTTAAGCCGCATAATCATATGTATTTTGACAGCTGATATAGCAAGGCTTGCTTGTGAAAAAATTCAATTGATGCTGCACAGTAGTTTTTGGTTGATACCCTTTTAAATATGGAAAGTGAAAAACAGCATTTTCGGCATATTTTACCTTTTTACTATAGAAAAGGTAAAAATTCTGTTCAAGCAAGATAAAAATTATCCAATGTGTATGGGGAAGATGTGTTAAGTGAGCGCCAGTGCCAAAACTTTTTTGCAAAATTTCGATCCGGCAATTTTGATCTCGAAGATGCACCACGTTCTGGAAGGCCAGTTGAAGCTGATGAAGGCACAATAAAGGCATTAATTGATGCAAACCGGCGAATAACAACTCGTGAGATCGCTGAGAGATAAAATTTACCGAATTCGACCGTTCATGATCATTTGAAACGGCTAGGTTTAACCTCAAAACTCGACATATGGGTTCATCATTTTCATACGGAAAAAAATTTGTGCCATCGCATTGACGTTTGTGATGTGCTTCTCAAACGCCAAGAAAATGATCCATTTTTGAAGCGTATCATCACTGGGGACGAGAAATGGGTTGTCTACAACAATGTTAAACGCAAAAGATCCTGGAGTAGAAAACATAAACCGGCTCAAAGCACTACGAAAGCCAATATTCATCAAAAAAAGGTTATGCTATCTGTTTGGTGGGATTTCAAAGGAATCGTTTATTTTGAGCTTCTACCGAGCAACAGAACGATCAATTCTGAAGTGTACTGTCATCATTTGAACAAATTGAATGATTCACTTAAAGAAAAAAGGCCAGGATTGGTCAATAAGACAGGTACAGTGTTCCAACAAGATAATGCGAGACCACATACAAGTTTGACCATTCGGAAAAAAAATTTAGAGCTTGGATGGGATATACTGCCACACCCACCATACTCTCCAGACCTGGCAACTTCAGATTATCATCTGTTCCGGTCTCTACAAAAATTTTTAGATGGTAAAACGTTTAATTTAAATTAGGAAGTCAAAAGTCACTTGGATCAGTTTTTTGCCAGCAAAGAACAACAATTTTATGAGCCTGGAATCATGCTACTGCCAGAAAAATCGCAAAAGGTATTGGATTAGAATGGACAATATTGGATTGAATAAAATATTAATTCACTATAAGAAAACCGTCTTTCATTTTTATTAAAAAAAAAAACGAAATTACTTTCCGATCAACCCAATAACAATAGACTGAAGAAAAAAGGAGGGAAATTATACGTAGCGTTTGTAGACTTTAAAGAAGCATTTGACAAAGTGGATAGAGAGCTGTTGTTCAAGAAACTGTAAGAAAAAGGAATTAGAGGAAAAATGCATGCAATGATCAGAACTATATACCAGGTTTATAAATATGAAACCGAAATTTGCCCATAGATGGCCCTAGCTGTTAATGTAGTTACCGCCAAACCGCGTCACTGGCGCCATTTCCTTGTTGACATCTCTGACAAAGATTTTCAACTCACAACAATACAAGTTTCATACAACAGCATAGTTTGTAATAGCGTTGAACATGTCGAATTTTGTACCTGGAAACTACGATTTGCGGACAGCATTGATTTTCTGTTACCAATTGAAGAAAACTGCTGCAGAATCGCATCGAATGCTTGTCGAAGCTTACGGTGAGCATGCTCTTGGTAAATCACAGTGCTTTGAGTGGTTTAAAAAATTCAAAAGTGGCGATTTTGACGTGAGAAACGAAGAACGTGGAAGACCACCGAAAAAGTTTGAAGACAGCGAATTGCAAGCATTGTTGGATGAGGATGACGCTCAAACGCAACAACAACTCGCAGATCAATTAAATGTGACACAAGAAGCCGTCTCCATACGTGTGAAAGCCATGGGAAAGATCCAGAAGATGGGAAAATGGGTTCCACATGAACTGAATGAAAGACAGCAGGAAAACCGAAAAACCACTTGCGAAATGCTGCTCGCCAGGAACAAAAGAAAGTCATTTCTCCATCGAATTGTGACTGGCGATCAAAAGTGGATATATTTTGAGAATCCTAAGCGTAAAAAATCATAGGTAACTCCAGGCGAACCATCGACATCGACTGCAAGGCCAAATCGCTATGGACGGAAGACAATGTTCTGTGTTTGGTGGGATCAGAAGGGTGTGATCTATTATGAGCTGCTAAAACCTGGCGAAATCGTTAATACTGAACGCTACCGACAACAAATGATCGATTTGAATCAAGCTTTGCGTGAAAAACGACCAGAATATCAAAACAGGCAACACAAAGTGATTTTGCTTCATGATAATGCACCATCACACACAGCAAAACTGGTCAAGTATACGATTGAGGCATTTAGTTGAGAAATACTTTCGCATGCGGCTTACTCACCAGACTTGGCTCCGTCCGATTACTACTTATTTTTATCGATGGGACACGCACTTGCTGAGCAGCGCTTTACTTCTTACGAAAGTGTACGAAAATGGCTCGATGACTGGTTTGCCTCAAAAGAGCAACAGTTTTTTTGGCGTGGCATCCACAAATTGTCAGACAGATGGGAAAAATTTATAGCTAGCGATAGGCAATACTTCGAATAAAATATTTTTTATCATTTTCATACAATAAACGTGTATTTTCTATACAAAAATTCCGGTTTCATATTTATTGACCTGGTACAGGAATACGAGGAATGACATCATCACAGGAGAAGGAATGCCAGAAAATTTCAGAACAAAGAAGGGTGTGAGACAAGGCTGTCCTATCAGCCCAACACTTTTTAACATCGCGCTAGATTACGTCGACGAAGACTGGGAGAGGAAAGAAGAAGGGGGAACAGTCATGGGGGGGGGGGAATTTCCGTGCTGAAATATGCAGATGACATTGCGATCATAGCTGAAGAGGCGGGAGAACATGCAAAGATGCTGAAATCACTGGAGAGATACGTGAGAAAGACAAAAATGGCGGTGAATGTGGACAAAACAAAAATAATGGTATTCAGAAATGGAGGAAGAATGAGGAGAGTAGAGGAATAGAAATTACAAGGAAAGAAAATAGAAGTAGTAAAAGAATTTAAATATCTGGGATATTGTTTCGCAACAAAGTACACAGTGGATGTTCATATAAACAAATTAATTGGAAAAGCGAGGAAAGCAGCGAATGCAGTTGGGGGAGTGATGAAAAGGTTCAGACTAGATAAACTAAGGGACAGGCTACAGCTAATGGACTCCCTCGTTAAAGCAGGGGCACTGTATGGGATTGAGATCTGGGGATGGAAAAGGAGAGAAGAAATTGAGAAGTTACAAAGCAGAATGGTGAAAATGGATTATTTATGGAAAATGGAAACAGGAAAGCGAAGTATTGAAGTTGAAGCAAGAAGAAGAGCAGGATATGATCTGTTATTATACAAATCTTAAAGATGGAGTACTTCAGATGGCCGAAGATCTGCCTCAAAGAAGAAATTAGGGGGATCGTAAATAAAACACCGTCGAAGTGGGGGAAGAAGTTAGAAGAAGCAATGAGACAGGTGGGAGAAGGAAGAATCATGGGACTGATGAGGGAGGGGACGCAGATTAGGGTGATTGAAAGGGCGTTAAGAGAAGGGGTAGAGAAAAGAAGGGACCAGGATATCCCAGGAGATTGGACGAGGATAGACAAATCTACCTTCTGTAGCTGGTACAAAAGTATCAAAATAGGGACAGAGCGAGAAAAATACTGGGACGAGGGAGTAATGAGAAGAGACTTGAAAGAAGAGTGGGCGAGATTAAGATGTGGAAACATCGGAATGGCTGGGAAGAAAGGATATGTGAACTGGATGTGTGTGCTTTGTAAAAAAGAGGACGAAAATGTAAAACATATCTGGAAATGTGAGAAGGCGAGAAAAAGAATAAAGAAAGAATGGGTTATGGGAGTAGACAAATGGAGAGAAGGAAGAGCAGGGAATGAACTGCGACAGCATCTGATAGAAACGTTGAGGGTGGAAGTAATTGAAGAGTTGTGCGGATACCTAATAGCGTTTGGGAAAATAAAAGACTTCATAAACAAAAAGAATAAAACTAGTCAAGGAAATAGCACAGGAAAGCGGTGATAAAGGTTATCTTAACGAATAAGAGTGTGCAAACGGAAAAGTGCCAAAGGCGCAGAACCGAAATAATAATGTGAATGAGAGGAAAGTATGAATGCGAGAGAAGTATGGCTGGGTGATAACAAAGAGAATATGGAAGATATGGAGGAAAAGGAGAAAGCATTTAAAAGAAGTTGTGGATTTGACATATATTCTATATTTCATATTTTGTATTTTTATATCGGTATAAGAGTATATGATGTGACAAAGAAAAATGTATAACGGTTGATGTATTAAGATGAAAGACGCTGTACGATGGAAATAAATAATAATAAATATGATTAACTTTTTGCAAAAAGGATACATTTTTTGGTTAGTGTACGATAACGATTCAATCGTCACAGCGTCTAGTGATACTGTAGTGGTGCCAGGGGCTTAGATACATTTTTTTTTTTAATCAATTGTTTATTACTTATAATAGTTACATCAGGGTTGGTATGGTGCAATAACAAAAAGAAAGATAATATGTTCAGATTATTCCCTATAATATAGGTGGGTGTATCATGCACTCGTATTGGGAGTATTTTAGATACTTAAAAAAAAAAAAAAAAAAAAAAATTATTATATGTAGGAGAAGATTGTTGCTTATAAGTATGATAATATAGATTAGATAATTATAACTTTTTTTTTGTCGGGTGTTATGATGTGCGCTTGGGGAAAAATTATTTTTAAAAAACCCCTACTAAAAATATCGGATGACCAACTATATACTAGCTTAAAAGATTAGGGTAATAAATAAATGCCTATAAAATAAATACTATGAATACTATATATATACAATTAATAAAACGTAAAATCGTCGCGTGTAATGGAAAATTGTAACTTAAATCTAACTTAAGACTAGCATAATGGAAATCATACTATTTTAAAGTGAAGTTATACTAATAGTTTAATGTCAAAGCGTGCGTATAATGTTAAGTGCTGTGTTATGACGTCATTAAAGTGTGTGAGGCTGAGGCCTGAATCTAATGAGCCGAGCACGGAGTTCAGCCATGTGTTTATCATCGGCGGTGAGCCACCAATATTTATTAAAATTGAGCCTGGTAAAGTTGTTGAGGTCACACTTGGGGATAGTGGTGTTGAATTTGAATGAGGGGTTGTTGACTAAATAAATAATGACTAAATAAAATCGGTATATTGTGAATTCTGGATATATCCGTTTTTATCGCATAAGATGAAAGGTTTCGGTTTAGTATAGTCATTGGTCAATTCCTTATGAATTTGGTTAGGTCGTATGTGGCTAGTGAACGGATGATCGGGTTAGTATGGGATGGTAACTTATGGAAATAGTCTCATGTTAGCTAGATGCGGAATATATGATTTTATTACTGATGAAATGCTGGTAATCTGAAGAGGATGAGCGAGTTAGTTTGAGGCAAGTTCTGAAGCATCTACGCTCGAACATGCGGAGTAATTCCATCATCGTGTGATTAGTGTTCCACCATACCGGCGCAGCATAGGTAAGAATGGGTTGTATTAGTAGTAGATATAGTACGAGGGTCGATCAATAAATAGTCGGCTTGGTAAAGAAAATCGCGTTTTTTTTAGACAAAAACTTGTTATTTTTCAACATAATCTCTTTTTAGCTCGATACACTTATTCCAACGATTTTCCAATTTTTTGATGCCCTCCGAATATTATGATTTCGGAAGTTCCTTAAAATCGGTCTCTGTTTCAGCGATGAGGTCATCTCTGGAACCAAATCTCTGGAAAATTTTGAGATTAGCTTGACGCAAAATTTTATTTTCAATTTTTTGAAAAAACAATAAACCGACAAACGTTTTTATTAGACCAACAAACACCAACAAACAACCAATAAAAGTTAAACAAAAAGTTTATAAAGTTTGAATTGACGGGCCAGATTCACGTATCTCGAATCTATTGTTCACAGTTATAGTTACCCACTGACTAGGTTACACCTCTCCTTAAGCCCGATGCACACCAAAGCGACGCGTTGCGCTGCTCTGCGCGTCGCAGCGCGCCGCTTTGGTGTGCATTCGGCTTTAAGGCGAGCCGAACCCGACTCAGTCAGTACAAAAACTGTAACCCATGAATTTTATATACCGTAGACATTTCCAGGAAAAAACGAGTTTTAGACAATAGCCTGTTGTGCTGTGCATTGTGTAAAAGTATGCTTTTTTCCGCAACATACATAGTCTCTGAATGGCATGGTTTAGAAAATTAGCAGCTATCTCTCTCGCACTCATGTGTCAAGTGGTACATGTTTCGCCTCATCTTGATGGTGGCGGCAGTCCCTCATATTGTACGCGTAGCGCAGGCATCGGGTAAAGTTAATTTTCCTTGCCCCTCGCTGTGACGTAATATATGTGCCACTTTGCGTGGCTATATGGACAAATCGCTATCGTGACGTCCAGAGCCAGCCCCAATACATGTACTACTACCTATTTATCGCCGCCGTGAGACATAACCTGTCGTGCACTCTTAAAAATCGCGGGAGGCTGATGTCACGTTACCTACGGTCGAGGACCTGGTAGCACGAGAGGCACATCGGAGCTAAAAATGTCTAACAGGTTTTTCTTTGATCCAGATTTTATCATGAATATTGGATTTACTGGCTCGCTTAATGCTACATCTACGCAGTGAGCCCCACTCGTCTGATGTATCTACGAAAATCTGGGTTTAAGAAAAAAGTGTTGAAAGTTTTGAGGTGAACTATCTGTATCGAGGCTCACCTTGAGGTGAAAGTCCTACGTTCGTAAGTCATCTTTCGGACATAGGATAGCTTACAAATGCCTTTTTGGTGGACATATTAACCCATTTAGATGACTTTTCCATGCATGAAAATTTTGACATGGGAATGTGCAAGCTCCTACTTTAAAACTTTCTTTTACAATTGAAACAAAGTACTAAACTATAGAATAGGTATTTTTTGAATTTGTAATGTTGATACAAAAACTCTGCAATAATTGCATAATTTGCGGAAGATGTTAAATGCTATGTAATCATGTGCGCTAATGACATTCGTTAAAGAAAAATGTTCCTTTCTCCGAAAATTGCCTTGAACGTTGCGAAAGATTTGTGCGCCAGAAGTCGCGCGGCGGCAGTGTTCTGTGTTCGCTGGACTGCACTAAATCTTAGTTTCTGTAAATTCATGCTCACACTCTAAATCAAAGTCAAAGTCCAACCAAATTCAACTTTAATTCGGACATCCGTAGTAACTCGCATGCGATTTTTCGTGCGCGCATATTAGCAACACCAACTTGTAGAGTAGAAAAAATAAAAAATAAATAAAAGAAAAACGAGTTGTGTTTAAACGATCAAGGTTTAGCAGAGAGAGAGAGAGAGAGAGAGAGAAGTGGTGCGTTATCGGGAAGCAACAAGGATCGAGCAGACCAGAAATAAAAAATCGTAAATTTTGACGTCGCGTCAGAGTCACGATGTCTCGAAAATCACTGGCAAAGTGAATAAGATATAAATATTTTTGAAAGTACATCGAGTAACCTCGAAGGAAAATTCTCAAGTATGGCGACAGGAAAGCGACGACCGTTGCATCCGAACTCGGGAAATTCAGGCTCATCGAGCCCCCTCGGTGGTAGCTTCAGGTCGAGTCGCCTGAACTTTCGTCCAAACTCGACGCAGGAAAATCGTAGAGGTACCAAGCCTACTGCATCCCCCAGCTCGGTGGGTCTTGTGCTCGTTACGATGCTCATTCACGTCTGCAAAAAGTCGTTGCTCTTTGACCCCAGGCTCAAAGTCGCTATCTACTGTGGAACAATTTTCATAGTTTCACTGATTGCGGACTACGTCACAATGCCCAGAAGCTATTTCTCCAGGTCAGACAATGTTCTTAATCGGTACTTTGTCAAGTGGGGTTGGGCCTGGTTGCTCACAGTTACGGTCCCCTGGGTTGCTCTCTCTGCCAACACCCTTGGCTGTGGCAGGCGCTCTGTTCTGATGAACCATCTCTGGCGATTAATAATCGCTACGATCGCCTGGCTGCTCTGGATAAGGCTCTTCAACTACATAGAAACCAACCATGGACGTTGTTTGAACACCAAAGAATCTCTTCTCCAGTCAAAGACTAAGTGCCTGCAAGCAGGCAAATTTTGGAGCGGTTTTGATATCTCCGGGCACACTTTTATTCTCATTTATTCCAGCTTGATTCTAGCTGAAGAGGGAGCTGCTTTTATTGGCTGGGAGGGCATAAAGGACTCTGTCGCTCAAGAAGAACACTCAAGGAACACTACCAACAAAAACAGCAGAGGCCATTTGAGAAATTTGTCCAACGACGAGTTAGAGTTTTTGAAGAAAGCTCATACGGCTCTTACTCCTTATCTCAGAGGGTTGTTTGTCGCTATGACACTACAACAGATTCTATGGGAAATTATGTTGGTCTCTACAATGCTCTATTATCATATTATGCTAGAGAAGATGCTCGGCGGTATTGCCGCGATCTTGACTTGGTACGCGACCTATCGCTGGTGGTATAAACTGCCCAAGGGCGGACTCATCTCACCGGGCGACGGACTCTTCAGGTATAACGATACCAAAGATCGTTACGATATCGGAGCCGCGAGAGCGCGACGAAACACTCTCAACGGTTCAGGGTCTCGATATCCTCCGCAGAGCCGAACGCAGCAAGATTCAAACGATGCCTCGAATTCATCGCGAACTATGGAAGCCGATCTATCGGCTTCCCGTACGTAAACGAAAGAACAAATAATTCGAATTTTACGTACAAAAGTGAACTTCGATTATGTAGGACAATTTTCAATATTTTTATACCATTACTATGGAATAATATAAGGACTTGGTTGTTTTTTTCGCGTAACTTAACAAAAACGTGCTTGTACAAAAATTATTTCGCGGGGAGCGGCTCAATTTTTTTTCTTTTTTTTAACTATTTATTTAACTTATTATAGGTTTGAGTGAGGAGACCGTTAATCTTTGCCAGTTAAAAGAAGTGGGGCTTGCTCAAACTGGGATTGTTAAATAATTATAATCATGAATTTATGTAAGACCAAAGAGACACAAAGATCATATACCTTTGGGTTTTTTTTTTGGTGTTTAGGCTTTATTTGAATTAATATTAATTATTAATCAAGTGTGTTCGTTACTACTGCAAAAAGAGACCCCGTATCAACGTGAATTTTAAAGCATGCCTTCGATTTTTTTTCATATTAATAAATTGTTTGCATTTAGAAGTTTGATTTTCTCTATACTTAATGTCCAAATCCGATTCTCGTTTGGATTTGCAGAGATTTCGTGATAAATATGCCAAAATTTGATTCCTGTAGACGGACGAGATATTGTCCGATCCGAAAGAAAAAGATCATTCGCCTACTTGTAGCTTGAAACGTGAGGGAAATTTACATAATTTTATATCTTAAGAGTCTCTAATCGCATCAAAAGACGCGATATCGGCTGTACGTGCAGTTAAATAATAATTTTTCTTTTCAGGCTTTGAACCTTTAAGCGGGTCAGCCGTCTTTTAAAACAATCATTTCATAGTTATCTACGTTTTTGCGACTATATTGATCGAGCCAGTTGCAGTTGCAGTAGACTTCCTCTAGCGCAGGGGTCTCCAAACTTTCCAGCCTTAGGGCCATACTGATTACTCCAGTAAGTTCCGAGGGCCAAAACCATATTATCATTGTTGCCGGTGGTAAAAATTGAAATAGTCCAAAATCTGTCCGCGGGCCGAATGTGGCCCGCGGGCCGTAGTTTGGAGACCCCTGCTCTAGCGTATTGCATTCGCCTCTGGACATTACGTATACAGATACTGCCCAGAGAGAATACAGGGAAGCTGCATAAAATCACGGAACGGAAGTATATGCAAGATAAATCTTAAATATATAAGATATATTTTTACGAAAAATTCTATATATCGGATATATTTTCTATATGCAACGAAAAATATATCTGAGATGTACACAAAATATACTTAAAAAGTACTTCTGATATATAAGCCTTCTGATATATTTTCCATGGGGGAACGGGGAACCTCAAATTTGTTTCACAGTGACGAAGCTAGCCACGTTTCATTGAAATGTCAATATTCGGACTGCACGTATATATATATATCCTTCGAGCTACATCGTGTACGAATATTTTTATTTATAGTGAAAGTACGGCACCGGAATTCGAACCCTCGACCTACTGATACTCCGGTTTAGAGGCAAGTCCGTTAGTCATTACACCACACACCACAGTAACGGTAAAAAATAAATAAATGGTAATAACATTGAAAAAAAGCAAGCATGTAAAGATGAACGTTTCAAATTGCTTCTTTATTATTTTATACTGCTTGCAAATGCAACGTCTATAAAAAAGTATGTTGATCAATGTTGGTGTTCTTATAGAGGAAGCTTTGTAAACTGAGTAAAATAATGAATGAGCAATTTGCTGGCTTGTTTATGTACTGTATATACTATCCGCGCTCAATAATTGCAAATTTGCGATAGTGAGAATAATAAGACTTAAATAACGGTGATGAGCACAAATTAAAATTCATTTCTCAACCTTCAGGTCTTTAATTATTGCAAGAAATATAGAAATAATTTCCATCTGGTACAATATTCAAATCCCTTTAGCAAATTTCATAACAAACATTCTCGAACGCTGTTAGATATGTGTAAGAAAACTTAGTTCGTTGCCACTAAATTTGCGATAGTGGGTTCGGTCAAAAATTAAATTTATAGTCGTAAAATACAAACCACTTTACTGAATTAACACAACTTGGCACCAAGCGCAAGCAGACAGCATTTCGTTTTTATGGAAAGTTTTGTCTCGTCAGTTCAAGTTTTACGAAAGTTAGGGCGATGACATACATTTTTCGAAAAATTCAAGATCTTATATCTGCTTACAGTTCGTTGAAAATCGCAACCGTTATCTTATTACTTCACTTGTGTGCCCAATTTTAATCTGATTGCTCTAACGATTCTTGTATTGTGGGCGATTGAATTTTGAAAGCCCTGCACACATATACACACACGTCCGGACATCTAATCCACTTTTTTCGACGTTTCAAATAATTTTAAGTAACCTGACATTTAAAAAAATGTCTATCAAAACCAAGCTTCCTCTTTGAGGAAGCAAAGAGAAAAAGTTTGTTAATAACAATTTTTTTTAATTGGTGTGTTTCTAAAAATAAATTACTTGAACGCGGTATGTCGGTAAGCGACATGAAAAAATATAGTTATTTCCTTTCAAGAATGCCGCAATGAATGGAAAGTATGAAGCGTCGATTCTTCTTAAACGAATCTTAATAAGACATAGGACTGTGTGACTGCAAAAAGTACAAAAAGAATAAAATTGTAAACAAGTACATAACCATGTAATTATATTTTTTGCATTTGTAACGTTGATACAAAAAACTGCAAAAATTGCATAATATGCGGAAGAAGTCGAAAGCTATCTAATCATGTGTAATGTTGACTTCCGTTAAAGCCAAAGAGACGGTATAAAAATATGCGACGTTATGGTTTGACATTTTATTTGTACACGGGGTTTATGGACAGCGAATCTTCAAATACATTTATATTCAATATACTTGTTTCCAAACCTGAGAAATGTTTTTTTTTTACAACTCTTCATTGAAATCCCAAGTTTCATCGAATAGAAAGTTCTTTACGCTGTACTTTTGATTCTTATTATACGACTTAAAGTAAATGGTTCACCCTTATGTATATCAATTGGACGAATTTTTAAACGAATGGTAGTTTTGTCCTTTTCTTGATATTCGTATTTATTGAAGTGTTCGCGTCTCCACTTGCGTATAAAATTGTTCCCCAAACCATTCTCTATGCATCTCCAGGTAACTACAAAAAAATGTATTCGTTAAATTTTTACGAGAATAAGATTAAAAGCAAAACGGCGTAAATTACCTCAAAAACATGTCGAGATGCTTCAACAGCAACTTCAGCTTCTTCTCCGGAATATCTGTAGCTTGTAACAAGTCCGGCAATTTCACTAGAAAATATATTAATTTATATAATAAGATTATGACTGTTTATTCGTTCTCATTCCATAAAAATCACACTGCCGCATAAAAAATAATTAACACGAGCTATAAAGAACAAAGTTAATAACGTTTGTATTCTGGCAGATTATTTAAATGAAAATTAATATTTTTTTCTGTAAAAAAGACCATTCGCCGTCTTTTATTATTAATATTTGAAAGATCGTCCAAGCAATTTTTTTAGAGCGGTACGGCGCTTTTACCGAGACTATTCAAGATTTTCTGAAATTAATTAATTTACAAAATTACAGAAACTCGCAGTTACCGAAAAGCCTAGCGAGATGTACGGCACCAAAATACGTTGAAGGATTCGGTGAGCTCTCTTCCTTCGCAGAATCGGGCATCAGTCTCCATTTGTTAGATTCATGTAGCAGAGCGCCTATCTGAACCGAACTCACAATCGGAAGCCTCGTCGTGATGCCACGTGGACTAGAGCATCGAGAACTCGTACTTGCTATACTGAATTCGCAAAAATAAAAACATAGTTTCGTGAGATTTTGAGTAATTACAAAAATATCGCGAATTTTGATTTTTATTACCTCGAGACGCTACCCGGTTCTTGTTTAACATCTTCGAAAGATCGCAACTGACGATTATCCTCTACGGAGCTTACTCTACACGATCGTAGTATTCTTTTGGAAGACATGGGTTTTGATTGGCATTCTACTTCTGTCTCGAGTTCCCGAAAAGGTGGAAGATGCGCGTACTCCGGATCTTCAATTTCTTCTTTTATAACAACCTCAGGATTTCTAGAAAACATATACTTAATAGTTAATGTGTCATAATCAGAAATAGGCATCTGTTCATCACTTTTAAATACGCAATTTTCGTTCATTTAGTCGTCACTTATTATTTTATAAAAGTCACCTGCACGCTATATAGTTGCGCGTTTAAATGTTATATTACGATAAAAAAAAATTTTTTTTAAAATTATTTCCCAAGGATTATGATGAGAAAAGTGATTTTATTACAAACCGATTGTTACCTTTGCTCGTTATTCGTTGCATGCTTTTTTATTATAACTATTTTTCTAACAACTCAAGTGCAGAAATAGTAAATAAATAAACAAAAGATATTTCAAAGCAACGAGGTGCTCATCACGAATTATGCTGTTGCAAAATCAATTTTTCGCTTCACTTACTCGACAATCTCTTCTTTGATGGGTATCGTGTGCTCCGCGAACATGACCGGTGACTTGAACGCGTTGTACTGTTCTCTTTCCTGCCTATACAGCAAAATGCTTGGTAATGCGAAGTCAAAGTAAATGCGCAGTCCGTCGGCTACTTCCCGACAGATGTTTACGTCGTTCACAGTTTTCTCGACGGTATTGTTTATTTTATTTCGTTGGGGTTTTTCGGGTATGTTGGTCAATTGGGTCGTCGTAAAATGTTGGACCCAGGATTCGAGTATGCTTGATACCGTAGGTTGTGCGGGTAATACTGCAAGCTGCAAGAGTTGATTCGTTTGATATTACATGAAGATTCATTAAAGGTTCTAAGGCGGAAGCTTTTAAACAAACTGGCAAGTGAAGTCACCGCCCCATTGTAAAGACAGAAACTGGCAATGTTCTATGCGTTTACCATCTTAAGAAAGTGATAATCAGCCACTAGGAACGACAATCAACATAATATAATACTTTGTTTCCCAGTAATTTATTCTTGGGATCGCTCAACCCACTTTGTGTTTGTGCGTGATAAGCTCGTAATCCTGGTCCAATATTCGTCTTAAAGTGTTGCCAATGTCGAGATCTACGCCAGGCCGCATACTGACTGACGCTCCGGACTGACTGCCTCCGCCACTGTCCTCGTCGTCGCTCGAGGCTCCACCAAAATCGGAGCTACTTTCCGATTCCTCCTCCGTGATGACTTCTTCCGTATCGTAATCGTCGTGTTGACCTGAGCTACCATCCTCGGATGATCCGGTGGTTCCAGAAGCAGCTCGACTTCCCCCGCTTCTCGCTCTTCGTCTCGTTTCTATACCCGATCGGTCGGACAATTTGTGACTTCGATTTTTCCTTTCTCGACGATACAGATATGCTCCTCTGCAAATGTAGACAACTTATATTTCAACCATACATAAAAAATAGAGTGTTATGAATTACGGTTAAATTTCTATTCTTTAATTTGCTGTTAAAATCTTATCTGATCAGATATTTCATAATATTTACAAATGTCGCTGAGTTTTTATAAGTAGAAATCGCAATATATCATGGTGAACAAGATGAAGACTTAGAAACTGGATTTGAATTCATGATAAACGTAAAAATTACATCGGTGGGAAGGGTTAAAAAAAGCTAATACATTTAGATTTACAGAAGTCTAAAAAAAAAAATGTTCCTGCTATGTTTGTGGATTAAACCAGGTTTTCATCATATGAAAACGCAAACATTTTGAATGAAAATGTAAAAATTTGATATATTTTTTTGCTTTTTCAGTTTCATTTACTGATTGGCATGGGGGTGGTTTATGCTTTAAAGCAATCAATGTGCTTATATTCTAAGGAAACAAATATATGATAATAATTCTAAAAGGAATGCAAAGCAAACCATGAACATTGCTTCCTCATTATTTTCCTTTTTTGGTCAACCTCCATGAGAACGTTTACCTTGATCAATTTTTACTTCCTCATAGAGGAGCCTGTGTGAAAAATGGAGAATAATGAGAAAACCGTGGACGAGGTTATATTTTGCATCCTTGTTTTAAAAAATGCGATGTTCTATAAAACTTTAAAGCGTCTATCAATTTCAACCAAATTTAGTATTAAATATTTTTTAACATTGTAAGGTACATGTTAAAAAATTTAGCTAGTTTTGTCAAAAGTTTTGCAAGTACAAGTAATTAAAACTTGCAAAATTGATATTGTGATAAAATCCAAATCGTTCTATCTATCTTCATCAAATTGTATATGTAGCACCGCTGAATATTAGTTTGATACTGTAGGAGGTTTGAGTTCAAATGAGTAAAGTTGACACAAGTCAACATTGTAAGCCAACAATGTCAGTTTTAGTGGAAAAATTCTAAATCCTATAAAATCTTTTACAGGATTCTGTTTTTCGGCTAATTAAGCTAAAAAATTATGTAAGAAAAGTATAAAGCTAAATACTTACAATTGGAGCTGAGCTTTTTGGGCCAAATCTCTTTGCAATTGGCGATTTTCCTCTGTGTCTTTGAGAACATACTCTTCGGTAACGCATCTATCCCATGATGAGTTCCATCCCTATATTTATTACGGTCGTTGTTTACCAATGGATAAAAAGGAGTCTTTGATATTACGTTGCAGCATGCAAATGGTTACTCACTTGAAAATGGATCAGATATTCAACAGCTTTTCTGCCTCTCTGGTCTTTGTTGATAATAACGTCGAGAACCTGTAAGAAATCTCTTAATTTGATAAACTGTATTGGAACGCGGGTGAGGGTAAACACTTTTTTTCAGGTTAACTTATACAAAAATAACGGTTTTCTTTGAAGCCGGTGCTCTGAACGCTAGTGCTCATCGAAACGCGTTGATGTCGCGACTTTACCTTTGAGTCATAGAGAACCTTGGCCTTGGTCGGATCCGGCTCGTAGCACAACACTTTTTCACCGTCACAAAATTTGAATTTCGGTCCGCGCGTGGATACCATTTTCAATAAGATTGACACTTTGTCAGTGGCGTATTTTTATCTGGACTGTTTGTCATTCATCGAAGTAGCTTCTGAGGCTTGCCGTCGGGTTTCCGAATGAAAACAATGCCTACTAGCGCCATAACTCGAAAAACCAAGCCTGTAACAGAAGGAATGCTAAAAGTAGGAAAGCAAAGAATATGGATGTATGTATATGAATATTCTTTGCAAATAGATAATCGCTATTTGCAATTTCATACTATGACGAACAAATAGAATTTGAAGCGCTCACGGTGGCCGGAATGCGCATGTTTTGCTGGAGTGATAATCATTATTTTTCTGGTATATCGTAATGGTAAATTATTTGCGTGCAATCGTGTAAAAAATTGTGCTTCTAGATAAGTAGAGAAATAAAATGTTATGCATTTAAAAAAGTGAACTATAAAACCGAGGGGTATGGTACGGCTCTACATCACCGTAGGGGCGTAGGACATGTTACAATACAGCTCTACACCGAACAACTCATCGAATAACTGTATCCAGATAGAAGTGTGACGACATGGGGACTACATGATAGCGGCACGGAGCGGACCGACGTGACGGCACTGTGTCTGCACGGTTGCAGCACGTTATAGGGCTTCACAACTTGCTCCAACCGGACAGGTACGGTATTGGCACGTTGTGCTGTTAAAAGTCGTGCCGTCAAAATGTTGTCCTAGCGCGGATGTATATGACGGCATTCTGCCGGCAGCTATCACGGCACGAGCTTCTTACTTGGTAACGTACAGCTCGACGCAACAACAGCTCTAAGCCTCTAATGCCTCTAATGCACCGAAAACTTGACATAATTCGCTATGTGCACGGGTGAGAAAAGTGGGGATGACTGATCGTCAGCGATCACGTTGGCAAGTTTCTGTACGATTGGCACAAAGTCTTGGCTATCAGATTATGTAACATACCGCAGTCGGTATTCAAAACTGTTTACCTATTTCTTTAAAGATGCCGGGGAGTTCCTGGATAAGAGCAAATTAGTTATCTCTTCGTCCATTCCTTACGAGCATTAACCTAATTCGTTTTTTGTTCAGAAATATCCTGCACGCTTGAAAAAATAGATAAACAGTTTTTTATACCGACTGGGGTCAGGATGAGTGTTGGAGAGGGTGTGTCACATCGTCTTAAGAGACATAGTAATAGACTATCGTCTGCTAAATAAATGTTTTAAATATTTTCGAAAATTAGGGTACTATTGTTTCGAGCTCTCATTTTTATGTCATATTCTATCATGTATTCGTTACTCATAAAAAAATTTGGCATGCCATTGTTCCTTTATTAATGAATAAAAATGTGGCATTAATACAAAACTGGCTACAAGCGACATCATTTGCCTTCGTGTGCATCATAGACTTATACTCATAGACCGAGCGTCCTGCGAGAGGCGCTGAAGACTACACTGAAACGAGAGAGCAATAGTGAGAGTGAGGGTACCTCTGTCTAATAGGCGCGTTGGTGGGGGAATAAGGGGAAAAGGAGAAGAGGAGAAGAGGAGAAGAGTATACGTTTACGGTTCGGTATTTGTAACGTCTTGTGAACCCTAACCTAAATCGCATTAACGTGATATAAACAGACATTAATAATTGTAATAGAATTTAAAAAATGGTGAGAAATTGTTGCATATGTAAGGTGGAATATGGCAGAAATCAGGATGTTTCTATTCATAAGTAAGTTATTATCCTTCCTCTTCTTGTTTTCCCCCTCTTTTACCACGGAGCGAGAGAGAAGGCCGGTCACTGGTCATATCTCTGTCCTTCAGTGTTGTCTTCAACGCGCCCATAAGGATGCTCGGTCTATGAGTATAAGTCTATGGTGTACATATAGTCGATACAGCTCTACACCGACTAGTTCGACGGAATAACATCTCTACACGAGATAATGCTTAGAGGTACGTCGTTGAGAATCCAACCATCGACAACCGTAATCTTAATAATCTGGAAATAACATGGTTTCATTTTTACGGTTCTTTCTTTAAATTATATCGCTGGTACGGTAGCGAACGTTACTACGAAGCGTAACGGAATTGCCGCATTCTGATGTGCGATGAGCTCCATTTGGAATCACACGTCGTCGTCGTCTTGCGGCATTAGTTGCAAGCTTTGACAGCTCTGACTTATCAATAACCCAATTGGGTATAGAGGTTCCTAGGGTAGAAATCGTCTCTTGGAGAGCTGTTCGCTATATACTTGCAGAGAATGAGTATGGAACAGGAAGGAAGTACCTCTTACTTTCTGGGTAGCCATTGGGAACCCGGTCGATAGAGTCCCTATAGGAAGAGTCGAGGTACCTAACGCTTGGCCGATATTTTCGTTCAAGAATTTGGCAGTGCGTAGGTGATCATTGACATACACACGAAAGTGTGTTCAATTGCCCGCACGGTCTTATACAAAAGCTTCGACATTATCCAGACTCTT
Organism: Cylloceria caligata; assembly: GCA_963942595.1. Taxonomy (NCBI): domain Eukaryota; kingdom Metazoa; phylum Arthropoda; class Insecta; order Hymenoptera; family Ichneumonidae; genus Cylloceria; species Cylloceria caligata. Next base: position 19,447,128 of record OZ012703.1, on the reverse strand, counting down.
TCTATAAGAACTCTATCGGTGAAATCGTGCGGACGACACGTCGTTATCTTTCAATCATCAATTTAGCCGCGAGGATCCAGGCTTTCGATTGGTTCGACAGCGGTAGCCTTTCATAACATGTATCTGATTCGTTGGAGATGCCTAACAGTTCGCTTGCTGGCTGCGCGCCGTCAAATTAGCACTTCAGATTTTCTGAGGTGTTTCTTAGCAGTGGGCAACCACAATATAGTCGATTCCCTCTAACTCAACTCTCTCTCTCTCTCTCTCTAGTAGCACATTTCCCCTCGATTCTCTCTGTAAGAAAAGCGCAAACGGGGCGGTTGGTACCCCGATTCGCTTCAAATTACAAGTCGCGCGCTCACTCGTACCCTTGCCGGGCTCCGTCTGTCACCTCAAAATTTGCACCTCAAGGCTCAAGCAACGACAGTGGGGGCTCTCTCTAGTAGCATGGAAATCTGGTGAGTTAAAGGGAGTCAACAGTATATCATAATTTTTATAGCCAATGAGGAGCCCGAAAAATGAAAATCCGTGCTCTGATTAGCTACTAAGGTGATGATGTGTATATTATAGAGTTTGCAGCAGGTTCAGTACTAAATGCACAAAAAGAAACACGCTTTGAAATGATGTATTGTCTTTTTTTCTGATCAACACAATTTATTTTTATCATTAGAAGTTATATTAAGTGCAACGCACATTTAACGTTCTATAATTAAGTGTGCAGGTGTACACATTTTCACAGGCTAACAGTGTGCAACAGAGGGTCACACTGTTCTAATGTCGTTCCATCCATGCGAGTGTCGCGTACCAGCGACTGCTCGAGTCGGGACCCAGAGGCCAGAATGGCAGCATCAATCAGAAATCGCATCGACATCGTTCAGACCACGGTCTGAATGTTATATACAGTCTTGAAACTACCTCGAATTTCAATGCCAGGGCACGTTTGGTAATAAGGAATTCAGTTTCTAGAAAATCCACTGCTCGCATCGCTGTGGTGTTGACTGGTAGCATAACCTAAAAACAGTCAAAACCCAGAGATAGCTTTTTAAGAAACGTGCGTGTGTTTATTCTGCTTTACATTTATCGTGAATACAATGCCGAAGTGGTGCGTGGTGCCTAACTGCAAATCGGGCAGTAGAACCGAGCCGAAACGGTCGGTATTCCGTGTGCCGCAAGGCACACGACACACTTTTATGAGGAAAAAGTGGGAGGAGGTAATTCCGGGTATCATTAAGTTACAATCGGCGGATCTCGTGTGTGAAAAACATTTTAACAAGGAAGATATTTCCCGTGAATGGGTCAAGCTTGACGCAAATGGTCAAGTAATTGCACGGGTGAGTTTAATTTAAATATTTTACATACGGTTTGAAAGGGTTCACACTCAAATAATGTATTTTTGTACTGAAGGTTGCATACAAGCATCCGCGACTTAACAAACTCGCTGTGCCCACAAGATTTGGTGACTGTCTGGCAGAAACAGAAAATTGTGTGCCGCTACTGCATGAATATGCACTCCGAGTTTCAGATCCACAAAGCCATGCTCAGAGTAATGCAAATCGGTGTGATGTCGTTGCCGACTCCTCTAGTCTTACAAAATCATTAAGTGAAGCAATCGGTACGTCTGTTGGTGGATTTGCTTAAACAAAAAGAATCCATTGCAACATTTATTTAAAAAAATGGAATGTACTTGATTGAATCATACATAAATTTATTCCATTGATATTACAGATATTGCTCCACCAACTTCAATCATTGATACGAACATTGGGTTGTCGATCCATCCTATAGAAGTATCAAATTTGAAATCTCCAGAAGCAGATTCGGTTGTTCCTCAGAAGGCTACTGAAGTGCCTTCATCTCTGAAAAACAACGAACGTAAGTAATGTATTGTTTTGTTTGAATTTTTGATATGACAAAATGGAATCATCGATATTCACTTGAAGAACATGTCCTGCAACAAGAATATCGATTAATTTTTACTGCAATGAAAATCGGAAAAAAGATACCTCATATGCAATAAAATGAATTAATATAAAATTTTAGTGGGGCGCAATGCAATGATTACAAGAGCGTTTGAATTTTCAGTACCACAGAAACTTACAAATGCTCATAAAAATATCTTGGCTTTATTGTATCAGAAATACTGACAAAAAATGCAAACATCAGTGAGGACTTTTCTGGCTATGTCCCGAAGAGATGGAGTTGGGTCGAAATGCGTACAGAAATTGTACAACACATGTTATTTACATTCTCAGTTACGAAAATCAGGGATGGCGAGAATTGTCCAGTAACACAAAAGAGTGTTACACTCAATGTCGATAATACATTGAAATATTTTGTTTACGGACATCACGTTGATACGCGAGACAAAAATCTTGAACGAGTTTTGGAGAAAAAAGAAATGCTTCCGGATGTCCTGAACAAATTCAAGGGGATGAACATCTGCAATGGGCTTGGTGACATTAGTATTTATCTTGTACCAGCTGATAATGCATATCAAGATTACGTAGACGAATGGAGAAGTAAAGACTGCTCTCTGCTCTCCAAGAAGAAGAGATGCGATTTCTGCATCAAGATAAAGACGAGGATACTACAACGAGCGGCACGGCTAAAAAACCCTTCGAAGATTACTCGGATTGGTACTATTTCAAACCCGGTTGAGCGACGGAAATTATTAGCGATGCGGTTGAAAATTCGTCGTGAAAGATGTCAGAAGCTTCGAGCTAAGAATCGCGTTAAACAGCTCATAACGTGTATTAAAGCTCAACAAGCAAAAATAGCAAGCATGGAAAAAGAGACCCAAGATACTGAAGTTGATGGAGCGATATCTGTAATATCAATGGAATACATTTACGTATGATTCAATTAAGTATATTTTATTTTTTTTAATCAATGTTGTAATAAATTCTTTTTGATTAAGGAAACTCACCAACAGACGTACTGATTTCTTCACTTAATGATTTTGTAAGACTAGAGGAGTTGGCAACGACATTACACCGATTTGCAATACTCTGAGAATTGCTTTGCGGATCCAAAATTCGCAGTGCATATTCATGCAGTAGCGGCGCACAATTTTCTTTTTCTGCCGGACAGTCACCAAATCTTGTGGGCACAACAAGCTTGTTAGGTTACGAATGCTTGTATGTGACCTTCAATAGAAAAATACATGATTCGAGTGAGAACTTTTACAAACCGCATGTAAAATATTTTTATTAAACTTACGATAAACGAATAAGGCTGTTATATAATATAATATAATATAATATAATAATAGTAGAAATTGGATTTGACTCTTTCATTTATCCTTATCTGCATTTAGAAACCCGTGACACCTACAAAAATGGGTTTAGAATGTTTCGATTGCGATAAACGGCATTCTTTTCCGCGTATATAAATTCCGGAACGCCTTTTGCTGTCGTAGGAGAAACGGAGGTAGGACGGCGACAAAAATCCGCGAGTGGGACTAAGACAAAGCATCCTTCCTTGCAACCGCCGTTCCTCTCCAATAGGGTGGACCAAAAAAAGGAAAAGTCTTCGGATCAAAATGCTATAGTGCGGAAAAGTTGCCTTTGTTAAATAGAAAATAAACGCAAAAAAATTTTTGTATATCGGACAATATTTGACTCTTCCGCATCGCGATTGAAATTTCGAAAATTTAAACCTGTTTACCCATTTATCCGCACTTGAAAAAAATCACTTCTAAGACGTATATTTTGGTATATTTTGTCAATATATGATGTTTAAACAATAAATAATCATTTGCTGTTGTCATAAAGTTCTCGTTGGAAGGGGGAAGTGGAGGGGGTGGAACGTAATTTCGCCCAAAAATACACTGACCAATTATTTCGTTAAGGAGCAAATGGAAAGAATATGGCGTGTATAATTAAATTGTGTTTTTCTGCACGTAAAAGTTTTTTTCTTCTCATTTGGTATTAGTACAAATTGAGTTTTATGAGTAAATTGAGGCATAATATTTCTCGACAAAAGAGTGGACCAAATCACTCCGTCTTTGGCTTCAACGTCACAGACCTTCTTTGACAAGCTAATGCAGTAGCTTTTAGTTTCAGCCTCATCTGCGAGGTTGACGGTAAATTAGATGTTGATGGAGCAAAAGTTTTATCTGCACTTTTTGTTTCAGATCGGTGATTTCCTCGTCGAGAACAAAGTCGGTTGAATCGATGAGTGTTTGAGGTTTATTTTTAGATTCTTCAATGTTAGACGCACTGCGTTCAAGCTCTCGTTTCTTCCTGAGTAGTTTATTAGTAAGTTTTCGTGTTTCTTGGATATCTACTTGTCCAATTCTGCCAATTCTTTTATTTCTCTGGTCATACATAAATCTTAACTCCATTGAAGGTATCTTTCTTGATTTCTCGCAATCACAGATTATAGAAATTTGACATTTACAACTATCGATTTTCTTTCCACAGACACACGTAAAAGTCATGGGGCATTTGCAAGCTGCAACATCGAAGAGTTTAGCAGCTTCCTGTTTGAATTTCTTCAGTTTGTTCTGATAACTTTGTTTATCCTTATCCCTGTTGTATGACTTTCTTAGATTTTGATACGTATTATAATATGTATTAATCGTTTGTACGATTCTTAATTGACCGACTGTAGGAATGGAGGCCATATCAAACGAGCCTTTGATTTTTTTTCCTACCAAATCTGCTACAATAGAAAAGTTAACAGTCGTGTAGTTGGCTTCCAAAGCCAACTTATATCTCTCTTCAAAACAACATCCTAAAACTTCTTCGTATGAGGAGAGTTTTGATGAAGGAAAATCCTCTGGATGGCCAAATATCGGACAGGTAAATGTCTTCCTTGTGATATGCTTCCGCGGTCTTTGCATTATCGAAAATGTTCACAAAGCAAAAAAAAATAGACAAAGTAAGATAGATGAACTATTCTGGAGATCAGCTATCAAGAAAACTAAGACACAAAGAAGAGCGAAAGAGAATTTTAACCAAATGATCGAACTCGTAAGACAGAACTTGCATCTGAACTCGCTGCGAGTCAACTCACTAATAATGCGCAAACAGGCCGCGACAGTCTTCTTCTGCAAGGAACGAAAAGTTCATACACGTTTAGACACGTTGTGCGTTGTACCGGCTAGTACGCTATCCGCGCGCTGTCTGCGCATGTTCTTTCTGATAGAGTGAGGAAAGAAAAGATAGATAAATTTATTATGCGCTCTAGAAATTGTTCCTCAAATCCATATAAAGAGAGGTATACGCCGACTGTTCATGTTATATACATAATGGATCCTTCATTTGACAATGCCATGTTTTTCCATTTGCTCCTTAACGAAGTAATTGCTCAAAGTGTATTTTTGGGCGAAATTACGTTCCACCTCCTCCACTTCCCCCTTCCAACGAGAACTTCATGACAACAGCAAATTACTATTTATCGTTTAAACATTATATATTGACAAAATATACCGAAATATACGTCTTAGAAGTGATTTTTCTCAAGTGCGGATAAATAGGTAAACAGGTTTAAATTTTCGAAATTTCAACCGCGATGCGCAAGGGTCAAATGTTGTCCGATATTAAAATGTTTTTTTGCGTTTATTTTCTATTTAACAAACGCAACTTTTCCGCACTATAGCATTTTGATCCGAGAACTTTTTCTTTTTTCGGTCCACCCTACTCTCCAACCCTAGAAAATTATCCGCAGTAACTCTAGCGGCCGGACAACAATATTTATTAGCAAGCGACCAGGGGGGGCCAACTCGCACCGTGAAAGGGGTAACGAATCGACGGTAACGCCAACTACCTGTGGTCTCAGCTCTGAACGAACTAAAACGAGTCACGTGACGCGGAGTGTGAAAGTGAGCCAGCGTGCGACAGACAAAAAAAAGTTGCTGCCGTTGTGTTTTTTAGACTTTTAAAAGTTTTTGTGATGTAAGTTCGTTTAGGTTTTCCTGTGTAACATCTGTGCATTCTGTGTTTTTGATGTCTAGTAAAAGTTTGTATAGTAGTAGTAGTTGTAGAAATTTTTTTGCATAGTGCATGTCTACAATAAAAAATAACAGGTTTTATGGCGTGTGTCTACTAACAAATAAAATATTTATTCCATATTCTCATTTCACCTTTAATATAATAGGGACATCGATACGAAACGAAACAAAAAGCTTTGGCTCTGACGCTATATAAAACGATGGGGAAGCGTGCTTACACATGTTTCCGAGAAGTTTTTCCTGACATTCCATGCACACAAACACTAAAGTCGATGCTTCATAAGATACCTTTGGTTCCGGGTTTGAACTCTTTGATCTTGAGACATTTGGAGAACATGTCTCGAAAAATGTCGAGCAAAGATAAAGTATGCATACTGATGTGGGACGAGATATCAATTCAATCAAAAGTCATGTATGATACTCGAAAGGATATCATATGTGGCTTTGAAGATTGGGGCAACAACCGTACTAATAAATTGGCAGACCATGTATTAGTTTTTATGCTGCGTGGCCTAAACACTGGCTGGAAGATGCCTATTTCATATAATTTTTGTGCAAAAGCGACTAACAGTATACAATTACTGCGCTGTATCAAGGAACATGTAAATACAATACACAAAGCAGGCTTCCGCATAGCTGCAACTGTATGCGATCAGGGATCTCCAAATGTCTCTGCAATGAAGCAGTTGTTCCTACAGACGGAAATGAACCGCCATTGCGAAGGAAGAGCACTAAGTAAGTAATGTCTACTTGTAACTATATAGCATATATGAATCACATCTTATGTATTATGTTTTATTTGCAGCCTCAACTTACGAGATAGGAAAGTACGAAATTGTGCATTTATTTGATCCTCCACATCTTGAGAATTGTTTTCGGAATGGTTTATTAACAAAAGATCTTGCGATGAGCTGCGAAAATAACATACCGAGTCGTATAGCATCGTGGGATGTCATCAAGACAGCATGGCTTATTGACAGAAATATTAATACTATTCGGCCACTACTGAAGAAAATTACTAAGGAACATATAATGGAAAATAAAATAAAGAAAATGCGTGTTAAATATGCAACGCAAGTTCTAAGTGGAACAGTAGCGAGCTGTATTGATACTTTTGCAAGGTTTAAATGTAAGTAGTAATATCATTATTGTATAGTAAGGAAAGATACACATGCATATATTGTTATACAAATATACATATTAAGAATAAATTTGTTTTATTAAAAACAGGTGGAGCAACAATGGAAGACGAAAGTACCATTACAATAGACGAAGAAGAAGGTATTGCTACAGCGGAAATGGTTAATTTTTTAAATGATCTCTTTGACTCCGTAAACGGTACTGCGAATAGTGACAATGAATTGCGATGTGAAGTAACTGTGGATAGTGCGCACCATGCATTTTGGTCAGACGCGAAAAATGTATTAAGAGGTATGTGTTATGTGGACAAGCTTACGCATGAAATTGTTAGAACGGGTCCTACGTTAAAAAATTGGATCTCAACTGTAGAGGATTTCGAAAAATTGTGGGAGATATTGAAATGTAAATACGATTTTAAAAGTCTAAAAATGCGTTATTGTAATCAAGAAAATTTTTTCGGACAAGTAAGAAGTAAGTAAGTCATGCCGTTCGAAATATAAACCCAACACCTTGGCAATTTGAAGACTCATTCATAACTTTACTAGTGAATAACATGAAGTCTATTAAGATTGTTGGTGGTAATTGTGAAACAGATGAAGATACCTTCATGCTGCATTCATTGGAAGAATATTTAGAATCTGAGCCTGAACTTCAAAATGCTGATGTGAGTAATGTGAGCGAAAACGAGGAAGACGACGAACCGGTTGAAATAGAATGAGTAGATGCGCGCGATGATTCATTTGTATTAGATTATGGTAATGATATTATTAATTCTATCATAAAACGGTTCAATAACTGCGAAGAATGTAATAATTGGCTTAGAAATAGTAGCTTCTTTTCTACTTACTCGAAACAAATTATACATAGAGTATTTAAATTGCTAAAAACGCGAAGCCATCAACGAAATATTCTCAAAGTGTTACTACAACACTTTGAGAATTGGGAAATAAACATCGAGTGCCATGAGTGCGTGGAGCATTGTGGAAACATGTTTATGACGATGGTTCACGTAATCGCGGTTAAAATATTAATATGGTGGTGCGATAAAAAAAATTTAGTTAGTAATTTTATTACATTGTTATGAATGTATTAATGAAAAAATATCAATAAACTATAATTTTCACCTATATTCCTTGTTATTTATAATTATACCTTTACAAATATAATCAAATATTTATATATATAGGGGTTCGCGTTCCCATGAATTTCAATATCCCGCCCAATGTCACGTGACTGTTTTTAGTTCCTTCAAGTGAGACCAAGGATAGAGGCGCTGAAAATCGAGACCATTTTTCCAAGAGGGGAGTTGGCCCCCCCTGCAAGCGACCTATTCCCACCATGGAAGTTTGCTGTATGTAAAACCGTGGGTCAAACCACACGTGGTTTATAGGGACCTCTAGATTTTATTAGCTTCAGCGCCCCTTGTGGAAACTACTATTCTCCAAGATTTCTTCATTGGAGCTTGGTCTGCTCATCTACTCCTGTCGAGGCCTTCATGGCCATGAAAAATTTATTCTCCGTGCGTTTATCCTTTATAATTTATTATATTTCAATGGTAAATATTACTGACAACGAGCATGTCGAGTTCAATAACAGTCGTTAAACAAGCTAAATAAACGAAGTATTTTATGTATTTGAGTGGTGAAATTGTTATATTAATAATCTCAATATTCAATCCTTTGTTTTTAATATTTATTGAAAAATATTTGCCGCAATATCTGTCATACTAATCGTAATTGTTGACGATGATAAATACGATGACCCCGCGACTCGCACGTTTGCTGTCATGCACAAAAATTAGAGATTCTTGTCGAACGTTATACACCACGAGAAAACAACAATTTTTTCACGAGTTCGACGACAAAGGAGGTTATCCACGGAAATCTGATTACAAAGAGGTAGATCGAAGTACGTGGAAAATTATAGTTGAAGGTTACAAGTATTTAGTTGAGGAGTTGAAACTTTTCAAAGAAGAAACTAAGGAGAGACTGCGTATGGATCCTATCATGGTAAGCAGACCCGGAGAGGTTGATGTTACATGGAAATTTAACGGTGATCCAGCTATTCTAGAAAAGTGGGTAGTCACCTGTGACAGTGACTATGGGGAAGGAAACTCAACTGCAAGGTAGGCATACAATAGGTACTTAATAGTTATTATTCAAATTACATCAAGACATAAGCAAAATTTAATTTATAAGAATCTTAAGAGACAATAACTTCAGATTAAAAATATATTTTCTCATGTATCTTTAAATTTTAATTAAGAAACTACTGAGTTAAGGTAGTACCCAGGTAGAACTGCTTGAAACAGATGTTTCTGACATGTAAATAGAGTTCCATTCACAATAGTATCAAAATTAAAAAAAAAATTTAGTATTATCATCTTCCACAATCGGGAGATAATTATGTTAAAACTCTGTTGTTTTACATGCATCTCAAGATAAATGCTTAGTAGCTTTTATCTCAAGACAGATTTAATATAAAATCAAATATAAAAAAAAATATTCCCAATTTTTTTGATCAGGTTCAAGAACCACTCACTCATACGTTTCCAAGATATTAATATTCAGTCTGATATTCATAATAAAGTAGAACAATACGGTAGTGCATGAGTGGGACACACTTGTCATAAGCCCTCCTGCATACCGCCATATCCATACTCACTGCTGTGACACCAAGGTACTACCTTAAATATTGTTTTTTAACTTTGCTATGTACTTTTTCTTTTTTGTTTACAACAACATAATTTTCTTCAAATCATGAATCGTACATGTAGAGAAGTATACATCTTGGGAAAAACGCATAGTCAATTCTAAGAATTGTTTGCATCAGTTTAAATTTACAAAGCTGCCTCGCACATTGAGGTTACCAAGATCTAACTGTCAAGTTTGGTTTTCTATGAAAAGGAAACCTTAGTTACTCCATGAAGTATATATTTTTAATGAGTTATACTTAGCTGACATTATAGTAAATTAATTTAATCTCTCACAAAATTAAACATCTACACAGTGATAATTTCGGTCAGCAAATAATATACATGCTTAGAAGAATTCAATCTAGACCTTAATTTCTACTATTTTGTCTTGTTTTGAATATAACATCTAATTAGAGCCTTCTATTTAGTTAACTTGGCTATTCAATTGCACGTTATAATTTTTAGCCTACAGTTATCACCAACTGATAAAGGCATTTTCTCTGGTAATCTGGTAGAGATAACATTGGCCAGCAACCCATAAATCTGCATAGGATTTATTCTAGATCTTGATTTTAACCACAGTACATAAAAATTGCAAAGCCTTTTGAGATGACATTTAATCAGATCTTCGAGTTTTATTAATTCTGCTATTTAATGTGTCATTATAATTTGTAGCATGCAGTTAACTCCAAATGGCAAAGGCGTTTTCTCTGGAAATCTGGATGTGCGTGAGATACGCGATGGAAAAATAAAGCGGACCGGTTACTGCAATGTCAAATCCGTGGTACTGCGTAAATCGTTCCAACGTAAAATTTATTTGGACTGGGGTTATCACACACATCTCATCATGCGCGTGCGAGGAGACGGAAGAAACTACCTTCTGACCTTGGCTGTACCAGGAGAATTTGATATAATGTGGAACGATTCCTATCAATACGTCCTGCACACGCGAGGTGGTCCCTATTGGCAATACGTGAAAATACCATTCTCAAAGTTTTATTTCGTATCCAAAGGCAGAGTCCAGGATGAACAACAACCTGTACCAAACCACACAATCTCGTATTTCGCCGTAACTGCGGCTGATAAGATATCCGGAAACTTTAAGTTAGAATTCGATTACATAGGAGTCGAATACGATCCTGTAATCAGCGAAGAATTTGCTTACGAGATGTACAGACCTCCTACCAAGTTTCACATATAAATTCATTTAAACTAGTTAATTTGTACAGATATTAAAATACAAAACACAATGTATATACCGAAATGGCGAAATAAACGTATCCTTTAGATCGTTTTATTTCGCATTATATTAATAATATTACCAAACCCATCTATTATAAACAATAATGATTTTATTTTCATTTTCTATAACGAATGTACAAGAATAATAATAATAACAATAATATTTCAGGAAGACGATCGTTCGGTAATTTTTTTTTTCGTTAAAAACTTGTAAGTGTTTTTCGATACTAAATAGCTGAAACCACCGGCGATAGTTGTAATCGCCGTGAGATACCACAATCCTTGCAAAACCGGATGATCGACATAATGAAATACCGGAGCTGCGAGAGTTCCGGCTACAAGGGACAATTGAACTGCCGTATTGAATTTGCTTGCGAGCGTTGGCGCTAGTTGAACAGTCGCGTGAGTAGGGTCGAAGTATCTTGCCAAAGTTTTCTGGTGAATCGCACATGTCATTGAAAATAGACTTAAGTAAAAAATTCCAAGAATCCTTGAGTTTTGCAAAATTCACAATTCAAATTTCGAGAATTTGCGTAATACTTACCGGAGCAGGTAACGAACGATATCTGACATAAGATGCTGCGCCAATTAGAGCTACATCGCGAAGTATTACAAGGCACGATAACGGCACGGGTATCAGATCAACCCACGTCAGAGAAAGGAACATAGTTCCAACTAGCAGTTTGTCTGCAACAGGATCTAGAAAACTACCCAACTTGGAAGCTTGCGAAATCCATGTTCGCGCTATCCAACCGTCGATTAAATCTGTGAAACCCGCGAATGCGAGACACCACAGGGCTATCTGTAATGAAATGTTTCAATCGTTTAGTCCATGTTCCAATGGTTTCTGCACATTTTTTGTATTTCTCATGTTACATACTGCAGTAATTATTATTTTTTAATTAGAGAAAGACCTCAGAGAATAAGATTTGTTCATGAATATGAATTTAAAAAATTTGAAGACCAATTTTCTTTAATCTTGATCACAATTTTGCATTGTTTCAACTTAATCGAAGTGGAAATCTGGTTTCAAACTAAAATAGCTTTATATGTACTGACCAAACACTTGAGTTTATATTAAATAACTATAAATAACTTATTTTCTCCCAATATTTATAAATTTTCTTGCAGCACTTGTACTTATGCACTTGCAATATCATTTTCCAGTTGATAACTCAAATATGTTAATAGAAAATGTTAAATATCGAATTAATGTCAACCAACTTGAATTTAGAACAAAAAAACATTGTTTTATTCTGTAAGATCACACCTTAGGGGGATACCTTGTAGTCATGAGATATTATCAAATAACTCAAATATGGTGAAGTAATAATACGTCCTATACAAAGAAAATTTGGCACAGTCCAAATATTTTCTCTCTCTATTATTTCTTCCATCTTTTCTTTTGTCTGACGTAGATCTCGCAGCAGTTTATGTTGCAACTGTCTTCTCTTTGTCGTTTTTTCCTTTGTATCGACCAGTTTTCCATGATGATTCTTGTCTGCATTGTAGTAAAGTCGTGTTCTTAGTTGGCTCAGACATTTTTCCAAGAGATATCTATTTACAACTCTCGAGTGCCTGAAGTGCAGCAGCATGTAGTAGCTCATATTTACTTTCTCCTATTCAGGAATTGACATTGAATGTAGAAAAAATGACAGAACCACATCTTCGACACAAATGTCATCGCTACCTCTGCTTTTTTTCTTTGGCCCAAAGCTTTACGATTGCAAAATTTTCAACTTTCACGCTAGAGTGTGAAAATCGCCAAAGTATGTAAGCAAGAAGAATCTGTTATGCGCATTGTGTTTGGCATGTTTATTAGTTAACAGGTTATAAACGCACAAAATAATAATAAGGTTGGAAAAATTTTGATAAAAGCCCAAATTAACGTGTTCATTCAAGAGCAATTTACATCGGAATGTAAAAAGGTATTCCAATAATAAATTAATAAAACAATTGTGTTAAAGTCGAGATTAAATATAACAATCGTATGCACACACATGATACTTACCTAATATTCACTGTAAGAGTTAAAAAATTCGGTAATGCATTTCCGTATAATAAGTCGTTTAAGGAATAGCGGACACGTGGACTGCTGAAAATTTTGTTTAATTGCAATATTTTTACCACCGCCGAAGAGTAATAACTGATAAAGTGTGATGTGCTATACTTTCATTGTATATGTATATATACTACTGCATGTATATAAGCTTTGAGTGCGTTGAAATGCACAAGGATACTGCGACTGTACCGATCGATTTTAGGCAAATTAACAAAACGATTAAGCTCTGAATTCTAATCTTATAAGGTGAGTACTTTACTACGACTGAAGAAAATAGGAACACGTGAAAGTATGTAATTTTACCAAATTCAGAAAAATACAATGTACCATGTGATACCTAGTGCGCTGTCTCTCTTGCACTTGTGTCATTCCTATGGTGCTATCTTCCTCATACACCGGTAGCGTGGTCAGGGTTTCCCCTCAAGGTTCTGTGCTATACCGACTGAGCTGCCATGCATTCGAGTGTATAGTGCCATTGGTGATCCTGATAGAGCGAGAAGGGTAGACAGAAACGTTAAAGTGATGTATTATACCGACTGAGCCAGCATTAGTACGAGTGTGTTAGCGCCATTGGTGATCGTAGTAGAGCGAGAAAGAAAGAACGACAGGAATTTGTAGCATAAGACAAGAACTTAAGTTGATGGTTAGGAGCACCATTTTTGGATTTTATACGACAAATCAACCGTAAGAAAGAAATAGAGATTACAGTTTTCATTACCGATCGAGTAGCCACATCCAACGTAAGATATATTGCTCAACGCCTTCCTGTTTTACTGACTGCTATATGCAATTTTCCGTAACTCAAATAGATAAGCGCGCCGTAGATATAGAGCATGCCGCTACCGTACCGACACATTTAATGGGGCTTTTCGCTGGCGCACTGAGTGTGCACCGTGTCCAGTTTTCTGAATGCGAGCACGAGAGATAAGGATACACTCAAGGCATATGTCTTTTATATCTCTGCATGTCAAAACGCTATAATGTTACCATAAACGCTTCAATGTCCGGTCGAATTTTCGTTGAAAACGTGCAAAATATGAAGACAATCGTATATTACTGACCTCCAGAAAACTAATATGGCCGCTCGAGATGTCAATAGCATTTATTTCTGTCGTTCACATCGCCTTAATCATAAAGTAATAGTATTATGGCCTTAACATATTTTGAAGACTGCATTGTACAGTGCAGGAGATTTTTGAATCGCGAACGGCTGTGGTTTTATTTATGCGCACAACGCTTCTACGCCCATGAGTGAAACAAAGACCGACAGAGAACCGAAAGGGGGTGCATCACCCTTGTGAATCCACTTATCGAAAATATTATGGCGAAAAAACGCAGTAGACCAGTAATAAAAATCCAACTAGTTTAAAACGATTCAAACGATTTTACCGAAACTTTAAACGCGATTTTCACGAAATTATATTTTCGGCGGTTTAACCACAATATTTCGAGAATCGTATACAGAGAGTACACGAACAACTTTAACGTTAAAGTTATCGACTTGAAATACGTATAGGAGTGGTGGAACAACTTTAACGTTAAAGTTATCGACTTGAAATACGTATAGGAGTGGTGGAATAATATACCGTATTAATTATAGCTGAAATGAGATTGAAAAAAATGTTGTTACATTTTTAGAGTAACAATGAAATACCTTTTTTTCTTGTTTGGTTTTGGGACGCCATTTAGTTAATTTTGTTCCGATTTTCTATTTTTCAAATATAGTCAAGAGAGGGAGGCTTAAGGAAAAGAAATAACTTTCGAAATTTCCAAAATCTTTAGTCGTTCTCCTGGAATCCCACTAAAATTGAAACGTCAATGTTATTAACTTGGGAACAACTTTCGCCATGGATTTTATTATTTCATATTATAATGATTATTTCTAAAAAAAAAAAACAATCGAACGCGAATGTGTTTTTGAAATTTTAAACCTCCTTTAGTCTTCTTAAACAAATATGAAGGATCATTAACCTAAAGCCTAAATTTAATATCATCTTCTCTCACTTCGCAGTGAGATAAGCATTAAAAATTTTTGTCAATTCTCAAAAAAGCTTAGAATTTCATTATTCCGTTATTTTAATTACAGAAATGGTCTTTTGACGAACGTACTTAAAATTATCCTGGAGAACGACATACTACCAGAGCTTCCTCGTGCTATTCAGACGTCTCATACGATTCGCTCATACATGAAACGATCATTTATTTCAAACAACACGACAAATATAATCCGCAAACCCCGTTTCCAACAGGATTCTACGCGGAGTGTAATCCATATGCATCGGCCTACGACAGCAAGAGCATTAACGTTTCTCGTACCAAAAATAAAAAATTTCTTTTGAGTGAGGAATACGGTTCATCCATTTCCGGTTTGATGAGATAATGCGAGTACTCGCGTTTGGTAATAGGACGCCAGAAATGGCACCCTGGAAAACAGAATCCCGGTATCTTCCAATCAACCCAACTACAAGTATATATGCATCCTCAAGCCCGCACTTTTTTCAATTTGCAACAAAATTTTCAAAAAACTATTTACAGCACAATGATACTTTCATGTACTTTCATATACATTTCGAATCAACATTAGATGTAGTTTTCGCAGCTGTACATTATGAGCCAGAGGTCATACATGAGTAGTAGGGTGGGACTTTTCATCGAGTTTCGCCATGAAAATTTAATTGATGCTGGGGCGACTACATTTTTTCGATACCATCCCCATCGCATAGCGGTATATAGTGTATGTGTGTATGTGGTGCGCGCGCGCGCTTTATATGTATATAACTTTTCGTCAGGTTGCGGCAAGTGCCTGCGCGCGGCATCTCCAGTCGCGATGATGGCGCAGGCGTACTTCTGGTCAAGGTGTTACAGGCGCACGTCCTGGCAAAGCAACAGAGTGCTGTATACCCCCGCCCACGTATTATTCGCAGTATAACCACGTTTGTAATCAAACAACCTGGACCAACGTCGTCCTGTCCATCGGATAATGCGTCCACTATTCGGGCGCGGCTTACCTCGGGCCGTCGAGTAGTTAACGTGAGATCGGAATAACGGACGAGCATGATTCCGGCTGGATCAGACCATTTGCAAGCGGGTAAGTCCACTCTGCTCACTAAATAGACATTCAATCAGGGCACTTGTATCCATTATATTCACAAAATTCTTAAACTCGCGATAATTCCCATTCATCTATGCTCTCTGATAACCTCACTTCGCTGTATTCGTCTTATCCGCTTGATTCGTGGATCGAAATTAAATAAATAAATGAATAAAAATAACAAAGGAAAATGTATCGCACAATACCTGGTGACCCGTAATGTATCTCTGGTATTATTGCGCATTACCGCGATCGATGTGTCCAACAAATTTCTTATCGTACTTTCGTGACTCGTAAATGAATGATTGTTACACAACTGTTAACGATATACCGACGAATCTCCAAGGGGTACTGGACATTTATGGAGGGTGTATGGTAAATATCTCGCTATATGCTCTGTCCGATAGTGTCTACGATTCTCTCTAACCCAGCAAACGTTATTCGGGAAGGCCGCATTGCGCAAACGGTTCAACGTTTTGAAAATCGAACTTGGATCGAATCGAGTGTCGTATAACACATACAAACAATGCATACGCATCGCTTATCGCGGAAGTTCATATAATGTACGGGCGGAAAAGGAAATGCGATAGGCTATGGCTATCATGTATTGTATGTATATATTTATCGTTTTGCCGAGACACGCGCGTATCGAGTCGCGTAAACTTCCCTGCATCGAGCATAAATTATTCATTTATTCATGCAAGCACGAATCATTGTTACACATTCAGGATATATGTATACCTCGCGGATTGACTGTCGGTTAATGGTAGGTTTGAACGCACCGACCAATCATATTTTTTTGAATTTTAGTTAGTTGCACAAAAACCTAATGAAATCCAAACAAGAATGGTAGGTTGATGCAACTAAACCGACGATTGACCGACGGCTAATCACGCACAGATATACAGTAGCGGACAAAAGTTTGAGACGATGAATTACAATTTGGTTCATAGATCTGTCATACAAGTACTAACGTTTCTTTCGGCTTGTTGTTTTTTTACAATACATGTCTACGTTTGACCTTCATAATGTAGAAGTCTCGGTCGTCAAATGTAAACAATATAGATTATACAATTTTTTTTCCTTCCAACCATTTGTAAACAGCGGACATTAGTTTAAGACGATCTGTCGAACAAGATACCCGTAGTCGATCCACGCAATAATTTGATATATTAATACTGTAAATAGTTTGTGGTGTATCATCCAGTGTCTTAAGTTTAATTACGTACAAAAAGAGTATGGGTAAAGCCCGTAATTTGTCATCAACTGAACGAAAACTAATCGTGTCTCTACGGAAGCAAAATGAGACATTTTCTTCAATTGCAACTCAAATGAATCGATCAGAAACTTCTTGTAAGCAAGCGTGGTACAAGTTTGTGAAGACTGGGGACTATTTTGATCGACCAAAAAACGGTAGACCGCGGAAAACCACGCCAACGCTGGATCGTCGGATTCATCGATTAAGCGAGAGAGATCGTTTTCGTTCAGCAGTCGATATCAGAGCTGAAATGTCCAGTGATAATAATCCACAAATTAGTGTAAGAACTGTCCGAAGACGATTAGACGAATTCAATTTGAAAGCACGAAAGCCACGGAAGAAGCCGATGCTCAGTAAAAAGAATAAAAAATTACGACTGCAATTTGCTAAGGCTCATCGGCATTGGACAAGTGAGGATTGGCAAAATGTGCTATTTTCGGACGAATCCAAATTCAACCGAATTTGTTCTGACGGGATACTGTATGTAAGACGTCGAATTGGCGAAGATTTAAATCCTCGATGTGTTTTACCGACAGTTAAGCATGGAGGTGGAAACGTAATGGTGTGGGCATGTGTTTCTCGCAATGGTCCTGGACCAATACGCCGAATTAATGGAATCATGGACCGTTTTCAATACTTGGATATATTGAAAAATACTATGTTACCGTATGCCTACGAAAATATGGGTGATAATTTTATTTATCAACAAGATAATGACCCAAAGCATACGGCTCGGGTAGTGAAAAGTTTTTTTCAAGATGAAAAAATCACTTTATTACCGTGGCCGTCGCAGTCGCCGGATTTAAATCCAATTGAAAACTTATGGTGTACCATAAAAAGAAGGGTTCAAAGAAATAAACCGAAAAATTTTGACGATTTGTACTCTTTGGTTGAAAAAACGTGGAATGAAACAACTGTGGACGACTGCAAAAAATTAATTGATTCAATGCCTCAAAGATGTGCTGATGTGATAAAAAATAATGGACTGTGGACAAAGTATTGAAGGGAGGAAAATATCTGTATATTTTCTACCAAAAAATATTTTTTTACGTATAGTCTTAAACTTTTGTCCCCGAAGATATCAAACAAATTTATGTTTTCTTTGTTTATTGTATCTAATGTTGTTACGCGCAAAATTGAATTTATGTAATAAATATATGAATTAATGATTAATTAGCTAATACAAAAAAAATCCACTGAGTCAATTCTTTTCATAAAAAAATCAACGATTACTTTTTTTTTCATCTCCACTTAAACTTTTGTCCGCTACTGTATGTAGATGACACTGGGCAAAACTATGATTTTGTTTTCTTTTTCTACAGGACCGGTGGAAGCAACTGCGTTTTTAGGTGCCGTTGCTGGATTCGTAACTTTATTGGTTGTGTTGTTTTTGTATTTGTCGCGTAAGTGGTGCTTCACACCGGCTCCGGATTCGGCGATTTTTGGCGGCATTTGCGTGCCTCTATGCGAATCAACCAACAGCTCTACGGCGCAGATTTCGAAGAATATAGGTACGATGGCGTAGGCTTAATATATTATCGATAAACCGGAACTAGACTTAATTAAATAGAATTTTTTTAAATAAATTTTTTTTTATCAATTTTTTTATTATTCGATCAAAGTTTTATTTAATTTTGGAAAATAATTCATGCAATTCATTTCATTGATAAAGTTTTTTATTTTTACTAATAATAATATGACTTTAACTTATTACAAATTTTAAATAAATTATATTTTGTTTAGTAATTTATTGGTGTTGATTGGTCATTGGTGGTGAAGCTTGGACCATATACGGCCTATAAAGTTACGGCGGTCGTAAGCAGCTAAAGTACTGATAACTTTATTACAGGAAAAACTTTTTCGTATTCGGACCCGGAAACGAGTTCCGATTCCGAGGAGGATGCTCTTCGTAGATTGCAAAATTCGCGTTCCAATCCACCCCCTGATACACTTACGATTCAAGCTGAGGATGGCCCGACGGTTGTGGGTAAGTAAAAGCAAGCAATCCGACACCGGATGTAATACAGCGGTGATACATTCGATGTACATTCGACAATTTAACATTTTTTACTTAGATGCAGGCACCGCGTCAAGCAGCGCCGAAGAAAATTGTCCGGATCAGAGAGAGGTAACAGAATTTCGTCACGATGTTTAAAAATTAACAATTAACGCTAAGCTTACAATTATTGAAAAATTTGTTTTATTAATTCTAAACTAAACTAAACCAAAAATACTACATTTTGCACGGCAATAGTTAGAATGATTTTTGGCGTAAATTTTATTTTGAGTTCAACATTAAAATGCAGTTAACTAATGTTTTATTGATTCTCTCGTTTAATTTAATTTTTAAACCAATCCTCTTCGTGGTTACGGGCTGCTCATATAACTTCTTTCCTCCTGCTCCTCCCTCTCGGGGTGGTCACATGTGCCGGAGCTAGCTAATAAAAATTGAACGAACAGATGAATCCTGTAATCTGTCGTGATAAATTGTTTTCACCTACGGGACTACGACACCGGGAGTTGGACCGAGATTTATCTCTCTGATCTTTGGCTTTGATCGCTAGCGTGATAGCTACCAGACCAAATTACCGATTAATTGACCCTATAGTTTAAAATGGCTTCCGAACCATCGAGAATCCTAGAAAAAGGATATAAAAAAATGTATTGCCGTTGGCAGGAATCCAATCCGGATCCGCTGCGTGAATCGCGAACGAAACCACGGTGGTGCCTTCTCTGGCTTCTCTCTTTTAATTATGCATAATTCGACATTTTAACATTGATATCTAAAAAAAATAATTAAGATCAGTAATATCGGGTTCTTAGAAACTATTCTTGGGTTTATCTTGAATTCACTTTGCCATTTTACGATAATTACAAAATATATTCTACAATATATGGATGAGTATATTCATTCAAAGTGCGTCGTCGAAGTTGGTGCTTCAACGATACACCTAGACAATCCGGAGCCACCGGAGGAGATCGAAGAGCACAGTCCGTCAGCGATCGACGCCGTGACGACGCTTAGCGTTACGGCCGAGGATATCGGTACGCTGGAAGTCGCGTTTCTCTACGACGCGCCGATGCGAGAGATGACGGTCAGTTGTGATTTAAATTCGTATGCTGGTAAAAAATGTTCCGTGTTTCCGCAACTGTCTGAGCTTTTTTTCTTCTGAATTCAGGTGCAAGTACTCCAAGGCCGAAATTTTCCGGTTGGCATAGGCGGAAGTCAAGTGCGATTGGTGTTGCTACCATCGAAGAAGCAACGAAGAAAGACCAGAGTACGTCAGGGTACATCACCCCAGTATATGGAGAGTTTCCTATTGCCCCGCGTCAATCCCGAAGATGTAAATGCGATGGGTGTGAGACTGAGAGTCTATCTGTGGGGCGGGAGAATGCGTCGTGAACGGCTTCTCGGCGAGTCGAGAGTTTCCTTCGATCAGATAAATCTTCAATTAGAGACAACGCTCTGCTTGCCTCTTCAGCCACCGCCCACTGCTCCGGTACATTAACTATCATTATTTCTATTATTATTATTATTGTTTAAACATTTTTTTCCCTTGAGAAGCCTTGAATTATAGTTTCTTTCCTTTATTTAACTCGAATCGTGGAACCCTCGTAACCACTTGAAGTATATGTAATAATAACACAAATAATAATATGAATTGCAGTAAGCCATTTTGAAATTATTGCATTAAGGTGGTCCGTAATTGTCGACAAATATGCAAAAACCGAACATCACTTTTTGTAAATCTTGCCGATGTAAGTAGAGTAACTGTTGCTTTTTGCTTGCGAGCAATATAACAGCAAAGAACTAAATTTACAAACAGTTACTACAAATATATATTTTTTATTGTTAATTAATGTTTACAAGCAACAGTTGCTGCACATATGTACGATATATCTTTGAGATTTAGAATATGGTGTTTCCTCTTGACGAAAATTTGTCGACATATGCAAACACACTTTAACGCAATGACTTCAAAAACTTGATTTGTGTTGAGATACAAATTTTGTTATCATGAAAGCTTCAGTTCTGTTTTCAATATTTACGTTTATGAAACTCGTTTCTTAAATTTTTAAATAAATTTTTGTATATTTGTTGATTATTATGAAACAGCGGTTGTCATTGGCTTTGGTCATAGTGATAATTGAATATTTTCTTATATTCAGGACTGGGGTACAACCACCAGCTTAACGCGAAGTGACTCCACGGGTTCCCAACAATCCGTACAGTCTTATGCCTCGCCGACGACACCTCCCTATGGCAGCAGCATGAAGGGAGGAAGCATCGCGGAGATTTTGATCGGTCTGGCGTACAACGGCACGACCGGTCGTCTCTCGGTGGAGATCATCAAAGGATCTCATTTCCGCGGGGGTGGCGGGGCCGATACAAAACCTCCCGACACTTACGTGAAATTAGCTCTTGTCGACAGCAACGGACATGAGATGGGTCGGTCGAAGACCGGACTCAAACGCGCGCAACCCAATCCTCTCTACAAGGAGACATTTGTATTTCAGGTAGAATATCGAAACTTTTCTTATAATCTCTTGAAGCGAGTCAAACATATTTATCAAACGATTACCAAAGTTTACTCTTTGCTGAGCAACAACAATATCGCGTTAATTTTTCTAAAAAAAATTTCGCTTAATTTGTAATCAACGGAAAAAAATTCAATCGGATAGGACGAATTCTAGAAAGTATCAAAATGCGAAACATTTTTATTTTTGTGTTTTCGAATCCTCAAAAGCTAAAAATTTCGATTTTCTTCTCATTTTTAAATTTTATTGTGGTTTGATCGGCTTAAGTTTTCATACAGTAGTTTCGAGCAAGAGCTATCAGTAGCTTAGATAATGCAGTTTGATTCATCTCGATATCTTAATTTTTTTTACTGTGTACTTTGTTTTTTACAAAGTACTTGTTTTTACTGAAAAGTACAAAATTGGAAATGCACAAATTCGCAAAAATCGATCGTTGCTCTTAACAAATCGGTAAAAAATATATTTTTCATTATCTCCTTATGAACGAAACAATATTAGAATGAAAATAACCACGAGATATACACTTGGGAGTT
Source organism: Cylloceria caligata (assembly GCA_963942595.1). Taxonomy (NCBI): domain Eukaryota; kingdom Metazoa; phylum Arthropoda; class Insecta; order Hymenoptera; family Ichneumonidae; genus Cylloceria; species Cylloceria caligata. The sequence goes on along the minus strand of OZ012703.1, from coordinate 19,424,612 downwards.
CATCGAAAAGTTACAGCCATCTTGGTAAACAACTTTCTTTAGCCGAAATACGAACAAAAAAACCTTGTTTTTTCAATTCTATATCGACGTATTATTTTGGAAATACAAAGAAAAATACATTTGCATTAAAAATGATTTCTCGGATCGCTGATTATGAACTTGAAGTCGCAATTTTCAATTTAAAAATACCGAAAGTAACATATCAAAAGAAAATATTTCTATGTAAATCGAATACACAGAAAAACGGTTGTTTAGATCAGGGGTCTCCAAACTTTCCAGCCTTAGGGCCATACTGATTACTCCAGTAAGTTCCGAGGGCCAAAACCATATTATCATTGTTGCCGGTGGTAAAAAGTGAAATAGTCCAAAATCTGTCCGCGGGCCGAATGTGGCCCTCGGGCCGTAGTTTGGAGACCCCTGGTTTAGATGACTAAAGTATATTCGTACTAAAGTTGCTCATATTTTTGGGTTTCAACAACAGGTTGCCCTGTTCCAACTCGGAGACGTAACGCTTTTTTTATCGGTATACAATCGTCGCCGTGGGGCGATGGGGAAGAAGGGACGAGAGATGATAGGATGGCTGTGTCTCGGGCTTAACAGTTCCGGACCGGAGGAGCTTCAGCACTGGAACGACATGCGCACCTCTCGACAGCCCATACAAGTGCAGCGCTGGCACTCGCTCTTACGTCCTTAAAGCACAGATCTCTGAAGAGTTCCTCTTGCGCTTGATATATATTTAAAAAACAAAGAATTATCCAAAGGACGCTTTTGCGAACAAAACACGTTACGATCTTTTTCGATCGAAGAGAAAAACGTGACCCGAAGGATAAGCGCGAATGTCTCGCGTCGGTACCGTTGCAAACGGAGTTCCTTTCGGGAGAGTCGCTCTTGCGGACACAGGATTTAACTTACTGCCGCGTTGTAACAGCGAAGTCAATACGTCAGTCTAATATCCTTGTGAATAATGTGATGTTGCTATTCCAAGGAGACGCAGACTTCAACTGTGTGGGCGGCTTTCATTTTTATTGTCGATCCGATGAAGAAACCGGTGATTGAGATCAACTTTTTCAAAACTTTGAGAGAAATTGTGGCACGGCGGTCTCGGCGGAAAACCCGAGAGCGGAAGAGTTCCGTACCGATCGGACATTCCGGAATCCATCCGTGCCTGAGCCAACTTGACCTTTTACTTTTACTTTGTGCCTTTCATTCTTCAAACGCTTAATTCATTGATAATTCAAGAAGGCTCGGTGAGTTTTAAAACACAACATGTTTGGAATGGTTCGAGGCTGTGGATGGGTGCGCCTTCATCACTCTCCGAGCTCACAAGGCGTTGAGGAGATTTCGGAGACTGCGTACGACGATGGTGGAACGAACGTCGTACGAGAAACATGAAAACTCGACGATTTTTTAGATTTTAACACATTCAATGACGCACAACTCACAGATGCACTTAAAAAATGCAGGATGTGATTTTTAGTATTAATACTAACGAGAATTAGCTTTAGCGGTTACTTATTAACGTAATAAGAATCATCATGACTAGGGGATAGCGATGTAGATTCACCGCGCGTTTCTTTTAGGGAATGGGCCGTATATTTAACACCGTAAGAGACGAGAGAAACGACCCGATCAGCCGACAAACAGATGCTGTGAACGTTTTTTATTTCTTTCGATTACGTTTAGAATTTTATCAAAACTTATTAAGACCGTAGATTTATCGTAAGCAGATAATTGCACGTACGATTCGCGCTCGAATCGTTCTTTCATTTATTTTCTTATGGGAGTTATCGTGTTACGAGGATTCGGAGATAAATTGTCATAAGATTTTAATGCATTTTTGAAGTCATTCGACACTTTTTCATAATTAAAATTGCCTGGAACGAATATCATTCGAGTATTCATTGAATATAAAGGTCTCTCAATGGTATTTTAAAAATGAATCACTTGTACTTCGACAATTGAGTACGATGAACGAAATTTGGGCTCTTCTGGGTCCTCGTAACATAGAATAATGAGATATACGAAATCTTGTTGTCAAAAATACGATGGAGAACGGGTGTAATTCCAATAACGTTGGATAATACATTTTTATAAATGTAAGTTAATATTTCAGGCTGACATGGTCAGTTTGCAAACTGGAGGACTTGGAATATTTACAACAAAAAAAAATGCGCCAAGCGGTCGATCTTGTTCAAAACCGGCTCACGCGAGTCGATGGCCGATTGGATTTTTGTCCACAATTTTATCTAAAGCACCCCTTTCTCTCTCCCTCTCTCTGTCGATGAGAATTCATTAAAGTTTAAACGTCTACTGCACAAAAGAAAAAAAAGAACTTAAGATTACATTAATCAATGTTATTACATAATTATATATTTAAAAATAATTACAATTTATCGCGTTTTATAAAGGTGTACTCCGATATTATTAAAGTACACAATCTTACCTAATAGTCGGGTTACCATATGCGTAAGCTAATAATAAAACAAAGTATTGGTTAAAGTACGTATTTCTCGAGTAGTTCTTGTTTCTTTCGCGCCAATAACGCTAGCTGGATATCCTGCTGCGTGGGTATTGGTTTCTGCGACGTGGTTTCGACCTCATCCTTAGTCGATTTTTCTATGACCTGTGGCGTAGAAAGCCACGTACTAATCTCTTTTTCTTGCCATTTCAGCTCGCCTTCTTGCTCTAACGGTAAAAGTATGCCATCATCGTCGTCCATGTACCCATAATAGTCAGCGTCTATGTCCTTCATTAGTTCGGCACGCGTTTTTCGCGGGGGTGGCGGTGGTTCCTGTTCAAAAAGCTCCCGAACTCCTGGTAACTCTTTCGCAGCTCCGAAATACTTATAACCGCGATTACCGGGGACCTTAGGAAAGAAAACTAGGTATTAGTAAAGTGAAATAATTTAAACGTATCTGAGAATTCCTTTTCAGAATAGTGTCGACTGCTCGAATCTTATTAACAAACTTTAAGAAACGCGGATTTGTCTGTAAGTTGATTAAACATAAAGCTTAGTGGAATTATTTTACGTTTATTTATGGTTTATTCGCGATTACTTACGAGTGAAATTACAGTTTTTAGAATGGTTTTCAATTCTAAACTTTTTTTTTTATTTACCAAACGCGGGATTTTTTTTTTTTTAAATTTAGTAAAATTATCTTTCGCTTGTTTACGATTTACTCGCATTACTTATGAGCAAAATTACAGGTTTCGTATTTACCGTATAAATTTAGGATAAAGTGTTTTCTTTTTGTTAAAAAAAAAAGTACAGTAAGATCCAATTAGACATCTAACACAATCTTGTTTTCACTAAATTGTCTTTACAATTTATAAACGATAAAATTGTGATACCCTAGATGCCTACTTGACTATTGTATTCATATATATACCGACCGCATTTCCCCGAAGCTGTTTGTTACACGTTATTCTTTAAAATCTGTTTTCATTATAGAACGGTACGGTTCAACTGGTCATGCGTCAGTAACATTAAAAAATGTATTTCTATTGACATCGGGACTTTTTTAAGATTCATTTTTATTTTTGGCAAGCTGAAGATTTATCTTCACTGTTCTCATTTTTTATCAGAAACATGAATCGTGATGGAGAATTTCGCGATTGGATATTCTGCTATCTTTCTCGCATGAATGGGGACTTGAGAGAGAATAACGACAAGTAAGCACATCGTCTTAAGGTGATGCCAATCATTAATTCAATAATCGTGCAAATTTGTGTAACGATCCATAACATTTTTTATATAATTATTATTACCATATTGCGTTGACAGAAAAAAATAATTCCAAATGAAATAAGCAAACTTGCAACTCGATGCTGAATGCATTGTACGTGCAAATATTAAAATCATAAAATCTTGATAAACGGAATGAAAATGTCCTAAAATAAATACGATATCTCTATTTATCTTAAGTATATATCTACTTGTTTCAAAAACTATAACTAACATTTCTAATGCCATAGATTTAGTAAATTGATAGAGAATATTTTATAATCGTCAAATAAGTTACAGCCGTAAGTTTTGTTGTTTACCTCTCTTCCTTCGTGATCTAACATACGAGGCCCGACTCGAGAATAGTCTGGACCTCCGAGTTCTTTGATCTGAGATTCCCAATGTCGTTTTTCTCTCAGTAATTTATTGATTTCGTCATTGAGATCTCTTATCCGAAATTCACCCAAACCAGCATTTTGAATTTGAGCCACTTTCTTGGCAATTTCTCGAATAATCTGCATTCTCCATTTGTCCGCTTTGCGTAAGTCGCGACATTCGGATGCCAAGTACGGTCTGCGTTCCTGTTCTCTTTTGGTTCCTTCGGTGCTCTGTGCTGCTCGCCAACGAGCAAGTGTTGTCCTGAAGGAAGAAAAAATTTTTGAACTTCATAATGTCAACAAGAAATAAATAATATAATTTTTTTACTTCTGAGCCGGTATTTGTACATTTATGTACGAAAAGTTCTACTTACATAGCCTTTTCTGCATTGCGCGCCTACAAAATAATTTTATATATCAACATTGTAATTTCATAACTGCAGTTAAAAAACGATATTAAGAAATATTAACACTTTTACGTACCATGGCTGCGGAGTTGTTGTTGTTAGGAAAACGTTGAGATTATAGGTTATGTGCTGACTGCGATAACTCATGAAGCAGGCTGACGAAGCTGTTGACCCTGCTGACTGATAATAATATCGGAGAATATAGATGCACAACTCTACTCTGTTCTTTGATATTTGCGTCAGCAGAGAACAGAGACATCTATGTGCTGTAATAGCAAGTAGCAGAGAAGTGGCAGGGACGCTTGGTCAGTAGGGCGCCAATCTGCTTGCCGTTAAATTTCGGAAATCAAAGATGAAAATTGATTTTAGCCCATTTTTCTAGAAATTTGCGAGTGCTAGAGCATGAACACAAATATTTGTAAAGTTAAAAATCTAAAAAAAATGATCAGGTGCTTTAATAAATGGCTAAATTTTAATAAACAAAGAAGCGACATTTTTTTTCTTACCTGCCAAATTTTTACTTGATTAATAAAGCCGTTCTTCAGTTAAAGAAGTTTGAATTATGTAAGCCTGACACACGCGCACACAAATACATTATGTGTTTACGAAAGCAAAACTTTCGCTATATGACAGCAAAATGATCATTTCTTTACTATTTACTTTTTCTAAATTATTTTTTAAAATCAAGATGATTTTTGTTGACTATCGTTTAAATAAAGTATTAATTAAATGTTTTAATATTAATCGATTACCTATACTTACCGATCCAACACCCTTAAGGTAATTACGTTAAAAAAGTTTCGGCATTCGACGACCTTATGTTGTACACCTTCATTACGTTTCGTCTCTTGCTCGAGATCCTGTTCAGAATGTTTTTATTATTAAAAATTCATCGTAATATGATTAAGCCAACGGTGTTCCGACTCTCTGTTCGTCATATCATCCTGAAGGTAATTCTTGCACGAACTCGTAGACGGTAGAAATGTCTGAATCTTCTGTATAATGAAGTTAGAATTATACCATTACGCCAGAAAAATATTGAGCCGATTTATCGAGCTTTTAGAAAAGAATTAAGACTTTGAAAATAGGATAATTAATACGTGACTATAAAAAAAGGTCGGCTGTCTTTGATATCAACTTCTCTATGCATTCAAAAAACTCCACAGATTCCATAACGCCGATAAAAATGTAGAGTCATCGAATGTTTAAACAAGATATTTACGTTAGAACGTGGTAAAATGTTGCTTGGAGACAAATTTTTGTGAGCGCGATATGAAAGAGGTTACATTTGGCAACGTTGCGAGCGGCGCGTGCAAGGTTCACATCAGACGTTTGCTATGGGCACTGATTTAATCAAGATGGCCTAAAGTTAAAAGGCCGTATCGTGTGTGTATAAGCTATGCTTATACCACTTTCTGACGTTAGACCATCGCTATATATATATATATATATGACACAAGACGAATATCTGGCATATTATGAGCTGTAAATGTATTGAGTTTCTATAGATTATACATTGATACACGTACCAGGTCTATAAATATGAAACCAGAATTTGCCCATAGATGGCCCTAGCTGTCAATGTAGTTACCGTCAAACCGCGTCATTGGCGCCATTTCCTTGTTGACATCTCTGACAAAGATATTCAACTCACAATACAAGTTTTATACAGCAGCATAGTTTGTAATAGCGTTGAACATGTCGAATTTCGTGCCTGGAAACTACGATTTGCGGACAACATTGATTTTCTGTTACCATTTGAAGAAAACTGGTGCAGAATCGCATCGAATGCTTGTCGAAGCTTACGGTGAGTATGCTCTTGGTAAATCACAGTGGTTTGAGTGGTTTAAAAAATTCAAAAGTGGCGATTTTGACATGACAAACGAAGAACATGGAAGACCACCGAAAAAGTTTGAAGACAGCGAATTGCAAGCATTGTTGGATGAGGATGACACTCAAACGCAACAACAACTCAGCAAGTCCGTGTCCCATCGATGCAAATAAGTAGTAATCGGACGGAGCCAAGTCTGGTGAGTAAGCCGCATGCGAAAGTATTTCCCAACTAAACGCCTCAATCGTTTCCTTGACAAGTTTTGCTGTGTGTGATGGTGCATTATCATGAAGCAAAATCACTTTGTGTTGCCCTTGATATTCTGGTCGTTTTTCACGCAAAGCTCCATTCAAATCGATCATTTGTTGTCGGTAGCGTTCAGTATTAACGGTTTCGCCAGGTTTTCGCAGCTCATAATAGATCGCACCCTTCTGATCCCACCAAACACAGAGCAGGAAGACAATGGTCTTCCGTCCATAGCGATTTGGCCTTGCAGTCGATGTCGATGGTACGCCTGGAGTTACCCATGATCTTTTACGCTTAGGATTCTCAAAATATATCCACTTTTCATCGCCAGTCACAATTCGATGTAGAAATGACTTTCTTTTGTACCTGGCGAGCAGCATTTCGCAAGTGGTTTTTCGGTTTTCCTGCTGACTTTCATTCAGTTCATGTGGAACCCATTTTCCCATCTTCTGGATCTTTCCCATGGCTTTCAAACGTACGGAGACGGCTTCTTGTGTCACATTTAATTGATCCACGAGTTGTTGTTGCGTTTGAGCGTCATCCTCATTCAACAATGCTTGCAATTCGCTGTCTTCAAACTTTTTCGGTGGTCTTCCACGTTCTTCGTTTCTCACGTCAAAATCGCCACTTTTGAATTTTTTAAACCACTTAAAGCACTGTGATTTACCATGAGCATGCTCACCGTAAGCTTCGACAAGCATTCGATGCGATTCTGCACCAGTTTTCTTCAAATGGTAATAGAAAATCAATGCTGTCCGCAAATCGTAGTTTCCAGGCACGAAATTCGACATGTTCAACGCTATTACAAACTATGCTGTTGTATGAAACTTGTATTGTTGTGAGTTGAAAATCTTTGTCAGAGATGTCAACAAGGAAAGGGCGCCAATGACGCGGTTTGACGGTAACTACAATTACAGCTAGGGCCATCTATGGGCAAATTCCGGTTTCATATTTATAGACCTGGTATATTGGATTTTTTTGGAAGCCCTCTGCTTAGTACGCTGCTCCGTGAAAGGAATAACTTAAGATATTCGAACGATTGTTTAAGAGTCATCGAGCACACGTGACCAACTCAGAATCGAGGGTAGCGCCTCTCGCGGAAAAAATACACATTGTAGCTAGCGCCGCTTGTGGCAAGTGTGTAGACCAAGGCATCCAGCGAAAAGTAACAGTTATCGGTATTGCAGGATGTAAGGATTTCAGTGGCGGGCTGTGGTACATGTGGGCCCTGGTCGCCCTGATTGATCCTCCAACCAGAGCTGCCAGAAAGCGGCTGCAGCAGCACGACGCACACAAGCGCACGCCCGTGTACGTGTGACCGCCCGAGCTCGTGGAGCATCGGACAATAGAAGGAGACACATATATGACTGTCTGTCTCTTTCGCTCTCGCTCGGCTCGGGCTGCTCGCGCTGCTACTGCTGCTAGTGCTCGGGCTGTCGCGCGATACATTTAACTCTGACTAAGACGAGCGCGTAACGTATGTTAATTTGCGGTCGATGATAATTCGAATCCACGCAGTGACAACTTTTTTTTTCAGTAATTATTGCATTTTACGATTAATTAATTATTGTTATTTTATATTTTACATCATTTTGCTATTTCTTGTTTTATTACGTATGTGATACGGGCCATGTTATACCTCATAAAAACCGTATCGGTACTATTGCTGCAAAGAATGGACTATAAAATGTAATGGTTGCTTAAAAAATTTGACACAACAAGAACTCGAACTGTCATCGGACGCGGATGAGAAATATAACGCGCACGCTTCACTGATTATCGTTGTTAAGCTGCATTAGCAAATTAAGACACCCAAATTTGATTGAAAGCTTCTGAAAACTAAAAATATGACAGTTAATCCAACTAAGCGCGTTAACGATTGTTGGAAGAACTACCAAAAGAACGCAATCCATTCTTGGCCAACGTGTACGTTATTTTCTTCTTTAGTATATATATTTTTTTACAATATATGTGCAGAATGTACATAGAAGCGAAGTTTGCCGAAGTAACGCAGTTGACTTCGTTGTAATTCAGTCCAATACTTGACCGAATTATTATCTTAAACGACCCAACGATAATTGATCGTTCGTTTTAAGTTGTGCTGTTTGCATTTATTTGAAAAGGATAACGCTGAGTCTATATACATTTATCTCTTTTCTCTTGAAAAGTATATTAATAAGCCATTCATAAACATTGAGAATACTTTAAATTTCCTTTCGTTTACAATACGTTAACAAAAAAGGTTTATCGAGTTTTATGGAGTTTTTACTTGACATGTGTCGCTGCAAGATTGTCTTCCACATATCGTCGAAATTAAATTTAGAAATGATCTTTGCAGTAAAATTGACAGGTAACGCAAATTGCTGTTCTTATTCATTCTTCATCAAAGCCACCAGTACAGTTCTCGTTATGTATGATAGTAACAATATTGAAAAAGGAGATCTATTTTCATATTTGACAGTTCAATCCATGGTATTAACTTTACTACAATCTTTCACGTTTATATTGATCGATTTTACAAGTTGCGAATATTATATTGTCTCAGTATCTGCGTATCAAATGAAACATTTAAATTATGTTTTGTTCCACAGATGTGTAAAGTTTTATCAATAAAAACAGAATCTTCTTCTTTCAGGATCATGAACGACATGTTTATTTTTAACCACATAAAATCCTGTTTTATTACTATTTCGCTGAAACAAATTGCAAAATAGTAAAACAATGATCTGAAATATATTGAAAATAAAAGATTAATTTATCCTTTAGGAGCTTCCCTGACAAAAAGAAAAGTAATTACGATAAACAAAAGTGTACGAAGTATATTTTTTCAAAAAATAGTTTTAGAGTCAAATTTCATAAGCCAAAAATCATAAGCTGTTAGGCGTTCTAAAGATAAAACTCAAGCATATTTCTATTTCAAAAACAAAATATAATAGAAAAATGTTGCTATCATATCAGTCAAATTTTTCTTCAGGCACCCAGCCACTTTGTAAGCCATTTTTAGAAAAAATACACAGAACAAACATTAAACGTATACCCAAGGAATACCTAAGAAACACTTAACTGTCAAAATTATATTATTTGAAGTCAAAATGATGTCATTTAGACTGCGATGTATTCCTTGGGTATATGCACTGTTGACATAAAGTGTATGGAAATCTATTTGAACAATTAATTCTCCTTGCAGAAGTTGAGTTTTCGTGATTAAGCTGTGCATACTAAAAGTAAAAAAATTCCATAAACATTAAGTTCTACAAAGAATATCGTTACTTGGAAGGAATATATATTAAAAGAGCTTATAGAATATACAATAGGTACTCTAATTTAGAAAATGCAAATGTTTCTCGGTGTACATTGCATTATAGTCTGTGGCATAAAAGCATGGGCAATATTGATGAGAAATGACAAACAGATTATTATAACATATTTGCACGCCAGTATCTCAATTTAAATATAAATGTATGGAATAACTATTCCGGCTAGTACTTTTTTATGACATTTAGAGATTAGTATTTTTCAGGACTTTGTATATCCACACACAATAATACTGTTGAAATATATACTTAAAGAATTGTTTCACTTCTAAACCATGTTTTCATGGTTCACACAAGTATTATAAATTATATAATACGACTTATAAATATTAAAAATATTTCAAGAAAAATGCAAAAAACTGTTCCTAACAAGAAATATCATATTTTAAAATGCAATAATGTGATGAAAAAACTACATGGAACAATTTGTTATATAGCACTTTTTAATTGAACGTTTCTCAAGCGTTTTTTTTAAATAGCTTATTTTGAAATAAATATTTTCCCTCATAAAAGTGAACATTACATGAAATAAAATCAGCAATATTCTTAAAAAAATGATAATTTATAAATGTGATGTTTAATAAATCTTTTTCGACAACTGCTTTGTAAGTAAGAGGAAATTGAAAGGATTCTCTATGTTTATAAACAATTATTAAGATATTTTTAGCGAATAAAATGTATATCGCCATCGTTATTGTTATCCTTTTAAAACGTTAATACGGACACTACGAATACAACAACATACAAATAAACTATAATTGTTGCATCGCCTAGGATATTAAATATTCTATCGATTATTGGACCGCATCACGGAATAAACTCTATTACTTCGACAAACTTCGCTTCAATGGAGAGATGCATGCGACATAATGCACATAAAAAGTATTATGTTTGTTGTTGATGCTGATATGTTGCCAATGCGCGTTTGTAACGTTCATGTAGTGGTGAGTAAGCATTTTATCAAGACGATACATCGAATATATAATATTATCTGCATGAACAACAGAAGTTGAAGAGTTGATTAAAAAAAGAAAATCTGTTCGCACTGTCGCTTAGCACAACTTACAAGAATCAACGTAGAAATGTGTCATTCATTACTTTTGTATAGATAATTGTTATTATCACCCAATCCGCAATTTGTGCCATAGGTGTTTCTTCAAGAAAGAAGAGGGAGTAACAATGGAAATTATTTCAATTGAAGTGCCCAAGAAGACCAACAATTGTAGTCATCGCTCCGTGTGGATTTTTCATAAGAAGACGGATAACTACGCAAAAATGAAGACTGCAACAACCTGCACGCAGATTATATGAAATGTAGTTTGCACATACAGTTCATAATGTAAGACAGCGAGGCCAACATCAAGATACATTACAGGTGCATACATATTGTACGTGAGGATATACACTATTTTTGGTGCGATTTAATTTATTGTAGCACTTTTGTCAAGCAAAACAGCTGCATAATCTCATTGGATGTATGTGACAAGAAAAGAAATATCATAAGAAAGAACAATGAAGAATTATGCATATATATCCTACGATAAACTTGCACAAAAATCGCATGCAACGTTATACAAACATCCAAGGAAACAACTTCGAGAAAACATGGAACAACCTTAGGACTACGTGATTGCTATGAAAAGAAGCACGACGTTTCATTCAAGAAATCAGGGACACCCTATTATTGTCATCTATAGACACTCGAATATAACTAAATCGAGCAACGTGAAGTGTATAGATTTCGTAACGTTTAGTGACATACATTTATGCTAAAAAGATATTGGCTAAAAAGATATTCAATTTTTTCATAAATCAAATGTTTACATATAAAACGAAATATTTGAAATCGCAATCTTCAACTTTTCTCTTAGTTGCAATGCATATCATGCGAAAATGTTTTCAATAAGAATGTGCAATAAACGCTACTTTTTGTAGGAGAAGAATCTCCTATTTCATAATGTGCAGTCTTATGAGGAAAAAGCGTAATTATAAAAACACTAAACAATACAAACTTAGTTTTTAAAAATGCTATTTGAGAATTGTTAATTTTTTTCATATATGAAAACGTTCACAAATATGATATTTCTTGCTGGAAACAGCATTTGATTACATGTATCAAAAAATATTTAAAGCAAAAAAGAATAATTGCGAAGCACACACATACACCTAAAAACTAGGTATGACGTCCGAGTTGGACCAGTGTGTACATGATTTTTGCCACCGACGTTTCGTGAAGATTTCTTTTTACTTTACTTTTTCAGGTTGATCCTAATTCAGATAAAGTGAATTGACATATTCACAAAGCGCATCGGATTATAAATCAATAACATGAATTCAACCCACATGTCTAACCTAGTGATGCAATTTATTTACCGCAAAGAAACCACAAACTCACTGCGAAAGTGTTTGATACAAACATAACAAATTTTCTGGAAACCAAAAATAAAAAACTATTTATTTTGCACGGATTATTAAGCATAATGAATAAATGCATAGTGATACGTGTTAAATAAATTGTATTTCATCTCCGTTGTCTTCAGTCAATTTTATTTATGTAATGTGTTTCGCTAATCTGGTGCTTAATTTCCTGTTATTACTTCAAGTATCATGTTAGATATAGTACGTGAAGTATGAACGCTTTATTCAATGTTAGTAATGAGAACTCTATCGTGCTCTTGCATAACTTTCCCGTTTCTATGAACTAACGTAAGAAAATATTAAATAATTGTTTGTTTCATTTATTGATACTTGAATATATTCCAGTTCAATGTATATATACATTACAATTTCCAGCGAACATCAAATAAGAGTAATAGCATCAATGTCATACTTTCCTATTCGATAATGTGATGTTACATATACGTTATAATCACAACGTGATACGTGATACTTATATAAGTTATATTTACACTGTTGAGTAGGAAATTAAAAGATTGGTATTCTATTACTGTTAGTTAGTCTTTGTTAGGTTGTACTTAGTCGTTTTTTAGTCGTATTTGCTTCATTATAATTAACAATTATTAATATTTTCTTGATGATGGAAGAAACCACCACCTTCCCGCGGTTTCCGTCGAGCAACAACATGTACGTCGTACATTTATGCGATATTATAATAACAAACACATGTATATAATTAAAAAGAACATAACGTTGCTTTCATTTAATTCGTGGTAATAAATTATTAAGTATATTGCCAAACATATATATATACTAAAGAAGAAAATAACGTACACGTTGGCCAAGAGTGGATTGCGTTCTTTTGGTAATTCTTCCAACAATCGTTAACGCGGTTGGTTGGATTAACTGTTACATTTTTAGTTTTCAGAAGCTTTGAATCAAATTTGGGTATCTTAATTTGCTAATGCAGCTTAACAACGATAATCAGTGAAGCGTGCGCGTTATATCTCTCATCCGCGGCCGATGACAGTTCGAGTTCTCGTTGTCTCAAATTTTTTAAGCATCCATTACATTTTATAGTCCATTCTTTGCAGCAATAGTACCGATACGGTTTTTATGAGGTATAACATGGCCCGTATCACATACGTAATAAAACAAGAAATAGCAAAATGATGTAAAATATAAAATAACAATAATTAATTAATCGTAAAATGCAATAATTACTGAAAAAAAAAGTTGTCACTGCGTGGATTCGAATTATCATCGACCGCAAATTAACATACGTTACGTGCTCGTCTCAGTCAGAGTTAGATGTATCGCGCGACAGCCCGAGCACTAGCAGCAGTAGCAGCGCGAGCAGCCCGAGCCGAGCGAGAGCGAGACAGACAGTCATATATCTGTCTTCTTCTATTGTCCGATGCTCCACGAGCTCGGGCGGTCACACGTACACGGGCGTGCGCTTGTGTGCATCGTGCTGCTGCGGCCGCTTTCTGGCAGCTCTGCCTCCAACTCCCAAGTATCGTTGGTTCTGCGCCGAGTCGTATACCACCGATCCATGTGGCCGGGTACAGTAAATAAACTTTCAATCGAGAAACCAACATAGATTCTACAGCAACATTGCGTCAGAATAAAAAAATGTCTTGTCTCGGGGCCCGCTTTACGCTTATGCCTTCACGCCCGCTTATCCGCTTATACCGACAACCGTGAATCGCGAATCTACCGTCAGGAGCTGGAACTAACAATTAGATAGCATAGACTGCAATATGGCCACGAACAAGACTTTGACATATCCGTTCGTACTTTTCGGATTATCGCTTGGATTTGCAATGAAACAAGTTAGAATTTTTTTGTTTAAGTGCAGTGCAGTGGTAAGATTTGCGGTCTGGTCCAGTGAAGTGTAGCAGATATGCGTAAAAATTGTAGTTAAATGAATTAATGAGTTCGCGAGAAAAGCGTCATGGCTAACGACAGCTGCCACGAATTTTCGATAATTTATTGTGTCTATGCGAAAAAAATTGCATGGAGAGACGGACCAGACCGCAAATCATAATAAATGAAAGAATTCATTTTTAATGTTTTTTTATATAATACTATTGTATTTTCGGCGAAATCCGAAAACTACGAAATCGTAGTTTGCTATTTGGCCACTTGGCGCTTCGTATGCCCTCGCTCGATGACTCTTAACTAATAGTTCGATTAAATTTTCCCGATTACCACTAAAGAAACGAGAATAATAATTTTATTATTAATGAATAACTATTAATGAAGGATAGGTCATTTGTGACTAATGGGCAATGTAAATAAATCGGTCTATTTTGAAAATTGGAAATCAAAAAATATCACGGGAACAAGTAGATGCCGATTTGACGATAGGCAAATGATCTAAATGAAGGTGTTCAGACTTTATTTGCTTCAAGAAATATTCGAAGAATACAGATACCTAGAGGTGACGATGAAAGTGGAATCGAAGGACATAACGATAAGATTTTTACTTTCTTTTCTTTCACATACGCATATTTTAACAATTACTTGTGCTGATTTGCGTTTTTAGTTTTTTTTTGTTCACTGTTACTCGCTATGTTCTTATTGTCCTACTCACCCCTACCTACATGTAGACGTGTTGAATAATTTCCTGAAAATCAGTCGAGACCAAATTTACCAAACGTTAAAATTTGAGCTCTACCGTTTCTTTTTTTTTTTTGTAATTCTTTCATTTAATTTCAAATATCTCGTCGATCTTCTTTCCATTCGTGATGTACAATGTGTGTGTATTTTCGTGCAGTGTTCGATCTGAATAAAAAGAGCGAGCAATCATCCACCATTCTTTCTCGTTCTCCCATTATCTCTATACACGGTTTTCACACAGATCGTTGCATTAATCAATAAATTTCTTTCGTTTTTATCCATTCTTCATAGACTCAATCTCCAATAACTACATGACTCACTCCTTGTATTCGAGCCAGCACTATAAATTGTATAATGTGAGAGTCTGAAGTTTTATATAACATCAAGGTGCTAAAGGGACAAGGCACGGCAATGAATAATGAGCGAAGAGGAACGTCTTGACCCTTTGGCGTCAATGATGCGGAGCTGTTCCCCATAAGCGCTTCCGCGATTCAGGCCCTATATTGAATCGCGGTCGCAAACCTGGAGGGATTCTTCTCTTTATACCAAAATAGTATTTATTTATCTCATAAAATTACTCTCGGTCAATTTTTACAAGATATCTCATTGCAGCAGAGCGACATATTTCGCTATAATATCGCCGTCAGAATTTTTTTAAAAATTATTATTATTTTTTTCTTCGGCGAATCTATCGGTCGGTTAATCTTTTTCTCTCCTTTCTCGGCCTTTCGATTAATCAAGATACTCGAAAGAACGAAGGCAGCTCGTTGTTATCGCGACGACTCAAATCTATGTGTGATTATTCGTCGTTGAAATTTGACTAACAAATTGCTGAACCTACAACGAAAGGAGAGACAGGGATTTACAGCGATTTCGCGAGACATTCCTTCCTTGTAGAGCTCTTCCTTCATATACAAATATTTTATATGTATATATATATATATGATATATATATATATAATATATAATATATTATTGATATGTATAATATTATGATATGTATGCGATGTCACATTATAATAGAAATACCGAAAATATTCGATACCGTTTACTTACATTGTCAAGACGACGATAGCTCGAGGTCGATATCACAACGAGCAGGAAATAATAAAACCCGTGTGAGATAATCCCCGAGCGTAAAATAATTATCATTCGATAATACACACTTTCAAGTTTATTAAGCGAAGAAGTTCATTGGTGATGTACAACAAGACGTTTTAAAGTCTCATTCTGATATGTTTGAACGCCTGTGTGGCTGTTGAAGAGTTAAATGTACGTCACCGACGAATTCATCGGTCCGATTAATATTTTACAGCCCCCAGTGATAACAACTGGATTGCCATAGCGGTTATTTCTGCTAACATTAATTATTGTAAAATATTGCGTTACGTGAGGACTCGGCGCGTGTGTACTTCCCTTTCTTTTTTATCCATAAAAAAGAATATTCGTGCGCAAAAAACAATTTTGGCCAATCGTTCACTACACTTTTCTCTCTCTTTCTCTCTCTCTCACTGTATGCGTGTGTATGTGTGTGTCGCTCTCTTATCTCTCTTTTATATTTTTTAATCTGTGGTTAGGTTGATGGGAACGTTTAGTGCTGAAGCGCACTTACAGGTACATACATGTGGGGCTTGTACTCGATGCTAAACTAGTTTTGCAAACTTTGATATGTTTTACAATAAAAAGATATTGTGTGTGCCTAACGACCAACTCCATTTCAATCAGAAATAGCGTGGTTGCGCGCGCAACCACGCTATTTGTATGATTGATATTCAAGTGAATTCCCTGGCAATTCAACCGAATACCATAAACGCGTATATGTGTGCATGTGTACGTATGTGTATATAACCATTTGCCAGAGTGTGACTTGGAACTATTGCTTTGGCGCTCCTCTAATCGATCAATAACGACACACGAAGCCTCGCAAATATTTTATGTTCCAGAAAAAGCCCTGGTCGATGTAAAGAGTCACGTATAGCTGATTGAAACATGCAAAAAATGATATGTATACACGTGTCGTGTTTTAGCCAAGGTAGGTCAATATTTCGCTTACCAAAATAACGTATTCGTACTCGCGGATTGAATATACACTTATAATAAATACTTTCTCTGCGTTAGCATCCCTGCAGATTGTTCAAAGGCTCGGATCCGCCTTCGCTTTTTTTTTAATCCCCCGATGCCCCACCCACCCGTGCTTAATGACACGACGATTGTTCGTAGCATTCCCGACTAGCATATGTAATAAAATGTACTGTAAAGTACACGTAAATATTAAAAAGGAAGGTTCTTTCAAGCACGAGAAAATTTTTCATTGAAAAAAAATCTCGTGCAGGTGTAAAATAAAAAGGAAACACTTGAATAGAAAAAAGAATATGTTAAAAATAAAATTTAAAAGACGTATAGACATCTTGGAAGTCGAGCTTGTGCGACTGATAAAAAAGAAAAATAATCGAATATCTCGTATACGATAAGGAATTAATTATATGGCACATGAGAGTATACAATAGATTATCGTCGGTATAATATGATTTACGGAAGTGCCTGTTGCCCCAATGAAATTTACACGTTTTCCACGAGATCACGATGACTCAGTTAATTTACCGTTAATCTTAGGTAACATTTCATTACGCTAGTGAACGACTGCGATGGATCGCGTGAATATCATCAGGACATTTTGCAACGACCCTTTTCCACTCGGGGACGTCCGGCCGTTATAACAATGGGATCACCCTACGGATAATTGTTTCACGTAGGCCATGTCATTACGTTTACTTCATTGCTATCACACCCAATCTACGTGTTAGACCTCTCCCTCACCCACTCCCACCCCACCGAATTGTCGTCCCGCTTTAAAAAAACGAAAAAGACGTAGAAGAACAAATCCTCTCCCTCGTTTTGTGCACGTTACACGCAAAGCTAAGCTCGAATGTAGGAAGATTACACAAAGTTTTTTTTTGTTTTTTTTTGTTTTTTTTTTCATTGAAACACTATAAATGTGAATAAATTCGACGACCCAAGACGCGAGTCATTCGAAAAGTGTAATGAGTTGGAAAATTTATGTCGTACGATCCATTCTTTCTCTTTGCTTCTCTTGTGTTTTTGATCGATCACGATGATGATTTGTGTAATTTTTTGTGCGTCACTGTAACCTCTCTGATGACGAGTTAAATCGTAATTTACTTCTTTCCTATGTCCTTCGATGAGTACAATATATCAAGTGAATTGATACGTTCCACCGATTAGACGTGCTCGACCGATCGGGGAACATTGTGGCGATGACGCGAGGTCGTGTGTGTGTGTATGTTTGGTGGCGCGCACGCGATACAGTGACAAGTTTAATCGAGAAATCCGGTGTTGACGAGTTTCTCAAGGAAGAATTTGACATCACCGAGTTCCGAGTCCTTGATTCCGAGAGACTTCAACATTCCGAGATCACCGTTCTCCACTGCCATGAAGACCGAGCGCAAGTGCTCGAGATCGGCGCGCATCAAGTGCAGTGCCGCGCCAAAGTCCTCGATCGTCTGTGATTCTGCAAAAATTCAACATCACGAGATGAAAACGATGCGCACGAGCTTTTATATATTCGTCACGTATATTGTCTCGAGTTGTAAGACGCTAGGATAAGGCACGATTTTCACGGGTAATATTCTACTCGCCTTTTTGCTTTTTTTTTATTGTTCGACCCCACATCTTGTTATTTATTAAAGTTCAGAGGGCAATTCGACGGGGTAGGTGAACAGCAATAAATTCGCACTCACGTACGGAATTGCGGACCCTCGTCTCTCGTAAAACCGACGGCGACTTTCTTTTTTTTTACTTTCAGGCGAATAAAACCGAGTTACTTACCGGAAAGGGCGATAGCAACTTGGTTAACGCCGCCGAGGGGTTCCAGGGCGTCTCTCGCCTTTGAGCCGAAAAGTTTTTCGAGATAATTCGGTCCATGACTCGCTAGCAGAGACTGCAGAAAGCTCCCGGTTTCTTCCACAGGGGGTCTCTTAGCTGTAAAAGACACGGGGGACTAGTATTTCATAATTGCGTCTAAACGCAAAGACCACAAAGAATATTTTTACTTCACGTCAGGGGAATACTGCGGGTGGGCGTGATACATGTAAAAATACTTTTTAACCGTAAAATAAAAAACATTTCACAGTGAAAAAGAAACAATGAAAAGACTTAAAGGAACTTCAGAAAAATTGATTGTAGGATGCGCTTGATAATTATAAATCCACAAGTAATACACAGCGCTTGAGATACCGGTATCTCGGTTCCGAATCCGTCAAATAGGAGAGATTGTATACTGTAGAAATAAAATAATTACGTGAAGCGAGTTCATTGTAACACTTGTAAATAAATTGATCTTGGTTTTATCTCATACAGAATATTTTGTAAATCAACAGACTGTCAAATAGAAAAAAAAGTTGATTTATTAAGTTGGGATTTTTAAATCATTTCGCACCCAAGTCTTAACTTCACGTACTCCAGAGTACATAATAACAAAATAAAATATTTATTCTACGTAAAATGATAACACGACAAAGAAAAATGTACAAAAATGAAAAAAAAAATTTGCACAGACTTTTTTTATCAATTTGTAAGATTTCATATTCTGCAATTGCAATACAATTTCATTTTTATGATTTTCAGTTTATTCGGCTTAATCAAATTATACGGACATAGAATAGATTTATTGTAAATTGTTATTGAAAGCCCTTTTTTTTATTCAAAATGCAATTCATATCTATTATCTGCTCCTGCACAGAACACCGAGTTCAAAAAATATATAATCACAGGCGTCACGTATGAGTAATGGAAGCTCGCGATTTCTATTTGAACCGAACTATAATTAAAACTGAAGTAGATAATTTAGTCCCAATTGTATGAACTACAGGTTTCATTAAATTTTTTAATTAATAATATGTCTTACTCTAATTAACGTTTTCGGTAGAATATTTATTTTTGCGTGGAGATTTAACACATTGCGTGACACTCACTTTTCTATCATTCGATTAAACCACATAAGCAGCTAATAAAAACATCGTTTACGAAGATATTGTGCTCAAAATGAATGCTCGATTGATCATTAACTAGCAATAGTTGCGTTTGGAAGGGGTCTTGGGATTGTTGGGTGAAGCCTTAATAAACACCTCTGACGAGTTAAAAATAAAAATCAACCCCACAGAATTATGTATTGAACACGTATTTGTTTAAATAAAAACTTTGATGAAAGAACATGTTTGCCTCGTTTAGAAATCTCTGGTAAAAAGATCGAGGTCTGAAGCCCGAGCGAGATATTTTATTTATACGGTTTTGAGTGAAAAAGTTGTCAAACTGTACCATAACAATTTTTTTTTAAACATTGTTCTCAATGTTTATTTATTAAAACCCTTAACAGGGTTTTATCCATTTTCAGGATGCTTTAAAAGTGATGATACTTTTACAGATAGCTTTCTCGCAATACACAATCAATATTCCTGACTCAGAAATTAACAAAATACAAACATTTCTTTTTATTCTTTTAAATTTATTTATCGGAAATAAAGTTATATTTACACGCCATATTCACATTATTAACAAAAGGTATCTTTGATAATCATATTATTAGCAAAAGGTAATCTTGAGGAAAAAAAGTGTCCGTAACGCTAGTATTCCGAAACAACGATATTCGATCCGTTAACGTGCACTGGGAATACTTATTCCTCCCTAATTATTATTTCATACCCCATAATTTATAGAGAAAAGATAAAGAGCTACCCACGTGCAGGTAATATATTTATGTCCCAAGACAACTTTTGCTTCCAAAAATGACGATGAAATCCTTTGTCGCCATGTTGTAAAGAGGATCAGAAATTCTATATTCCCGCAGACCCAATAAATGATTTAAATCGAACACAAAATGTATTTAAAACAGGATTTTATTAAAAACCTTATAAATGTTGAAAGAATCGAGTCCTTCCGACAATATATTTACCAAGTTTCATTAATTGTAAAGGCACCTGTGGTCTGTGCGCTATATATTGCCGCCCCCCACCCCAAGCTCCGTTTCGCTTCCCGCGATTAAAATGGTGAAAAAGGTATTACATACATTTTTGTTGTTCCGCTATACTTGGGTAAAGGACCATAAGGACAATTTCATTGTACAATCGTATATTGAATCGTGCGTAACTCACCCGCTGTACAAAGTCGGGAATCCTCGTCGTAGCCGTCCTGGCAATCGGACGCTCCGTCGCACAGGTATTGAATGGAGATGCAGGCTCCATCCCCCGGGCACTTAAACGGTTCGTAAGGGTGACAAGCGTTCCCTATGTAACCAACATAACAATAATAGTAATAACAACAACAACAACAATAATAATAATAGAATAATATTAAGGCAAGTGCCTGTAAGAAACGTACCCTTACTAATATTTTTTTGTAGCTCTACGATTCGCATGATACATTCGTTTCTGCACGATTAAATACTTTTTCAAATCGCGATAACGCTTGACCCCCAGAGAGGGTTGAGTCGCGAGCGTCGAATACATACATTTGTAAGTAACAGAAATAGCTCTCGGTATTTGCCGTTGCAGCTCTTTACGACCTAGCCGATTTGCGAGTTTCCTCGTCCTTGCGTTTCTATCGACATTTGACCTATTTTCAAAAGCCACCCTCTCCCCTCCCTCTTACTTTGCCCTACTATAATCTCGACAGGGTTATAATATGTGTCGATGTGTTAGTGCTCTCGTATGTCAGTGACACCCCGTATCCTCTGGTCGTGTATCGTGTGCTTCTATACAATTCGTCGAGTGAGTTTGAAGAGCGTGTAAGCGGCAGGCATTTTTGTATTGCACGTTTGGCAGCAACTGGTGCTTGCGAGTATGTAGTTATCGCGGTATCGATCGAGGAAGAGCCGAAAGGGCACTCCCACCTAACGAGTGGATAATAATTCCGTGAAGGATAAAATATAAAACATTGCGTGGATATAAAAAAAAATTTGACACATTAAAGATAATAATCATTCATGAATGACGATTGATGATATTTAATTAACAAATGATTTGACGAGGGATTGTTAAATCGACCATATGTTTGACTCACCGCTACGCTTGACGTTCACATGTCCGTAGAGTCGGCTTAAGTCGATTGCCATTGCGGCACGAGGAAAGGCAGCGCAGAAGGTGAGGGCGAGGCCGAATGCCAGACTTGTGTTCAATAAACGTACCATCTTCTCGTTACGTTTATCTTTTATGTATCCTTTTTATATTGGAAATAGATAAATCGAAACAATTGTTTTGTCGACACGCGCCGCTCTATCCTCGTGTTGGACGACCGGATCTTCGTAGAGCTAGGCGGCACGTCGGTGCTCGCTCAGTGGTCCACGATGCGACTGAGGCTACTTTTCTTGGTTGACCGCTGCCGATGATGCTCCTGCTAGGATTCGCTGATAACTGATTTGGTGATCGAAGAAAATCTCGCGGTCGGAGCCTCCACGAATGTGTGGGCGAGAGCGAACAAATGCGGGGTGAGAGATTCGAGGACGACGATTTAATACTGAGGGGGTAGCGACTGAGAAAGACAGAGAAGGTCGTTAGAAAGGAGGGGGCTGCCCCGACCGGGACGATCTTGCGCTGTCACGCCGTGTACGAGTCACTGGCTCTCAAACGCGCAAGGTTCTGCTCGCTCTCTCTCTTTCTCCCTTTCTCTCTCACCCTCTCTCAGGCAACACGCGCGCGGTATTACCTCGAATTTGAGCTTATTCCGTAGGAACCCGACACGCTCGGGTTTTCTCACTCGGGCTTCGGTTGACGACGAAACACCCCCAAGTCGTTTCGTATCGGGTGTGCGAGGCACTGAGAAAACAGATTCTGTCCAATAGTCGAACAGCGGGCTATCCCTATCCCACCTATGAACGTGCTCGCGGGCTTTCGATAAAACCCACGCTTCTCTCGTTGAGCTTTCCCTGGAACACCCACGCTTGCCGCCTGCGCACGGTCGCATCGATTTCACCCCGAGGTGAAAGCCCTGTTTTACCTGCCCTGCGTGGCCTTGGGATTTGAAACTACAGCTTTTTCCGAAAATTATTCTCTCACGTTTTTCAAAAGCTTGACATTTTTTTCTTCTAAATAATTAACGTAACACGCTCGTTACATAAACTGAAACTAAAGTATCATTAAGACCGTTTCGAGACTTAAGTTTTTGGAGAACATTTACGATTGCATCTGTATCGAGAAGCTTTAGGGATATTTTTTTTGTCATTAATCCTTATGATATTGCGACGACATTAAGTTAATGAAACGTATATTGCATTCATTGCTTTTACGAGACCATATTAATTGTCTTTAGGTAGTACTTCCTCGCCACACCAATTCTGTTTGATGTGGTGGTGTGTTATGTACCGTTGAGGGGGGGGGGGGGATGCGTGACAAATACGATGGCCAATCATGCGCTACGTTATCTCGATTCCAGTCACAATATCTAAAAAATTAAACGGTAAACTGTTCTAAAATTTGTTTGGCATGTTCTTTTTCTTTTTTGCTTAATTTTTAAATCTCGTTCAGTCGGTAAAACGCAAAACGTGGCATTTGTACGTCTTTGCTATTCATGTTAATTATGCCAACTTCAATTGTAATCATCTTTACTTGGGAACGGTAAATGTTCACATGATATATTCAGATAATTCATTATTTGTACGTTAAGCTTGAATTAATTCTTAAATAAATGAATCTATGGAAGTGCTATCTTACAATCAATATATGAGGCATTCTACCTCAGTTCAACAACTAAAAAAAAACTTTTCTTCGATAAATGTTTAAAAAGCAGATTATATGATTTCATCAAATTCACCAAATTTCGAAATTTTTCAATTTTTTTACAACATAATATTAAGGTTTTCTTGATTTTTCGTTTAAACATATCTCGGGAACCGTCAATTGTATCTACAACTGCAAAATTCGTTCATATTTACTTGAGTAATTGAAAAACTCATTGTACGGTAACATAATAAAAAAATCTTTCATTTTAAAGGGGGGGAAAACGGCCGATATCGATGATGATGATTAAATTTCCTTTAATGCTATAAGTGAATAATAAATTTTAAGTATTTGGAATTTAAAAAGCTCAAGAGTGACAACATTTGTCACGAGAAGTCATTAGCCTTTTCAAATAAACATTTTTTGTTTTTTAAAGTCCAATTATATGATGTACACCACGTTTTATCATTAGTATCTTTCATCCCTTATATTTAACGACTATTAAACGAAATTTACGTAAAGAACTATCAGTGAGTACTCAATTGTAACATTTAATAGCAATTTTTCAATATCTTTGTGTTAGATTTTGAACCATGTGGAACCTAAAATAGTCTCAACTTCTATGAACTTTATACCCATTGATGCAACATCATAATTTTTGACGTTGAAACTTTGAAAAGTAGCTTGAATTACTCTTTATACCTGGATTAACAAAATTTTTACTTGGACTAGCTGTGTATTACCGGATGTTTTATGTTAAACCCTGTAAGCGTAAGTTATAGGTTTGTCAGAATGCTACAGGAGCATTTGATATCCACAGAAATTGTCAAATTTTAAGCGTTATCAAGACGAATATGATAACTACATCTTCGTTTTTTATCGTGCTCGCAAATTCCTGTATTACCAATAAACTACGATTTCTTCAGTGGATACTTAAGATTTGTGGATAATTTTACGTGGACGATACTCGTGGACAATTTTTCGAAATATGTCACGTTTGTGCTCCAGAATTCGCAACACTCGGAGCGCGCTTCCCCACTGTGATCTCCCTCAATCAATCGAATTTTAATTAAAAAAATAAATAAATAATATCTTTCAATTTTCAATGATTTCGAATCTCATCTAAAGAAATGGTAAAAATACTTTATTCACTTCATAGATTTTGTGGAAATTAAGTCGGCGCCGATATGAGGCGTCTTTACCATAAAAAATAAAATATTTTCGGTAAATTTGTCGTTAAGCGGAGTTTGAAATTACTCAATTAAAACTGAATGAATTTTCTTCTTATATGCAATTAATTACCGCAGATTTTTATTGTTTACAGTTGTGGATTCGATTGACCATTCCCGAGATACGTTTGAATGAAAAATAAATTAATGTACGCATCATACATATTTTATTAAAATTATTTGAAGCATAGAGAATTTGCTACAATCTAATAACCTGACCTTTAGCATTTCTTTGAGGAATTTTTTTAAGTTTTTTAGTGTCTGAACTTACATGGAATGCACCTTATATGTCACATAAAACACTTGTAAGTAGGAATTATTGAAATTTCGTAAATGCAATTTCGTAGATTGAACGTTAAATACGATTGTAGTATCACACGTTAACTTTACGTCTCCCACAGCGATAACAAACATGGCTTTTATCTTTTTTTTAATTTGATGATCGAACTACCTTAAGAGTTACTTCTGTGCTCGTACACGTTCACGGGAGTTTTTTTCCTATCCCTCCGCCACTTTTTCTCTTGCCCCTCCCACACTGTATAGGTACCGTACCAGTGCACATCGACCGGTGTTTTCTGGCTTCGCTTCGGTAGTTGCAGACTTACCTCTATTTGTACGTCATACCTCCACCCGGGCCATGACGAAGCTCGTTTATGACAGCATCAGCGAGTATCGTCATTTATCACTCCCTAGAGAGCTTTAATTCTGATCAAAAGCTTTACGTGGGACGTTGTCTGTTCTATCGTGCGCGGACGCACCCGGATGTCCTGTCGGTAATTCCACTGCTATATAACAATTAAATATGGGTTTGCCTGGGTATAGTAGAGATGAAAGATAAACGTGAGTGGTTTTTCATCGCGATGCATTTACAACGAATTAAAGTAATCATAATGAGCCTATTACGGCGTAAATAAACCTTCCATTGCATAAAAGTAGTACCCAGAACCACTTCAGACAGATTTTTCTGAAATTTCAATAGAATCGCATTCACGATAGGAAATAAATCCTTAAAAAAATTTTAATCATCCTCTCACACAATCCGGAGATAAATTATGTTAAAACTCGGTTCTTTTACATGCATCACATGTGCCATGTCACTGTTAATGTCACATTCTCACTAATGAAGCTTTTATCTCGAGACGGATTATTATAAAAAACGAATACGTTCCACCGTCGCATCCATCCTCACCTCTACGGCGCCGAGGTACTACCTTTATATATACGCTGTGCGTATAAATCCAGTTATCCATAGCTGCGATTGCTCCTATTTCCTTAGATGTAATTTTGTAAATGGCTCGTGTACCATATGACAATGAAGCTTTAATCCTGGTCCATCCCTCATCATTAGAACATAGCAATGGAATCTTCATCAACGTATTATCCTTATTTCGACAGCTCATCGAAGTTGCATATTTTTCTTCCTTCTCAACGAATGTTTCCATAAATGTTGAATTCGGCGCACGGCAGTAGTAGTAACCACTCTTCCAGGGTCTCTTTACCTAATCTATCTTTCTCTTGCTGTCATGATATTTAATATCATATTTTCGAATAACAATTTAAAAAACTATTCATTGGCTGAATATTCCGTCTAAAATTATTTTTACAATGATACACACTGCTCAGAAATTAGAATTATAAAATGTTTATTTACACATATTTAACTCAGTATATATATAACTATACATATATATATACGTACATACATACATACATACATACATACATATGAATGTATATATAGTTATGTGTGTATGTATATATGTATATATGTATATATATATATGTGCATAATGGAAACAATTCGTAACAGTAATAATATCGCAATAACTAATCGAACTGTACATATCATAATCAATGAGTAAAAGTGTATGTAATTAACGACGAGTCAATCACTTGACTGAATTCATATCATGTACTAATAATAACTTCAACATTCGAATGTAAAAATAACGTAGTCGAGAGCAATATGCCATCAACAAAGTCGTGTTAATAACGAAATTCGGAGGTCATTGTTACAATATTTGTGGATAGAGTGGTCTCTGCGTCTAGGCGCCCTCTATGCACGTAGTATATCGTAATTCATACGTATTTTTTAATAATTCATCATTATTTACATCTATAAAATACGCTAACAATTTATATTTACAAATTAATCGAAAGATACGCATCATTAAGTATGTATGTACGTATGTATGTATGTATGTATGTATGTATACAATATACATATTAAGGTGACAGTAAATAAACGTTTTATTATTCGTTCAGAGCTCTCGTCGATAAAGCGTCTTTGTCTTGATTAAAAAATTGTGAAATTGAAATGCAATTGCTTCGCCTTGTAAGTCTGCCGTGTTAATCTGAAAACGTAAGTATCGTTTTATGTTATTGTATCAAAGTAAATGTTACCTTCGTACATACATTAAACAAAGGTTATTAGAATGTACGTATGTGTACATGTAAATACTGTATTTACAATTTTTACGAGTAATATGCTTCTGATATGCCTTGGAAAAATATAACAGAATGTATGTTGCTTAAAAAAAGTGAATATTTGCGTTAAACTGATATTTGAAGAGGTTTGTTTTAAAATAATTATATGCAGAAAGTAAACGTAGAAAAGTGTAAAAGTGAATAAGATTTTTTACGGTGTTGCACTTTTTCAATAATTCCC
Organism: Cylloceria caligata; assembly: GCA_963942595.1. NCBI lineage: Eukaryota > Metazoa > Arthropoda > Insecta > Hymenoptera > Ichneumonidae > Cylloceria > Cylloceria caligata. Next base: position 19,397,068 of record OZ012703.1, on the reverse strand, counting down.
TGGGTGCTTTCGTAATCAACTTTGATATTAAAGTATGTAAAAACAAAAGTTGGAATTGTACAATAAAATATTTAAGGTATTACAGTGTGCCGGTGGTTTACGTGTGACATTTGTTCGCCATTACAAGGATTTACCACATTTCTATTTAACTCACGATATTTTAAAATTTAAACGATGAGTGAATCTCAAATTTTTTTTAGTATATTAGTCTACAAGTTCCAATTCAACACAGCAGCGACTCTGCATGTGTCAGCTACACTCTGTTCATCCCAAATCATACCAGGTGTGCAGTTGACACGTGTAGAGTCGCTACTGTGTTAAGTTGGAATACTCTCGTATTATGTTCAATTCTTCAATCTCATTGAAATTGTCAAAATAAACATTTATACGTGTTTGCTATAGGACACTGATACAAATTATGCCAATTTCAATTGTAGTTACATCGAATTGAGAACGGTAAATCTTATTTACGTTCCACAGACGTTCAGATAAATGATATGTACGCTATGGTTTAATAAATGCATAGATAAATGATTGCATCTGTGCAGAATCCGAGCGTAATTAAAAAACGTAACTTTCACGGTGGTGTAAAGAACCTCAATGTATATCAATTTATACTGAAAAAAATCACAATACTGAACTTCATGATCACGAAGGATTTCCTGAAGATAAATTTGCAAAATCTTATTGTTATGATGGTAAAAAAACACAAAAATTACCATTCTTTACATAAAAATGAGAAGCATGATTTCTAAATACATTTTTTAATAAAAAAATTAGTCAGACATTTTCTAATCAAGACAAATACGTTGTGACGACAGCAGCTTTAAATTAAAATGTAACGTTTTTTTAAAGACACCCTATAAATATATACTGTTGAAAAATATTTGTTAAATTAATATAATTGTACAGAAAGTTTTTATGCATATAACCGGGTTTATTAAATTTAATATAAAACTATAAAGAAATATTGAAGTTATAATATATTAAACACGAAATTTTAAACGTGTTTGATATGCCGTACATTAATTTTATATTATACTTCTATATTAAATTTAGTATACCAGTTTATCCATAAAACCTTTCAATAAAAGTATATTGATTCGTATAAAGAAATTTTTAACAGCGTACCTATGTATGCAGTTTATTAATTTATGTATTCTAGTCGGCTTGGTACGATATGCATCTGCAAATTGATAACCGAATCGTCGGAAGGTTCCTCGGTGATTAGATCTCGACGTCCGTTCTTCACATGTACGACATCATACTATGGTACTGGCATATGGACAGATATCGCGGTATAAAAATGCCGATTAAACGTGCTACGTGATAACGAGGATCCGGCAGAGCCATTAGTACTTTTAACTATCAAATAGTATAATTTATTGCTTCGGAGCTTCTGCTTGTTCGTTGAGTTCTTTAGATTTAAGGTGAATGTATTATTTTTGCCCATTTGTTCTTGAAAAATCTTATCAATAATAATTATAACTAAAAATGAATTAAATAAAAGGAAAATCTGTTCGATTTGAATTGATAAAGTTGAATCAAATAAAATGTATATATTGGTTTGACGAAAGTTTGTTTTTAATTCAACATTCTATATCTTAATTTATTGAAAGAAATTTAATTATTTCATTTTGTGGCTAAGTAGATCAAAGAAAGTGCCAGAAAATACTAAATTTTGTTTTAATTCAATATCCAATATTTTGTTTTATTCAAATGAATTCAATCATCTACTTCTGTGAATAAGCAGATCACTAACAGTGATAAATCATATGGAAGATGAAGATAAAAGAATGATTGAAAAATGTTACTTCCGAGTATTAGATAATTTTGAATCAGTCGGCATTCAGATGCAACCACATCTGTGAATCTAACGTTGTTTACGAACAAACAAAAACGACCAAATTTGGTACATCCACTCTATACAGGTGTTATCGCCCTCCGGGTCATAAGTAACAGCTTCGTTCTTACTAGTGTTACGTTCGAGTTCCATCAGTCCTCCAGTAACGATGTATTTTTCTGCGAAATTACATCCTGTCACGATTGATAACACTTATTTGTGCGCAGATGCGAGCATCGCTTGTTTCTTTTAAATAGTCATTCTCTATTTGAGGCATTCTCTGATAATTCAGCCAGTTTTTAACCATCTCAGATACGTTTATCACTCAACAGATCTTACGACCACCTGATTGTACTCGCTGTCAATTTTTTAAGATATTTGAATTCATTATTTTAGAAAATGCTGCATTTTTTATCAAGTCAACGTATCTCGACAACTATAGGACCTCGGTCTTGGCACAAAAGTTGGACAAATATTTAATAGTTATCCCACTCTTGGATTCTTTTTTACAGAATCGAGACAAACCTCTGGAGATTTTGTAAATTTTACAATGCAATAACGATGACGTTTTTTTAAAAAATCTTTACTTTTTTTTTGTAGAAAAATTTAAGTTATCAGGTCGTTAATATTTTTTTGACGAATATCATAAAAAACTTATATGAAAATACAACTGTTACGCCGAGACATTTTTTTTCCGTAACCTTTTTAAAAAAATTCACCATTTTCTCAAATAATGGATTAAATAATTTGAAAAAATGTTCAGGAACTACTATCAAGTGGTAATAAAATCTATCCAATCATGAAAATTATTTGAGATAGTTTAAAAGACAATAAATGGCTCAACTGATAGATAATATCTCTTATGTATTCGGCAATTTATTAATTATTAATTATTGGTTAAAGTCGACTGCAGGTCATTTTTATAAAGTAACTAATACGAAATAACCTGAGAAACAAATGAAAATAAAGAAGGCGTATTTCTATCTCTGTTTGTGCGTTATCTACAGACACAGTAATTTTAGTTCTTTTATCAAAAACTGTATCCAGCATAACTAGTAATCCATTGAATTTCCTCATGCCTTTAACATCCTGTGTAAATAATGCTCGCGCAATTCGACAATATCCGATAGTACAGATAGTGCAGGGGCTTATATATATATATATTTTTTTTTTGCCTGCGCAACAAACGCCAAGTATATTTTCATTAGCTACAACCTTCGTTATAATATTTGTATATAGTTGGTGGTGTTGGTTGTCCAAATCGTTACCAGCACACGGACCTGTCTCGGTTGGAAGATAATCAGATATATTTATAATCACATGCCGAGCCAACAATACGTTGTCCTATAAAAAATAACTCTTAGACGAGTCGTACTCAGCAACAATTACGCATGTAAATGCTAATCTAAACACCGATAGATCACGAATCTTTGTACAATAGTATATTTAATATATAATTATAGGAATCTTGCTACTCATTTTATCATCATATTGTCCTCGTCATATTTATCTAGTGCACAGAGAATTAAGAAAAAAATGTAGATCGCGCGTGAGACCATGGTGGCGAGACCTTAATTACTTTTAGAATCAATCGTTTCGTTATTTTTCCAATATTCGCTTTAATATCAATCATGTATTAAAAAAAGTATTATAACAATAGGCGATTGATTATAAAAGTAAAATATTAGCGGAATCGCGAGTCATTGTACGCTCGTTACCAATAGCTCTGAGAATAGTTGTATCGAGAGCGTAATGAATATTCCAATTATCCTTGTTACTTGTGCAATTTAGGTTTGAGTTCCGACAAAAATTATTTACAACGTACATGCAAGCGGGGAGCGTGACAAATTACGCGATACGGGTGACGAAGATATTTTTCTAAGCAATTTACGTGTGCATGCACGAAACTCGATGTCAATTCTCTAGTAAGTCAATTAATGAATATTATATAGCAATAGAGCATTCTTAACACGACGAAATATATGCACGACATACAAGTACAGTTAGCCTCAAGTCATCCCTGTCGAATACAATTATTCATTTAAAACCGATCTCGATTCACATATGAATCTCACTTGGCAGTGACTAAAAACTTTCACGGGTCTTCCGAAAAGTAGAAGTGTGACATTTTGATCCAGAGTGTTCGATTGTTTTCAAAAAAAATCTGACGAAACTGAATATAATTCGTGTCCGGAAATTTTTATGTTCCAAGGTGATTGGCAAATCACGTTGAATTCCAACATTTTTTTCAAACACATTGTATTTTGTAAATTAAGGGAAATATTTTTCGTAATTCCATTTCACGCTTGATTTCATGTCACAAATGACAAGACGAATATTTGCTGACTGGACGTTAACCCTATGCCGGTTGGACAATTTTTCCACTCCAGCGACAGCCACGCCGTTCCCTCACTTTCCGGTAAAGTTTTGAGCACTCAGATCGGCAAAACAATACAATGTAGACAATAGGTTCATGCTTCGATTTTAAGTTTTATTTTGCACGAAGCTAATCAACGCTCCGAAGATCACGCGCCAATCACCTTAGCCTTTTACTGAGCATCGCGAATTCCCATTCATTGGTTTTTAAATACTACCGCGTTACTTCTTTGCGACCTTAATTCCATTTACATAGTTGCAATTTCTCGCTGTAGTGATTTACAAAGACCTTACGGCGAACGAGAGATTGATATATGCACGTGCGCGACGATCAATTCACATAGATCAGCCGACAATTTCGACATATCGTAAATATCGTTGAATAAGAGGAAATCTCAACTCGAACTGCGGAAGTATATTTTTCTAGTAGTAGACTGTGCAAAGTTTTGCGATAGATAGGCAGTTAAAGTTAGGATGGAATTGGCTTCGCCTCTTCTCTAAAAACTTAATTTTTTTCCTCTCTCCTCTTGCACCTCGTCATTATCATTTTCTCTTAAAAAAAAAATATATATATATATATATGCGCTTCGACTGCTCGATGATAGACCGAACGGTTGCATTATCGCAACAAACGCAAGCGTTTGCCTTCAGTTTTTCAATCGACTCTAGTTCTACAAGATATTTGTAAATTTATTTTTCTCCCTCGTATTTTCATAACTGTTAATCGCGCGGTTGTTCGTTGTTGATGTTGCTTGAGTGTCGCTACAACCGCTATCACTATACAACTTGCACATCTACACTCACTAGTGTATATCGTGTATGTAATACATCTACCGCTACGTTTTTCATTCTACAATCAACTTACTTGACGCTTAGGCTACAATCGTTTAACTATACTATTGCCGAACGTACTATCTGTTGAGCCTATCGCTACGATTACAATACTGAGGATTTTGCTATTAATTTATGCAGTCGTTAATAATCAGCGTTTGTCGATAGTCGTTGTTCACAAATGCGAGAAGGCATATTCTCGCGGTACTCATATGTATTCGCTATTTTTTTATCGAATATATTTCAAGACGGTGCAGTTACTATGTGAGTAACGATATATATACGTACACGAGATTGATAGGCAAGAAAATTAACGATGCCTAATATTATTAATAATAAATGGCCTGTGAATGTTCCGTCCTGTAACTAGGCCTGATAATACAAGTATCACGAAACTACAGAACTCCTATTTTCGCTGAGTCCCGCTAGGGTTACTTCGAGAACGCGAGTAATTCGTGATCGTTCGGTAATGTACAATCGATCAATAAACCAACCACTGAGACACGAAAAATATTGTCCACGTGTCGCATAGCCGAACGGTTTGTCATCGTCGTTCGATAAATACTGAAACTGTCTCTCGTTGTGTACATATTACCTCCGTGCCATACACGTGATCTTCCACACGTTTCGTTCGTCGTACGAAGCTGATTGATGATGGATGTCAGTCAGACTGATGAAACGAGCGTATTCGCGATTCGCGAATTTGATATCTCATCACAAATCAATGTATGGTACGAAGGTAGGCCTGGCTCAGGATGGACGCAATCGCGTCCCTTTCTTGCTGCTACCGAAAGTGAACCACGTGCCCACTTTGCGACCCAAAGAATTGGTCGAGTTTGCTTGGTTCGCGTACGCTTGCATCTCGTACGATGGCTCTCGCTTGTAGCTTTTGTCTGTGAAATAACATTTCTCTTAGGTAAATACGCCAATCACTGTAGCAGAGAGTTCAATCAATTTGACATACATTTAAATATCGAATGAAAAACCATGGAAATTGGATTTTCCGTATTAGGAAATAAAAATAATTTTAAGTTGATGAGATCAGATATTATGAAGGGAGGAGGTAATCGGTATTACGTACTTCGCGGTTTAACTGGAGGTCTGCAACGCTGTTGCCTGGTAGCAGCAAGCCGCGCGAGTTGTCGAGCGGCCGCTGGAAATTCCAAACCGTCATTTCGATCCTGCTCGACGAGTCGCCGTTCTTCCGCCATTGCGGCAAGCCACTTGCGCTTTTCATCCGCTGTTCTGCAGCAAAAGAGCAACCACTTATCGCGCACGCAACTGTACACCTTTAGGCAATGGCGCACTGTAACACCCAGCTGATAATCTGCGAACAGAAATTATAGTTTTGCTTTTATTATTAACGGTAGAATACGAAACGAGCGTTTTGATAAAGTGCTCTGATAGCAATTGTTATCGATATCGGATATCTGTCTGGAGGCGAGAAAAATGATCTATTTACCTTTGCCATCAGGAACGTCGATAACTTCGCTCGTATCTAGATAAATACGGCCTTTGTATACATAAGTGTCGCGCTTCAATAAATCCTTCTTGCAGTAGACAAGTTGATGGTCAAAAAGGAAAAGAGTTATGTTATTGGTCCATATGCCGGTAGCAACTCGAATTGCGTCTCCTTGGTAGATTAGCTGTGACGAGACTTCTATGAGATCTTCGCCCTGGAAAAAAATTTAAATAAAAATTGATTGTCGTACGCTATGGAGCTTCCCAAATAAAAACGGTATGGTTGCGGTACAGAATAGCACAGCATGTCATCAGAATACAGTATTGTATGACCGCTTCTCGGGACATTGTTCCGACACGACGTACCGAATACCAGCACTGTGCCCGAACCGTTCCAGCACACTGTGGCAGTTCACGATGTGCTAGAACCGTTGATAGATCTTTCAATTTTAATACGAAGAGTCGAAGAATTATAAGAATTATAAGATTAATAAAATAAAAATCCGTCGGACAATTGAGAAACTTATGAATATTCGACACAATCCTATCTAAAGTTTTAATGGTCGATTGTGTTTTCGATATGTTTGAAATAACGATTGTAAATTTTGTATAACAATAATCGTACCTCCCAGCCCTCAACTCTCAGCTGCCAGGCAGCGAGCTTTTCGAGACTCTCCATTCGTCTTTTCCTCTCATTAATCAGAACTGCGACGGCTCTCATGGCTTCCAAGGCTTCGCGAATCTTGTTGTAGTCCGGATGATCGGTTTTAGTATACTTGAGTAATTCAGCGAGTTGGAGTGGATATTTGCAGATTCTCTGAACGGGAGTGAGCAAATAACCATCTAGAGGTATCTCAATGAGGCCGCGCATGAGACGGCATGCCTCAAAGAACTTGCTGTATCTATTGTGTCGATAGAGCTCCTGTAACGTTGCCATGGCCATCGGATGACTGTTGCAGTATTCCGAGTACATGCGAAAGCCCGTTCGCTGAAGTAGAAATTGATATCCATACAACTTTGCCTCGAGGCATTGAGTGTATACATCTGTGTATACACGATTTACAGTGCGCGAAGCGATGTGAAATTATTGAGAAACTTACGTGAATGAGGAAGCATTCAGCGACGCAACTTTTGTGCGGCGAATTCCAGTCGATACGCGTTTCAAGATCCTTGAGAAACTCGGATTGAAATTCCAGGAGATCCTCGAGATTGATGAATATCGTCTCAATCTGATCCTCATTGAACATATCGGCGCGACGTCGGCACTCGGCGACGTAGCCCTCGGCAACGTCGCGAAGTACTTTTACGAAGTCGCGCTCGGTCTGCACGAGCTCTCGCACCACGCTGCTACGAACCTGCTCGTTCGAGAGTAGCGAGATGCTCGTTCGTCTTCTTGACTGAGAATTTGAACTCGCGCCCGATGCCATTGCCGCCAAACAATCCTCGACAGTCTCCTCCTGGCTTACTCTTAACTGCAGGAACAAAACAATTATTCTATTTTAATTATAAAGAAACGAAAATGCCGGGAGGCTTAATGAATATTTCGAAATATGTGTCGTATTGTCATTCATGATTTGTACTTTAAATTAAGTTTGTACCGACCTAGTATATTTGAAACAATTATTGCGAAAGAAAAGTGATTAGCTACAGAAATGATGAAAAGTGTGGGAACATACCCTGACAAACGCTGCCGGAAACCATCCGTGTTCACCTCTGCAGCTGCCCCACCACCAATCTTTGTCCATCATGTCGAGAACATCGATGAGTTCGCCAGCTCGAAAAGCAAGCTCCTCCGGTTCGATAGCAACGTGGTCCCAAACAGCCTCCGCAAGAATCACCAATTCATCGTCCATGTTTTGTTCGAAAGATTTTTTTCTCTCCGTCAGCGATGCGATCGATGACTCGGAGTCGGACATCATCTCGTCATCGGACGTTCCGATTCCCGCGCCACCGCTTCCCCCGCCGCATCGTCCGTCCTGCTCGTCTTCCGAAAGAACGTTACCACCGGGATATCTCGCACCTGTTCGTCAAGTATGATCAACAACATGTTTCGTCGGTTGATCTCAACGTAAATTTCGCAAAAACTGCGTGGGAAAACCTTTGCATCAAGTTGCCCATCCGCTGCTGCGGTGGTCTTAGCTTGCGGCATCAATAAACACGTTTTTTTTCTTTATAGGTTTATATTCTAAGGGAATTTCACTAGCTATGACAAAAAATTGCAAGGCAAGAAAGAAATTCATTCCAGAAAACTTATAGAAAAAGTCAAACCGCTAATTAACCGTTCAAAGGATGAAAATAGCTAATTTACTATATTCATTGGGTAGAATCAAAGCGGAGCAAATCAGTTGACTTCATCAAGACATCATCATTACCCGCAGTTTTGGTGCGCATCAATGGAGAAAGTTGATTGATGCCCAGTGGTTGACTGAGAGAACGTCTCAAATTTGTTCGAGAGCTCCTTCCTTTCGCGTTACTGTGATAAAAATAACGAAAAAAAGTGTTAGATTTTCTCGCAAATGGATATCTGATTTTTGGTGGATTGAGTGGGGTCTCGGAAAATTCCACCATTCTCGAAGATAGAAAAGGGGTCGGGTTGGGTTTTTCTTTTTAAATACAATAGATAAACAGATAGATATGGGTTTTCGGGTCAGCGGGGTCGGGCATTATAAAAGGGTCTCACAAGCGTGTATAGTACTCATATAAGCTCGATAATACAACACATTCAGCAACGTTTTACGATATAGGCACGACAAAATACGGAGTGTGTGGCAGTCAAAGTTTTCTTTTACGAGGAATTATAAGAAGGATGTTTTATATGTACCCGTTCTACCTACCACTAGTTTCCCTCGATTTACTGGAAAGGTTCGAACAGATAACTTTAAATTACCGCCAACCAAGTTCAATCGGTGATGTTATGTTAGTTAATCGAGACGGCATGACTATGTACGAGAGAATTCACGAGGGCGCGATATCGTGCGATGAAAAAAGATAGAAAAGACAGACATGTCGAGAAGCGAATGTAACAATTTTTGATCTTTTTTGTTAAATTTTATGCTCGTCCAGCGTTGAAGCTTTCCATTGGGAAATATTATATTTTGTCACTTACATCTGTGCGTGTAGGACACATATTTATTACATATTAATCCTAAAACAGGACACATGGGGATTTTTTTATCACATAATTTTGTCTTTAACACAATAAAATCAAATGTTACGGCTCTAGTTTCGATCTAACGGATAAAAAAATCACGTTAATATAGAAATAAAAACGTTAGACTTCGAAGCACCCCAGAGTCCTGTTTGTATCTTGAATTTTTATTTATTGTACGATTCTGGGGTTAGGTATGTTCAATCTTAATTGAAAATTCGCAGCCAGTGAGACATTCGACGCTTAGGCAGTATATTGTCTCGTATTGCTCCATTCGCAATATATCATTCGAGTTTGGCATCATGATTCGTTTGGCTTGCGAATGTTCGATTACGACCATACATCATTAACTTTTGGTACGATCTTTTACGCAATTGGTAATAATTTTTTAATTAAAAAAATATATATCAATCAATTTTTCGTTGATTTACCAAACGATAAGTTTTGTTGCGTTTTCAACACACAGCAGACGTAAAAAAGATTTGAAAAACATGTTATTACGTAATTTCTTTTGATTGCATTGGGTATGTGTGTATAACGTGTGTCACCATAATTCGAAGTTAACAACCAATCCAAGCGTTACAACGACCCGTCGTTCTTTTTTGTTTGGAGAAAGCTTTGTTATTACGAAGAAAAGAAAAAAAACCAGATTTTAACGTCAGGATATTCTAAATCGTCTGAAACCTCGAGAAAAGTATCGAGAAAAGAAATGTCTGGTGTGTGCGTACGCGCGTACAAAATGTTTCACGCTTAAATCTCTTATAACTTCAGATACCGCTGAGACTATTGAGGCAGCCATTCACCATTTTTCGTGACATGTTTTTATTAAAATTGATAAGGCCGTAAAAATATTGAGATTATTGAAAAACGCCGAACGACGTAAGCAAGCTAACTGGTGGAAATGTCAAGTTTTCAAATTGAAATTCTTTGCACAGGTGTACTTACGAACAAGGTTGTTTGGTATTAAGTTTGTTATAGATCGACAATGTAGTTGAAAAGTTATGAAATTTATGGTTTGAACCAAAAATGCAAAGTAGAATCTCGCACATTGCGTCCTCATTATTTTCCATCTTTCACAATATTTTCAAAATCGTTTAACATATTTCCTTATAGCTTTGTGAAAGGCGGAAAATAATAAAGACGCAATGTACAACGTTGTTCTATATTCCCAGCTGTGCATAACTTGAAAAATTCTCATCTCCGTTAATTTTAAATGAACACTACGAAGCGTGCACGGACCGCCGTGATAAATTATTATCAGTTGGAACAAAGACAATAAGCTAAAAGAGATTCGAAGCACGTCTCGAATCCGCGCGAGCTTCGTTATTGTGGCATGAGAGTTCGAAATACAGAATTGGAAAGAAGATTTGTAAGTGGAGAGGGATGAATAAATGATCGAGCCCGGATGATAATCACAGGGCGTATACCTTCTTAGCGTAACGATATCATGGGAGGAGTGCCGCGGACTGAGCCTCGGAGGTCTCGTCTTTATGGGTGACGGGGTGGAAAGCATCCTTCTGTAATTTTGTGCCACACCGTAACTCAATCTAGTGTCCCACTGAAGGAGCCTCTGACCTCCGAGGTCGCTGTTTGTCCTGCGTACGTGATTGTGACGACTGGCGCGAGTCTGTTGCAGATCCGCCTAGAAAGTATATATAAAACGTTTTTATTCTGACGTAATCGTTGATACACGGCAAATAAAGTAATTCACTTGGGTTGATCAAACAAAACGGAAAAAAAAAAAATCGGGAACAATTTCATAGACGATATGTTTTCTCGTCTTTCCACTTAATCACCGTCAATCAATTTTCCAATCTTTTTTTATTGTCTCGTACGAACTTTATGATCGTAAATGCAAGAAAATGTCAAATTTCTCTATTAAGGATTACGACAAAAACAATGAGAAATGAATTTGCAAATTTGAGTGAATATTTTTTTTATAATTGATTTTGAAAAAAAGTTAAGTTTATGGGCACAAAACTCGGTAAAACTTCCGTTTAGGGGGCCCATCTTCGATCGCCTTCGGACCTAGTGTATTCGACGCGTTTTCGCACGGAGAACAACTTTTTCCTCTGACAAAATTGGCGGTCTCATCGGCGAACAAATATATTAAGCGTCAAAGGTGTCAAAAATGGACACATTTTTATGCATAAAGACCGAAGGTAATTTGTATGTATTTGTATGGATACTTTTGTGTGTGTGTGTGTGTATAAATTTATGAACATTTATGAAATTAATTTATGTATTAATGATTTACTTATTAATTGATAAATTAATTAATTAATTCGCGTTTGGTGACATGTAAGTTTCCGGGGTAGCGCCTCCCGTCGCCACGTTCAGGTCGCCGAATTAAAAAAATTATCATTCATGGTTGAAAGTTGATGTTGTGGCTTGAACGCTCCGCTAACGCTCCGCTCTTATTGCGTCATCATAAGGTGTGGCGTACGTGACTAAACTGCTTCTTTAGGTTTTTTAGGTTATTTAGGCTCTTTATGCATACTTATGTGCGTGTGCGTGTGCGTGTGTGCGCACGCGCGTGTGTGTGTGTAAATTAATGAGCACATACATATATGTAAACGTTGATCAGACCATGAGTTTTTAACATTTTAAATATTGAATATCTTGTTCTTGTTCGCCGGCGAAAGCACCGACTTTGCTAGAGGAAAAAGTTGTTCCCCGTGCGAAAACGCGTCGAATACACTTGGTCCGAAGGCGATCGGAGGTAGGCCCCCTTAACGGAAGTTTTACCCAAAACTTTTCCAATGTACAAAGATCAGAAACACCCGGTAGAACGACAAAACGCGTGTAATAATAGGATCGATTCTAACGATAATTATTATTTTAAATGATGATATACATTATTCTCGCGAGTTATTGAATAAAGGAAAAATTACTAACGATTATTGCTAAAGAACACGAACGATGCATCGTTAATTCGTTATTGTACTACATTAGTAAGTTATTCGAACAACGGTCGCGTATCAACTAAGTTCGTGAGAAGGATCGTGCTACTCGCTTCCTCTACACAGTCCACACGCATCCTGTATCCGTGCGATACGAGTCTCCGCGTTCCACGCAAGTTCACGTGTAACAGACAAGCGTGAGCGTCATTACAGTCGGTTAACAATCCGACGTGGTAAACAGTGACGATGATAAGACCTCGCACGATGGTCCTATCATCTGGTCATAATTGTTATATAGGAACCGCTGTATTAGCGCGTATCGCATTTGTTGCTTTCAGACTTTCGTCAAACGGACGCGAATTTACCTTGAACTTGTCGATCAGTATCTGGTTGATGAGCTCGGACTGGGGTCGGGATTTTTCGGTAACTCTGCGCCGCAGAGCCGGTGGACTATCGGTTTCGTCCGGAACGTCCGTGTCATGGGACTCGGAGCTGTCACCAGCCCCCAATGTTCCACCTCCACTACCCCCAGTCAATGCTCCGCCAGATACCATCTGAGAAATACCCGATATAAACCACGATTTTCCAATACATAATGTGAGGGTTAAACGAATCATTGATAAAAAAGAAAAATAATGTATAATAATTATTGTAAGTGAGACGCTTACCTCAATTTGTATCCCGCTGTCACCGCTGTTGCACTTTGCATTACGAGCAGCCTTGCTACCCTTCTTTCTCTCTTTACTTGTCCTCCAGACTAGAGGTCCGAATCTGCAAATGACACACAGTATGAGTACATATTACCTGGACGTTGGAAACTCAAATATAAGGACAGCTATTAGGTTTGGCGACTTGTTATCGTGCTAAGGGGTCAGTCACTGACAGGGCACTTTCCAACTAATCTAGAGTGCGATCAACGATAAAATTGAGTCACTTTTCTACCTAATTACTGCATTCTAGGGTTGAAACACTAATGAAATTCTTTACTGACTTTAAACGAGTACAAAAAATATAATTATAAGCCTTCCTTTCAATATTAATTTATTAATAACGATACTTGGATCTTGTAGAACACGAATATTAATAATATTCGACATTATTGGATTATTCAATATTGTTAATGGAGAAAAAAACAAATTTTTAAATCATCTATACCGTACTTTTTCTATTTGTACAGTTTTTTCATAGAAGCTATAGTTACTTCTCGTACAATCTGTTTTGTGCGGAACATCAAATTGTAAAATATTAAATTATTTGAACCAACTGTAATTAAATTTAGAATAAATATATTTATAATTCGAATAAACACATTTAACTAACCGGAATTTTTGGTCGCTGGTGAGGTCCTCTTTGTGCTGAGAGGATTGTTCGGACACGGGTGCAGGGGGTGGCTGTTCACCGTCGTCGTCGACGTTCAGCCGCAAAGTGCACAGGTCGTTATTGGGTCCGTGATCGTCGAGAGGCACGGTGGGGGCTGCGGCAGGTGGCGGAGGTGTCGGGCCATCCCCATCCGTACTCTCCTTGCTGCCCTTCTTGTGAAATCTCAACGAGAAACTTTTGCGAAATTTCTGAAGTACGCTCTCCTGTTGATTCTGCGTCACGTTGCCGATAATTCTGTAGCTCTGACCCTCGACGTTGATTGCCGAGGGACCACCCGATGAATCCTGAAGACGAGAGTGCGAGACGAGGGGTATCGTCGCCTCCGCAAGAGGATGCTCCATACTGACTTCTCGACCTCGTCGCGAAACACCAGACGTATCCTCCTCGGCATGAACTCTTTCTTCTTCGCCCGACCACTCCCGGCTACACGGCAAAGAGATTGAAACTGACTTTGAATATACACTTTGCGAAGCCTTGGTATGAATATGCATAGTCCGTTGCATGCTATAGACTTCATTGATTGCTTCTTCACAGGGGAGACAACAGTTGGCTTATCTCCCTAGACAATTTTCTCTATCTTCATCCCACTCTCCCTTGCCTCCACCCAAGTTTAGTTTTGAAAAGTTAACTTTGTTCTGACTCTGTTCGCTATGTACGATTCTATATATATTAATGGAAATTTCTGGGCAGAATGGCTCATTGGCAAAACTAATTTGTTCAGCAGGAAGACACACGAATCAAGAATCACATACTCATTTAATTACTAAACTGAGGATTCAGCGAATGATGTCTCATTTGCGTCCATAATTTTAGAGCGGAGTTGGCCACTATTCGAAAAAGATATAAGAATATTACATTTTTTAGCTACAAAATGATGATCTATTGAATTCATTTCAATGTGATAAATGATTGAAAATAAAAATTCAAGTTTTGCAACTGTATCGCTTATAATGAACTAGCGAATAGTGCACGTGATGACGATACAATCTCTCGAATGCAGGTACTTTAGTGTTTTTGTTTCACGTCGGCAATTCCAAGTGAAAAATAGCCCAATCCAACTATAAACAGTCCCGGGAGCTCTATAAAATCTACAAGGAACAAGGGGTTGTATAATACGAATTGGAGAACATAACTCTCGATCAAACGAAAAGCCCGAGGGATTCTCCGTTCCCTCGATTCGTTAAAGATTATTTACGCGCTACTGTGCCCGGTAGCCTGTAAACACTACAGGTACGTAGCGCAAACAGTTCGGTCTTGCTGAGATCCCGGACGGAAGTGCATCGGACAACGTAGCTAGGTATGTGCCTATAGTAGTAGGTTGTATTTCTAGCAATAGGAGAAGAACGCACGTGACTAAAGTCACTAAGCGGGACGGTGCGCTCGTCCCTTGTATACACAGAATATTTCACGTTCGAGTTTAATTTTCTTTTTAAAAATACATTAGAAAAGAAGACTCAACACCCATCCTAAAACACTGAATTTTTATTTATTCGCATGTAGCAACACTAAACTCTAGCTGCATCAATCTTCGCACAGTTCCTTTAAATGTTATTTCTCTACAAACAATTTACAGTACACGTTCTCTGAAGTTAAGCACGACCCCTTCTTTATTCTTTTGTACCTGCACGGTGGGGATACAAGTGATCCCATCAATTGTCTACCTTTGTTCGAAGTCGATGTCTCCATAAGAGTGACAAAGAGATGACGTAGCGGTTTTCTCTGTGTAAGACAGATACCGATGTATATATTAGACGTCGGTACTCCGTCTCACACTAGGGTGTCGGTTAGATTTGGTCAGATTGCCATGAAAAAATAACCCAAAAGCCATTACCATTGAAAGAATATTTCGAGTCAAATCATAATTCTTCTCTATCAGGCATCTCTCGAGTAGTTAAAATGTAAACTTACGACATCAGCGTAGGATGGACAACGCCATAAAGCTTGACAAAAAAACAGTATTTCATAGACGAATCAACGTTTTCATATGGAGCCAAGGGTATGCGTGTATAAATGCATTTATTTTGTAATATTATTCAACAGAAAAAAATTAGTTGATTATAAATGTCCATTTACATACTTAAAGCATATTTGTAATTTCGTTAAAGTATTTATGTTTTTCTACATGTTTGTACGATCACCATATTATTTTTTTCAAACGAGTTGAATAGTTGGTAGGATTTCATATTTTATTATTTAACTATTTGTTCGCAAGTCAATGTTTATAAATATTAAATGCAGCATTTATTAGACGTGATATTAGGTGCTTTGTACGTTACGTGTACTTTTCAGTGCGCGTACGATCAATAAAGCATAAAAAAATGTTGAATAGATAGCAAGCAACAAAACGTATTTTTAAATTACGATTTCTTCTACCCTCGAAATCGAGTTCTAGTTTCGGGCGGATAGTAAGCTCCACCTCAAGTATTAGTAGGGGCCTTAACTTAAGGGGAGGCGAAACACTCACTCTACCGCATCTAATTTCCGGAACACACTTTCTCGTTTTACACTGAACAGAATTGCATGAAATTCGATCAGTAGAGACTGTAAGAACGTGAACCTCCCGGGTGACAAGCGTAGAACTGTTAAAAATGACCAAAAAAAAAGTACAGATTAATTATTCGCAGTTGTGTGTAATTGAAAAATCACTTTTTGCAATGATTTAAGGCACAAAATGAAAAAAAGCCGTTGGTCACCCGGAAGCCAGCACAAAAACCCAGACGGTTCATCGATTCGGATTACAATTTAGAAACGAAAATGTACCTAAATTGTGCACGGGAACTATCGTTTATAATCTGAAAAAATAAATCCGCGAGACTTGGCCGATAATTCAAATGTATGAAGGGGAGACGAAATATCCACGAGTGCAAAAGAGATAGAACTAATATAGTTTCAGTTCACCTAAATTCCACGAGATGCGCTGATAGTAATTCATATAGCTGTCTCTCTCACACACCGGTAGGGTGAAATATAGATTTAGTTACCCACCGAGTTGGTTTCACTTCCCCTTAAGGGGGGAAAAGGGTCGGAGATACAAAAAAAAACATATTTTTGTGATTTTTTTCTCAGATTACCTTATTTATTAATATTTAAAAAATTTTTTACATTATTAAGCATTATTCTAAGAATATTCTGCTAAATTTTCATTTAAAAATATTGAAAAATAAGCCAGTGGCAGTGGTAAGAACCGAGTCACCTCAAAAAAAAAAAAAACAAATCTTGAATTTGAACGAAGGAATTAACAAAATATTCATTTTTGAATTCTTGGTAAAGGTGCAATCAAAAAACTCTGATTTTTGCAAAAAATTGCTCTTTTTGTTTAATTAAAAAATAAGTTGTAATTGAAAAAAAAATGCTTCGTTTACAAGCGAGTATTTAGTATATAAAAGAAGTGTGCAAAGCTTAGGCAAAAATCAGAGTTTTTTGATTGGACCTTTACCAAAAATTCGAAAATGAATATTTTGTTCATTCCTTCGTTCAAATTCAAGATAAACTTATGTACTAAAGAAATCTTTTTGGTTTTTTAATTTCAGATGAAGCAATCATGAGTTATCCTGACTACCGCATGGAAACTTTTTTTTGAGGTGACTCGGTTTTCACCACTACCACTGGCTTATTTTTCAATATTTTTAAATGAAAATTTAGCAGGATATTCTTAGAATAATGCTTTATAATGTAAAAAATGTAAAAAATATTAATAAATAAGGTACTCTGAAAAAAAAATCACAAAAATATGCTTTTTTTTCGTATCTCAGTCCTTTTTCCCCCCTTAAGAGAACTGTCTCAATTGCATTAAAGCCAGGTGAAACCTCCATACTTCACCTATGAGTGCGAAAGAGATAGGCTAGTATGGCGCTCACGGCGGAGTGAAAGAGGAGCAGCACATCTGTGTAAATGAAGGTTTCGCCTTGCCTTAAGTTCCGACACCTTAAAACTTTTAAGTAAGTGTGCAATACTGTATACAATTGTAGAGAAATCAATAAAGTTCAACAGTGTCAATTTAAGACGTTTGCGTTGTACAAAATCGGAAAAACTGCTTAACCAATACACTAATTGAATATAAAATGTATTCGACAGTCACGGGCTGATTGCTTTGTCGGGAAACAACCCGTATACACGTGTCACACACGATAGATATGCATCGGTATATGCTATACCTTCAAATATATTGTACTAAAGTATTCAATGAGCGCGTGAGTGTGTGATTTCGTTTCCCGGAAAAGATTTGGTGGCTTGTCTACCGTAGGGCTTCAGGTAGAAAGCGAAGAGAGTCGTTCCTCGGCCTTACCGGGTTCTACCATCCCTTTCTCACTTCTCAACTCGCCAGTTACTTCCAGGGCTTCGATCGCCGCAACGTAGATATACACGTCCTACAATTTTTTGTAGTACAAGTTTTCCTCGTACTATATTGATAGTACGAGGAAAAGAATCCTCGAGAGGCAAAGAATTCGACCACCACGATGATCCACCCGCAAAACTCGTTATATCCTTTTTCACTTAGTTTAATCGTTTTTTTTTTTTAGAGAATTGTCGAGGGGTAGTTACTATAGGTACTCGAATGCGTGAAATAACGATCTCGGTTTTTTATTCCCGGCAGTTCATTCTGGGAGCAATAAAAATTTAACAACTGGAAAGAATTGAATAGATGGTGATAAATTGAGGCCCAGGCGCTCGATGTACCCGTCGGCAGATCTAGATATTTCAGATCTCTTTGCGCCGAAAGGGAAGCGACGATTTTTGGACTCTTCCGAGAAAATTTCGGACGCCATAAACGAGGGCGGCGAACTTGCCTTTGCACGAAGTTCGAAGAAAAATCTAACGTTTAGGACGTCACAGTGGGAGTTCCATACAAATTATAATGAAGAAGAAAAATACGGACCCCCCGACACGTTTCTACCTTCATTTTGGTATGGTGTAAATATCTTTTTTCAAATATCCGAGATTAATTGGTGAAAAAATAACTACGACTCTATAAGTCAGCTGAAAATCCTTCCCTGAAAAATCAATGGCTCGAATGTAGGGGATCTTAATTCATTACCTTACTGACTATTGGTGAGATTGAAGTTGTATTTCCTGTAAGTTTTCATCGAATATTTGTTCAGACTCAATCGCAGATGCCAACCGAGTTCCGGGATGAGAGTTGGCACGACTGTAGAGGGGAGGCGTACTAATAAGATCCTAAAATATTAAGGGTAGATACGCAGCCCTTTCCAAGAAACGAACGGTGAAAGTTTGTACGACTGCTCATATCTCTTGAGGGGAGAAATACATTTAGAACCTTCAAAAAACTTTATTTTTTCATAAAATGTTAGTAAAACATCTCGAAAATATGATCCCAAATTTTTAAAATGAATTTCGAAACTGTTGTGAAGTTATAGCCTGTGAACGTAACGTGTCTCCGTTCGGCTGATGACATGAACGAGAAGCGAGTCATTTGGCAGTTCGACGTCCAAAGAGGCTTAACAAGCAGTCCAAGAACAAAATATGCTGTCAAACCAGTTTTATAAGGAAGCTGAACAACTATTGTATGGTCTTGGAATCACTGACTAGCCGGTAAGTTTTTGAAATCATTGAGTTTCCATTTCTCGAAACTAAAACGCGTTTTTCTCAAAACTGTATTTTTTAAATTTGCGATACATGTAGCTGAAAATCTATTCAACCGATGTTCCTCAAATCTTGCACAGATATGCAGAATAAAATTTTCTTCTAGATGAACCTAAATGTAAGCAACAATCTATAAAAAAGTACTTTTTTATTGCAAAAAAAGAATTTTTTTTTAATCAAACTTTTTTTTTATACGTCTATTGTTAAAATTTTTTTTTACTCTTCTTTCCGCTAGAGCTAAGTTCACTCGGAAGGTGAAACTAGATATTAATAACAATACAAAAATGTCTTCAAATGTTTCAAGTGAATAGAGCAGACAGTGTCATATCTCCGCCGTTTAAAAATATTTTGGAAAATGAAAAATATGTGAAAATAGATTTAAGTGTAAATAAATAGTACCTAAAGTTTCAGAAATATAATAATCTTTATTGTTATTAGAAAAATTTCCTATAACAACGCTTATTTTCGGCCGCCTAATTATGTTTTTCTTCTCTTCAAAGTTTCAAAGTTTAATACAATCCCATGGGAGCGAGTAGCCAAGTGGGTATCGTCCGGAATCTCGTCCGTGCGTCTCGTGTTTTCGATTTATGTTACTTTTTCAGCAAATAAAGTAACGTGTAGGAATTACACAAATCAAGTATTCGCTAGGATACTGTAGGATTAATACGGTCACGGAACACTATACAAGATCGAATTCGCAGCCATTTTTTTTATGACCTACATCGATGTGTATTTTCACGCTAATCTCGAGTTTACACGAAAAGAAAAAATGGTGTCAGGAACAACAAATGTAGTAACTTAAACTACAACCAATGGAGAATATATGGACAGTGAGCGTCTGCGGTTAAGAATACTACGTAAGTGTAGAAAAATCACTCTTGTAAGTTGTATAACTAGCATCAGAAATAAAATAAACATCAAACCATTGCTACGTATAACGTTCGAAGCTTAGTTATCGCTACTATCCTACACTGTGTGTTGTTTGTTGTGCATGCGGTATAATAAAATGACGAGAAAATATATTGGTGGTATTCAAAGTAAGTCAAAAACATATTTTGCTGGCTAGGGAATTAGTTTTTTTCGATATATTTTGTCATCAGCAATCGTTAGGTAGCGGTCTCCACCGGAAAATATATTCTGCCTATACCAGAATATGAACCTATGTCCTACCTAGCTAACTACCCAACACGCTGACGCTATGGACTATGCCACTTAACTACTGTTAAATTGAACACATCTAAAGGGCACAATAGTTGTAGGAAATGTAATGTTATTTAATTCAAATCAACCCACACGAGAGGGAGAGACAGAGACGGGCCCGTGCTTCGCAATGCGTACGATCACAAGTATTAGAAACGCATCTTTACTGCACTCGATGGCAAATTCGATTTTGACCAATAGATACATTTTACTACTGAGTTCAGTAGACGTTTCTTGTCCCATATATACGATTCAATGTACTACCCTTCAATAGCAGTGGATGCTACTGATTACTGTTATAAGGACAAGTTAACGAAATATTCCAACTCCTCAGCCTGTGCTAGTTTGGTAAATAGTAAAATTTACTTTGAGCTTATTCACAAGTACCGCATTAGCTTGTAAGGTTTAATATAAATATTTTACTACAGCATTAACGTTATATATTACAACAGCGAGTAATATTTCGGATATAAGTTGCAGTTATAACGACCACAATTCATGTAAAAATTAATTTAAAAAGATTACTATTGGCTTAATGTAATATCGACAACCCCATTTCTTTCCGTGTAATATCCATTTTCTCAATAACTCAGAAGTAATTACTAAAACCTCAAGAAAAGGTGACAGTTTTTAGGTTTTCCTTTTCTTAAGTTATTGAGATATCTTAATTACGTTAGGTACTTAACACAATTACGATGAAAGTTGAAATTATTACCGTGTATCGCATGGTAATAATTGCTTGTTAACAGTGTATCGCATAAGAGGACAAGGATGATATCAATTATATAAATATATTTACAGTGTTATATGTGTATTGCGATAAAAGCTCCAGCAAGCTTGACTGGTGGTATATGTGCGATACGCAAACACGCTTCATCAGGGTTCAAGCGCTACTGAGTCGCTTGTACAACTAGTTTTTATCCGCACGGCGTTACGGCAAACATCGCGGAAGCTCAAAAAGAAGACCGAAATTTACTAGAGACGGCTCGTTCGTCTTCGTCGATGGCGTTCCACGACCATGAAGATGAATAAATTTATAGGGGAGGCCTACGAACTTGAAACTGGGTCAGCGTGGGCTAGTTTCGGCGAACTTCCTTGCCGCGATCATCAAAAAGCTTCCGGCTTTCTGGCACGAGATTGAGAGATTGGCGAGCCAACGTTTTAGAGTTTCCTGTTCGTTCTGTTTTTTCCTCTTCGCATGTTCTTCAGCACTTCTTAACTTTATGAATTATTAATCAACGGTGAAACATTTCTGTCCATTTAAAATCCAAAATTGAGGTATAGTTACCAAGGCAAATTTTTCGTCGTAAATTATTGCAAACACACTACTCATAAAGTCAAGCACAATACGCTATCTAGTGGAAGAACTAAAACTCATAAGCAGGGTTGAGCACCATTCGACAAAAATGTAATAAAAATATTCTGACAAAATACTATCGAAGTATTATTATTAAATAATTTTTTTAAGTGTCATATAATTAAGGTTGATTTGACAGAACTTTTGTTATAGGAAACAAATGATTGTCGTTTTAGAAAAAATAACCATTTTTTTTTTTCAAAACGATATTTTTAATGGTTTTCGTCGAGTGGTGACTGTCCGTATACTTTTTCTGCCTATGTTCATAAACCGTGAATAGCACGATTCAGAATAAATTTCGAACTTTTTAGCGGGGTCGCTATGAAGTGACCTCAATTTTATGTGATGTACGTCGGAGAAGTATATGTAGAAAGAACCCGCTTTTCTTGACTCGACGGGACCAGCCTTTTTCGCTATTCCTAGTATCCCCTGCTCTCAATCAACTACGGAGAACGCCAAACCTTACGCTTCTACAGCCTTAAGGCGAGGCGAAACATGTACCATGTGACATACGAGTAAGAGACAGATAGTTGCAATCTTTTATTAAACGCTATTTAGAAATAGTTGATATATCGAGAAAAAGCAAAGCATCTCGTCGGAAGTAGAATTACATTCCGCGTCCGACAACGCTTTGCTTTTTCCGGTAATGTTTACGGTCTATAAGTGGCATTAGTTACAGTTTTTGTTACCGACTGAGTAGGTTACGTCTTGCCTAAAGTGAACCTAAGGAAAACGGGATCCTATTGTATATCGTTCATTCAAAAATAGATGTCCTATGAATTGAGGTGTTTTGACCATACACAAAAATAGTTGGTTCGATATCAACGAAAATACTGACCTCTCGCGATCTCGGTTCAGAAGGGCAGGTGTGCTGGATGCTTTGACGCGCCTCTGAGCTCTCGTGACAGTAAGACCGGTCGTGCGTTTTCTCTCAACTGCATTTCTTTGGCTGAGCTGTGACTGATGTTGCGAGTGCGATGGCTGTAATAACAAATAAAGAGCTGATTCAGGAGGTAGTTCGAAAAGTGACATTACTTATGCTACACGTGTAACACAACTGTTGGACTGGTACTTCGACTTCTCTCGAGTGTGCCAGTCGTGTTTTTGCTCGCAGTAATAAACGCAAAAACTAAGGGGGGCGGGGGCCTGCTGGTTATCGGCCAAAACTTGTCTCTGTTACACACATCACGGAGAGAGAATAAAAGAGAAACTAGGACAATGTGCAGCATCGTTCTGGCAAGAGGTTCAAGAGGGAAACCCTCGACCCCGGAAGAACCCCCCTCGGGTGCATTGTCATCACCGCTTGTCGCACGGCATGGAACACGGTAAAGGGTCGGCCACGATGCTGTTGAAAATTCGGCCTAAACCCGGCTTCTTATTTTCTCTAATAGTACAAAGGAAATAAGCAAATACCGTTTCTCTGTTTCAAAAGAGACGCTCAAGGCTTTTTTCCCAATTAATAAAGCGATGTTGTGCTAAATCACGAATTAACGTTTCTCCTTATTTTTAATAACTTTGATAACGGATACCAACACACAAAAAGTAATAATTAGCCACTATGGGACGTTAGGAATATTTGTGAACTTGTTTAAAATAGATTTTTTAATGTTTTAACTGTAAATTGTACTTTGCAACATATTCCTGTTTGCTGGCGGTTTCGTTAATTTTTTATCTTGCTTTAGTACATCACGAAAAATCGAGATTCCGTCTGAAGGTCGAATACATTTTTGTAGATAGTGAAATCAAAGTTTAATTGTTATAAAATTGTTTGAACAGAGCCGGCCAGCATTCGTTATATTTAGATTCCATACATCGATACTTGTATACTGAAAAAAAAGATTGGTTGGCTCAACGAAATCCGGGGGACACGTCAAATAGGCTGTCAAATAAATATTTAGTCAAAGCATTTTTGCTCACCTCAAACACGTGTTGGCCTGTTAAACTGAATGACTCTTAAAGAAACAAAAAAATTCGTTGATCCAATTATACATTTATTTGACAGTCCATGTCCGTCGGGTTTAATTGAACCAACGAATCGCTTTGTTCAGTGATGATGGGATAATTTGTACAATATTTATTGATGGCTTCAACATCGCAATACCAATATTAGTTAAAAACGTTTATCCCCAGCGAATATAAATATTGAGATTATTTATAAAAAATCTGAATAATTTAAATAATCATCGTAATCGTAATCAACGAAAAGCAACACACAATCTTATATCATTTTACTTTTACTAAATGGAAAACTTCGCAAAATCGACGAAATCTGCAGTTGCGAGTGGTAAGCTAAATATTCAATTGATACAGATGAATATATTCATCTCTACAATATTGTGTGAAATCCGACAATAATGTTAGATGGATCAGGTGGATTGAACCTCGCAATTCCAATAGTAGTTGAAAACATTTATCCCCTGCGAATATGGATATGGAATTTATTAAAAGTCTTAATATTAATTTATAATTTAAATAACTATCGTGATCGTTGCCAACGAAGAGTAACGCACAATCTTGTATCTCTTCACTTTTATTGAATGAAAAACTTCGCAAAATCGACTGAATCTGCAGTTGTGAGTGGTAAACTAAATATTTAGTCGAAATAAATTACAGTCGAACGAACTGAACATAGTTTAAATTACACGTTTGATTGATGCAGATGAATATATTCATCTTTACAATATTATGTGAAATCCAAAAATAATGATAGGTGGATCAAGTGGATAGGTGAATGATAATTTACGAAAAGAAATCGCTTGCCCATTGGTCCAATTTTTAAATAAATTGTAAATATATTAAATAGAAAAAATGTAAATAATCACAGATCGATCGACGACGGTGTTTCCAAAAAAAAAAAAAAAAAAACCAACTGTATTTCATCCAAAAGTGACATAAACAGGTTCTGGTAGATTATGCAATAAATATTCATCAAATCTACGTTAAACAAATCTAAATTGAATGTTTTTTTGTATGATGAATAGTTTCTACGTGAAAAAATGAGCGGAGGTAACTTTCAGTGTTAAGTACCGTCTAAAATATGTTGTTAAGTTAGAACAACTTTCTAAAAATGTATGAACCATTTTTGGCGTCATGGAAAATGGAATAGCCGACTTGACCTGTTTTGTCTCATTATTTAAAAAAAATAAAACAAGACGGCTTAAGAAAGTAACCGTTTTATCGTATCCTCAGTCAAAAAGAAAAAAAAAAGAATCGTTTAACCTTTCAGTTAAGTTTGTATTTTTTATAAAAATGTTATAAATACGTGACGCTCACGAAAGCAATTGTTTTCTATCTCGCAGACAATAAGACGCGATCGAGTTGACAAGGGTGAGGGGGCGAAACAAATGAATTGGCCGAGTATTCTCAATATTAAATGTGGAATATTACCCGATGCTGTTTGAAGCAAGCCGACAGCTTGGGGCACTTGAAAATAAATCTCTCGAGGCTCGACTGAACTCTTCGTTTCATCCTGTGCAATTCTATACACAACTCTTTGAATACGATTATAACTCGGAATTGATGTGTATGTGTGCTCACGCGTTTCTCCCCGATAGCTCTCGCTTCCGTGTTTTAAAAATTATTCGTATGCTCTAACTGTATCCCGTCGCTTTGGATCGAGGTGTCTGTACAGCAAAAATTTATGTGATATACATATATCCTGCGGGAGCTTGGACTGTGAGCGAGGCACGGTATCATATTGCCGCGACGAATATTTCACCCGTGAGATACATACATACGCGACCGGTTACTAAACGATCGAAACACTGACTGGTGCTAATCGCGATATAGCCGCAGTTAAATCGAATCGACATTGTAAACATCATCGCGAATTGTGTATATATAGACTCGACAGCTAGAGGTATTATATCGATGGATATATGGCGATATGAAAATTCGACCGAGGGCATTGACAGAGAGCACCTGCGGTTGCCAGTCCAATCGCTCGGGTCTCAAATGGTAGAATCGTGATGTTCTGTCGGGAGAAAGCTATCAGCGTACAATGACACACATTGTATGTATATACATATATATATATATATACAATACACATATAGAGTAACAAGGCGATTCACAGCTTAACCGCCATTTAATTCGATTCAATTTCTGTACAAACCGAAGGTAAATCGGTGCCACGTACACGAGGTCAGTTTAATTAAACTGGAGGACTGCTCCAAGCACCGGGCGACATACGTTGTCGTCGGCGTTACACCGCAAGTCGAGCGATGGCTGCCTGCCTCCTGCCTTGGCCTGGCCCTAAAATGCTCACCACATACTGCTTACTTCGTCGTTCGCGTCGAGACTCGAGCAGATTTATCGAGAGTGCCCGTCGGTATACGTGCGAAAGATTAATGGTGAGAGAGCATAACGACCCTCTCGTTCCAGAGCGCACTATTATTCGATTTCTTAATGATCTCCTTAACGAGTTCGGACCCCAGGAATCATCTCTTGCACACTTCTTGCTATATCTTCGCACAGGCTGGATCAAACCTATGTCGAAATTTAGTATAATCATTTTTTCTTTTCTTTTTTAGTAACGTATTTTCGTGTGACACGGCTCTTTGGATCTCAGGATTTTGCAATTGCGGTTTGTGTAATCGAGTATGAAATCTTGAATGATTACATTAATTTCTTGGAGTCTGTGACTGGTATTACTCTGATTTTTCTTTTCTTTTGGATAATCTTTAATGAGTTTTTATATTTTGCTACATTTTTTCTTCTTCCAATTTTCATACTGCAAATTGAATCTTCATTAATCAATTCATTAATTGCAGTCTCAGAAAGGTAAAATTAATTGAAGTTAAGTGAATTACCAAAATAGAAACTGGCATTTTTAGTCCTTAAGGGGAGACCCTCTCTCGTCCCTCGCGATCTCGTAAACGTCAAGACGGTCGGTAACAAATATTTATGTCCAAATTTTTTTTACGGTGTCGGAATTTTACAGATAAGAGTAAAGCTCTACACAATGTACAGCTTATCAGATTATTATTATTATAGATTATATTATGATTATATTATGCAAAACTCGTTTTTTCTTCTTCTGAAATCTTCGCTAGTTGCTTAGTTTATTATTTTTATCGATTTATTATTTTAAAAACTTTTTTTTTTATTATAATATTAACTTACGAAGATCGCTTAATTTTTCAAATATTTCGTAAACATTGTTAATCAAAGGATTAAACGGTTAATTTCGAGTCTGCTGAACTCTCGGCGACATCGCCAAGTGACGATAAGGAGTAGAGAAAAAGTGCTGGTGGCGTCAGTGAATCGACTGGAAGTAGACTAGACTACTCGCGTGGAAAGTCGAGAAACCTTGAGAGTGAGATAGATTCGCGACAATAACAACGAGTGAAAAACGCAGAGTCGGTGTAAACAGCGCAGCGTCAACGTCAACGATGATACTTACGGAGCCTGGAGCCGTGTGGAATGTAGCCATGTCCGGATGGAGACAGTTCGGACTCGGTGTCGATCTCCTGGAATCCTCCGGTCGATGGTGCCTGGACGTTGAACTGCCGAGGGAACTGTTATTACTGCGAAGAAAAACATGAAGAAAAAACATGAGTACAAGAAGTTGGAGGATAGGAAAGAGAGAAAAAGATGAGAAACGGGTCGAGGTTTGCTGCGCAAAACGGTGGAGAGCGCAGGAAATTACGTACGAGTAGAAACACACACAGAGCGGCCGTATAAGACCGAGGTGAAGATACGAAGCAGCAGCAGCATACAGGAGTAGCGCCGAAAGACAAATGTCTTGGAGGCGTAATGCTATCTCCGGCGGACATGCACAGAGTGAGAAAGAGGGAAGTGAGAAAGCCTCCTCGTGGGAGGCAGAATTAGACTCGAGAATTCGCGCAATAAAATAG
This sequence comes from Cylloceria caligata, assembly GCA_963942595.1. Lineage (NCBI taxonomy): Eukaryota > Metazoa > Arthropoda > Insecta > Hymenoptera > Ichneumonidae > Cylloceria > Cylloceria caligata. The sequence goes on along the minus strand of OZ012703.1, from coordinate 19,369,110 downwards.
CAATGAATTAATTATGAGAGAACGGGAGACAGTTAATGTACACTGTGGCGTGCGTCACCTCCGACATCGTTACGAGTTAATGGTATAGAAAAGCGGTTCTAACGTCCTTAGCACAAAGTTTTCCCTGTTTGTCTGCTTGGTTTTCATCTCGAACGATTGTATGCCAGCTATTCACACCTCTGCTCAATGAAATATTCAGTCATGAGACCCTCGGAAGGTCATGATATAATGTGGGCTCGTAAACTACGAGGAAATTTGGTGCTGAAGGTTTGTCCCAGAAATAAATAGCATGTTTAAGGGAGTCGTGTCTACAAACGCATTATAACAAAAAAAAAAAAAATAGTTTAAACTGCCGAACAATGTGCCGGTATAAATTTTAGTATAAATTTCCCGGGTAAAATTCTCGCTAGACAGAAAAGAAATTACTATTTGGGTTGTTCACTCGAGATGAGATTTTTCAAATTGAATCGTTTAGTCTTTAACCAAAACTGCTGTTTATTAAATTGTCAAAGTTCGCAGTTGCAGTAAATGCAGTTGTTTAATTTATTCGATGTTATAATGTAAATTAATGATATTGTGGAATGTCCTGCAGCTGCTGCAATCGAATACCATTCTATCATTATTTTGGTAAAATATAAAAGCGATTTGCATGGAAATTTCCTCGGGCGTACAGAAGTAAACGCGGTACTGTAAAGAAATTTCATCAGTTGTGTCTGATTTGTTACAAAAGGATCTAATTTATACTTTTATATTTTTCAATTGTATTGTATTGGACGGATCGAACCCCTTAATGTACACATACGAAACGAGGAACGGCAAAGATCAGAGCGCAAGAGTGCATTAGATATTCATCGATCACCAGGTTCGAGGGTCGTAGATCTCTGCGCCGAATGCAATACATAAATCGTTCTAACATGTGTGTTATTGGCCGCAACACGATCGTCACACAGTCATCGTTGAAGTCAACGTCGACATCGAGTGTCTTGTCAATGTATACTGTGATATACACGCGAGATAAAGATTTACGAATGACGAGAGACACACGGAGCTCCGCTGGCAAAGCGTTTACACCACTCGCGTCAATAGCATTGGCAGTGTTAGCGAATCGGAGGCTTTGCAGCTTCTCTATCTGCTTTTCTCTCCAGTCGACAACCAGAGAGCAACCAGCGCATACTATATAGCAACAACATCAGTGCACGGCTCTCCCGAGAGCAAACGATCTCTTAAAACCGGTTTATAACACAGAGCACTGATCCCTGACGAGGACGACGGCGACGGATACGATGATGGTGGCGATGATGATGATTCTGTGTTGGCGGCACGATCGATGGTGCGTGCGCGAACGCGATCCGGAACGATGAGTATTTGGAAAGGAGGACATTTATTTTTAAGTTGTATTTCAACGATATATTATAACGCGCGTCGACAAACACACTCAACATTTTATTGTTCAATTTTTTTTATAAATAATCAAATTTTCGTTTAAGTTTATCTTTTTTTCTTGAATTAAAAATGATGATGATGAAAATTATCATCATTATCTTCTTTACACGATGTGACATACCGTGGTCGGTAATATAAAACTCTAATTCCATTTTATTCAAGGCTGCTTATCGTATCCTTTTGAAAGAAAATTATTACTCCATTAATTAATTAAATTCGCAGATGATAATAATTTTCTTTTATCCCGTAACGATCAGCCCCCTTAAAAAAAAAGTATATTGCAGTTTTCTTTACTGATCACAGAATAACGCGTGTGTTCATGTTTAAGGGGAGACTCGAGTTACGTAATCTATGGTCCAAGAATCCGGAAGTTTAAGAGACACAGAGGTAAAAAAATGTTCTCGAACCAGCTTTTCTGATAAATGTCGAATTTATAAGGCTGACGGTGTATCAGATTCACGCAGGACGAGCCCCATTCTCCTGACGTCCCTACAAAGATTTGGTTTCGAGAAAAGTGTGTTGAAAGTTTTGCGATAATTTGACGGTATCGAGCCTCACCTTAAGAGATGACTATAGTTCGTTCTTTTTCTTTCTAATGTGCTGGGTATTGGGCTGTAAATTTTTGGAAAATAATGTCAGAAAGCCAAATCTCATTACGTAGTCAGTTTCAAGACTATAAATCAATTTTTCTTAATTCACAGGATAATAAATTCATATAAATTCAACGTGACTTATAACGAACAGAAAGAAGTAGGAGCCGCATATGTTTCAAGTATTAATGGAGTCTTTTCTCGCGTTTCTCTTTCTAGTAGCAACGAGAATGCATGAAATATCGCTAGGCACGATCGGTCGGAGAAATTAAAAAATAATTTTCGGCCTACAGCCCTTTGACACAATATCTCATCGTACGATGTTTTAATTCATGAAAAATATTGCGTAATAATTGAGTGAAGACAGCGGTTGGTGTATAATATAATTTACTTTTTTCAGCTTTGGCTTCGACAAGCAAGTCGACATACTTTGGGACTTTGGAATGTGCGTAAATATCGAAAACGCCTCTTCCTTAAAAATAACGCTTTGGCCAAAAATATTTATTATAATTGAGCCATTTTAAAGTTATAGTATTTTTAATTTTGCAAATCTGTCGCACACTAGTGTTGGAGCTTATTGATTATACTCGGATAACCCGAACTAACAGGACTTGACAGATCCGATACTTCAATTCCGGATGCCCAAAGTACTCGAACTATTCGTACGCCGGACCTACGCGACTTACTTGAGATACCCGGACATCCGAACGGACCGAATTACCCGAATTCTCGAACGGCTCAAGAAGCCGAACTACGCGGATAATTATGAATTTTACGTTATTGAGCCCCATAAGTACATCGGAGATAAGCAATAGCCAGTCTTGAGAGATGAAAAAAAATATCTTAAACTTTTTTTCGGACTCAATGTACTTAAAAAATGTAACGACCACCTCGTACAATTATTAACTTCGATGTCAAACAACACCTTGAAAAAAGAGAAGCTGCGATTAACCGGTGTCTCACACGTCTGGAATGGACGAATGAATTATCTCTTGAAATTTTATCTCCTCCGCATTCTCTTCGAAAGATATATTTTAAGGTCGCATTATGATGTTAATAATATTAACTACATAATTAATATTAATATAACAAGGCGTGTAAATTTGCGTTCGTACATTGCTTCCTCGTGGTTATCGCCAACCCACGAAATCGCATCTACGAGTAATGGTTACCTCAATTCTGGCTTCCTCATAGGGGAAGTGGTATTAAAGTTTACAATAAAATTGAAAATTAAGTAAAACCGCAAATTTCATAAAGTTTAAACCCCTCAATAGATTATCACAAAATTCAAGACAAAGTATTCTCGTCCTCTAGCCAATTTGTATGCCAAGTTTCAGTTTGATAAATGAAAATTTACAAAAGTTAGAGCAAAATTGTTTTTATTTTCAAAAAATTAGAACAATTAATGATTTTATTAAATCAGAATGCCTTGATCGGTTTTTGCCAGACTCAATACCGAACAACCTTGTCCCCTGGTTTGTTCTTGTAGAAAGTTTTAACTCGATAGCGAAAAATTTACGAAAGTTAGAGAGTGTACATTCTTTTATTGAAAAATTTAATCAAACATAAAATGAGATACCCGTTAGCGATTGGAACGAAAATGGCAGCAAACTGACGGGGGTTGCGACCCGACTCGTGTGTAAAGTTTCAGAATGATCGAGTGACCCGTTCTCGAGATGTATCCATTGAAATTTTGCAAGCTTATCAGACACACACACACGCGCGCGCGCGCGCGCGGACATTTGTTTTAAATATGATTTCTCTACGTTTTGGGTTTTCTTAAGTTCCATACAACACTCGCGAAAAAGTAGTGAAAGCGTGAAATTCTAATTTTTATTTTCTACCTAGAGTGGAACACTGCCGCGCCCTCATAAGGGTTCAATAAATCTGATCAGTCTAATATACACCCAAAAAATCTCATTTAGAAAAAATTCTGGATATGGGTGTGTGTGTGTGTGTGTCGGTGTGCGCGTTTTCACGCGCGTATATGTGCCGGCACCTGTGACGTAACTTATCCCCGATGTACTTTTGGGGTTCAATTACATGATAATCAAATTACCCGAGTACTTCCGGGAACTACCCGGGTTTCCGGGTGGTTCGAGTAGGTACCCGGGCAATTCGGATAGTCCGGGCATACGTATCGTTCGATTATTTCGGGTACCTGGTTAGTCGACTAGTTCGGGAATCCGGATTCGAAGTGGAAGCTCTGACACACACAGACACACACACGCGCGCGCGCGCGCGAGAGACAGGGATGGTGGGAGGGAGGGAGGGGGAGGGAGGGAGGGAGGGAGAGAGAGAGAGAGAGAGAGAGAGAGAGAGAGAGAGAGAGAGAGAGAGAGAGAGAGAGAGAGAGAAAGAAAGAGAGAGAGAGAGAGAGAGAGAGAGAGAGAGAGAGAGAGAGAGAGAGAGAGAGAGAGAGAGAGAGAGAGAGAGAGAGAGAGAGAGAGAGATGTCTGCACGTTTTAAATTATTTTGACCCAGACATAAAAATTTCAAATATTTTTTTCTTAAAAAAGAGCTTCGCAATACGAGGAAGCAGAATAGGACATTCTTCCATTGAGAGGATATTATTGAGGCATGCATAAAAATTTTCGAAATTACCAAATGGTTGATTAGTTTGCCTGACGATATATCATTCTCTCCGTATCGTATTATAAATTAAATAGGAGACGTAGTTAGGTACGCAGGTAAGTATATCGCAAATTGTCATTCGATAGCCGTGTCACCTGGAATCGCCGGGCGTTGAGAGCCGGTAGGGTCACGCATCGCATCGCATCCGTGCTGAAGCGATGCAGGCAGCTATATCGGTTTTCACATCGCTCGGGAACACCGACTCTCCTCTGTACTATATATCACCAAAGATATATCCGTGTCTGAACATTATTATTAGTGTGTCATCGATGAACGTCAAACGTGTCATTAGCCTCAACTAAATATCTATATAAGTACGTATTTCACATTTTGTTATCGATGTATGAAATGCAATCAATAATCGGATTTCCAATAAGATACTGTAATTATAGCAATACATTGAATAGTATTTTTAAAGCAATTTATCGACTTGAATACAAAGCCAGACTCGATATCAAGCGGTTAATTAAACTCAACCCAGACAGTTGACAGTTGACAGATATACCGGGTTCACGGTATGTGATTAAGTTTCGCGAATATCGAGGAAACTCTCGATATTCAATATCTTCGCGAGCCGGAAGAAACGGTAACTGATAAGGGTGACCGAGTGAGAATGATACACGAGTATAGCGGAAAACATTACTCAGGCTGTTCTCTAAATTGAAATAGAGACCGGCGGAAACGGGTTTGTGAAAAGGTCAACTGGAATAACAATTGGAGTACAGAATGAGTGAGAGAGAAATTAACGTAGGAAAAACGACTCGTTATATACCATACAAGGAGATAAATATTGAGTTGTCAGAACCAACTTGGGCGACAGAAAACTAATAATAATTTTACATCCTCTATACAAATATGGAAATTAAGTATACTCGATATATATACAGGATATATAATTATATATTATGGCAAAACGTTCTATATCCTCTATATATCTTTTATATATCCGTCGGATATATCCTAAAAAATATATCTCAAGATATATTTCAAATGTGTATAATTTATTTTCCGGCAAAAAATTCTATATCTCGAATATATCGTTCGATATACTTCTTTTCGATGTGCGTGTATATTGTATATATCTTTGGATATACTTCTTTTCCGTGTGGGTAGAACCAAGTTGAACCAGCATTTGGAGCCAGAAAAGTAATAATAGTTGTGTGAGCCAACTTATTTGTTGGTTCACCCAAAAAGCAATTCTGCTTGTCGCCCACGGGCTCTCACGAGGACACGATCGTTGCGAGGAAAATGAACGGCGGTTGAAAAAATTCAATTTTTATTCGCTGACAATTTTTCATCATTGGCATAAATACTTTTGTCTTTGTGTATTTTCTGCAATTGTGGTCAGAGAGTGACCGTTGAAAGTTAAAAATCAATACCAACGCGTGACCTGGTACCTCGTAACTGCGAGGCAACAATTTGACCTCACAAAAGTTAAACCCTTCGATACATACTAATCATTGTCGGCTTAAGTTTAGTTGCTTATCCGCGCACAGAATCTCACGTGAACACGATTTCTGAAAGGAAAATAAACAGCGATGGAAGCAATATCTCAAAAATAGCGAATCGAAAACGAGCTTAGACTTCAGTAGTAGTGAAAACTTTTCAATACGTTTCGCAAATCGGTGTTCATCCGACGATACCCGGCAGTGTTTACGAGTCTTTGAAAGGGGATAAAGCGATAAAAGTAGTGGAAATATCGAGAAATGGAGACAAATGATACTTCTATCGAGAAAGCCGGGTATAGTATTTGAAGATCTTTCACAAAGCTTGACAAAACCCAGGGAAAATGCAAATCGTGTCAAAAGATTTTTAAAGGTCACGATAAGCTGTCATGCGTACGACACGCACAGCCCTACACGTTCATATCCAGGCATCTTTCCTTTCTCATCACGTACGAAGAATGTTAGGAGAGAAAGTATTACAATACAATTTAAAAAATCGACTCTCAGATTATAGCGTAAATACATGTTTTGAGTGTCCTAAGGATACGAAAAAAGCATTTATTCGCTTCTGCCTGTCCATCTGTCTGTACCAACCGAAAACAGAGTAACTTTTGAAAGAGTCTGCGGATCATAACCAAATTTGGTACGCGTACGCCACAAATGAAACTTAATTTTCGTATTGCATTTGCAGTACAACTGCACAATTTCTTCTAATACTTTATCCGAAATGGTGTTATAAAAATTGGGTTCAAACCAGTATCAAATAAATTATTTTGATCCGCAATCGTCTTACTTTTATAGAGGTCATTAAAACTATTGTAATATAATAATAATCTGTATAATAATCTCTGTATCATTCACAGACATAATTCTTTATGATCCCTAAAAAGAAAAAGGTATAAAACATTAAATTTCATCACTGTAAATAATGGTCAGCTGAAAAGTTTTACTAAATTTTATCTCCAGATCATTGAGATTTATAGTTTGCGTTAACCTGTTTAAGGTTAATCGCGCGTAACGCGACATTACAATAGTCTTTAACATTCTCGGCCAAATAAACATCATTGCATGTTATCATCTTCCCTCAAATTTATTTTTTCTCCGAATATATTATGTGTTTTCCCTTGCATTATGATGACGTCATATTATTGCCCATCATCGGTGGCACTTGTAGTAAAGTAAAAAGTTCGAGTTCCAGTTAGTTAGTTAGTTAGGCTGTTCACTAACGATTGAAGCGAGAGGGACGAATGCGCCTTCTCGCTTCTTTCTCTGTTTCACTCTGTCCCTCTAACGACTTGGAAAACTCTCTAGGCCGCAATGAAATTTTAGGGTTAGATTCGAGCATGAAAGTGGCGAAGTGTGGTAACGCGTGGTACTGCATGCAAGTTTATTCCATAGACTAAGTACGTATAGATTGAGTGCCCCGTATGATCGCAATACTTTCAACATGACCCCATTTTAGAAAGCGATATCGCGAATGTAAGAGGAGTTGGTATCTTTCTCTGATTGGGTTCACCAGAGAGATTACGTCTTGCTGTCTTTTTCTGTCAAGGTACCACGCGTCCCAGCCCAGGTTCACTCTATATCTACTGAGTCTATGGTCTATTCACATAGATATACTACTACGCATTACCATCCGAGACCAGGACTCTCCTGGCGGCAGAAAACTAATATATTTAAAACTATTTTCTAGATGCATATTCCAAATTTCAGAACTTCGGTAGATTGCACGATCACTTGTAACTTCATGTCAGTAACAAATATGATAAGAAAGTTACGAGGTGCCTACACGGCATTCACATTTATTTTTTCTAAATATGATTTATCCGGCACAAATATCTGAGAATCGGGCAATAATATCCGATTCCCATGGAAATTTGTTCCAGCGGGTTCTTTAGAAATCGGTTTCTGAATACATCGTCGAAAAAATTCTCAACATCACTTCCGAGATCATTTCTGGAATAGCTCGAGAAATATGAATGGATCAAGCGGGTCGAGCGGCTCGGGTCGCTCGATAAAGTGCAGCTGCTCCATACTAAGCTCGAACAAGTGCCGAGCTTTATGAGCATGATTCGAGCAGGCTCGTGGAGACTCGGGTATATCCGTAGCAGGCACTCCCAGAAAATAGTTAAAAACGTTTCATGCGTTTCAAACCTTCTTCTAGGCTCATTATTACTGTTACGTCCAGACCCATTATAAATTTTTTTGTGCATTTAAATTGTTGAAATTAATTATAAAATTTTCGCTTACGTGCATCTGTTCTTGTGCGACCCAGTAGTGCTTATCACTACCGGATATGGACCTTTTGCGTGAGTCAGCAGTCCCACGCTGGCCAGCGGGACGCAGAACATCTTCGAGACGCGCTGCGCCCTGCTCATCACTCGCAACCTTTCCACGACATTCTAGCGCTGTGCATTCAGCACTGAATCATTCATTGTTTAATTAGTTCATCTCCCGGAGCTGACCACGATGGTCGGCCCTCGTAACGGTAACGTTTAAAGTTCTACCTCGTGCGTCTTGCAGGATTGTCGACCACGTATAAATATAATTTTCAACTTCAAGGTTAATTTGTAGCTGTGTTAAATCAACGATGCACTTAATTCAGACGTTTAAATATCAATTTTTGGTTGTCGACTCTGTTACACTGAACTTTAATTTGTAGCTGTATTAAATCAACATCGCACTGAATTCAGACCTTTAAATATCAATCTTTGATTTTTCACTATGTTAATTCAAATCATTTACAGTTTATTGTAATTTCAATATTTTAACATGGTTTTAATATATTGTGATGTTCATCTTGTGTTATAACGCCTTGTGTCAACATTTATTTGATTAAACCCCCAATAACCAGACAAACACCAATCCTTGAGCGACATGCTTCGCTTTAAAATGGAGAAAATAATATATTATTCTTCGTTGCGCTCCCCTTTTCTGAAAATAATTAAATCCAGGACGTAACAATTACTATTAATTTTATAAAGGGTTTAACTCATCACAGAATAATCGAGAATTTTGTTGGTTACTTCCGAGAGTATCCTTTACTATATTTTCGACCATACATCTCAGTATTATCAACCTGATATAAAAATAATATGAAGCATTAAAAAATGTTGAATACTTGCAAATTTATAAAAAGCTGAATATTTTAAGCCAGTTTAAAAATTATTCTGAATTACTTTGTACACATAGGTATGCATACGTGTATTTCTTTTTTGTTCGCATCCGCAATACGTCGTGACTGCGCCAACGTTATCGACTTAATAATTTTCTGGGTACACAAGCAACGCGCGCGGCTAATCGAAGAGAGCCGCAGACAGCACGAGTGTTGTGGTCAAATATATGCTAAAGGCAAAAACTCAAACATATCATTTATATGTGTCTCATTGATTCAGATTTTCGTTTTCTGTACTGTTTACTTCACAATTCGGTAGGGAATTGATTATTTTCTTTTAGGAAAACGACGACAAGAATTGTCTTGCACACGGAGAAAACGAAGATCGGAGATTCTAGTTACGAGTTGCATATATATGTATGCTCAGTGCTAGAATTGTAAAGTATTTTACAATCAGTTCGGGTTTCTAACTCTGGTTCTAAAGCTTAGGTAAACACGGATCCCCTGTAGTACAGTAAAAATTGTGGGTCTTGTATCAGAACCGAAAGTTCTGATACAATTTTTCTGAAAGCAATTTTCTAAATACACGAGTGCAAAAATGGTTGAGGGATTAAATAAAATAGATTTATTAAAAATTATTTAGCTGTTTTAGTTAACAAAAATCCAGTAACTATAGAAATCAGTAGCAATTATAAAAATGCTGTAGAAAGTCACATTGAACTAGCTTTAATAAGTATGAAATCAGAAGAATTAACATTTTTTGAAACTTGTAAGTAAAAAAAATATAAAAAACAGGACTTTAGCTTTAAAAAGTTTTCATATGAAAATAAATCTACAAGAATGAAATAACATTTGATCTGATTTTAGTTTACTTCATATTTAAATCACAATAATTCATTTAATGCCGTCACTGCAGTCTGGAAAAGTATCCATAACATCGCCACCGTCTTTTACGTATCAAGAAACATTCTGGCGTCAGGACTCTAATTTAAAAGAAAAATTATATACGATATGGACGTTTTCCAACGCGGAAGAAGACTTCTCGCGTCTGTAGTGACAGTGGTAAATGAATTATTGTAATTTAAATATGAAGTTAACTAAAATGACATTAAAAGATATTTCATCCTTTTTAGAGTTATTCCCATATGAAAATTTTTGTAAAGCTAAAGTCCAGTCTATTATAGTTTCTTGCAGTTAGGAGTTTTTAACATTTTTAATTTTTTAAAAATACTTTACCGCATTGTAGTACTATATTCTATTAAATTATAAAACTTATTCACGTGTTAATAGCATATTTAAAAAAAGTATAATATTCATTAGTTCTTTTACCGACCCTGTTTTCTCCGTGTATGAATATTTTTTGTATCTGTCAAATGCTAATGTACAAGTCATGCGTACGTGATGTTTGTTATCATAGCAGCGGAGGCATAAATAATTTTGGCAGAGAGCCCGATTTTATTCGAGATATTAGACTCGCGCACGGTTATTATGCGGTCTCTCTATTCATAGTCCCTTTCCAACGACGATTCATAGACGAAAAGAAGCACACATACCATGCAGACCTACGAATGTAACACGTAAGAGATCAAAAAGATCTCTTCGAGGAGTTGGGTAGGGGCTATATGATTAAATTTCTAAGTAGAATCACGTGACAATACAGATTATAAAATAATTGCGCAACGTTTCTCCAATTGCGAGTTTCGCATCTTCACTGAATCTACGCGCGTGTGCTAACTAACTTCTGTAATTTTAATAATCAAAACCGCAATAAAAGTACACAGCTGGAGGATTAGATTGTAAACTTTCAATTTATAGAAATATTAAAGTATTTTAGAGATATTGTTGTAATCCCCAATTCGCGAGATACCTCGGGCGGAGAAACACAAATATTTTTATTTAAACTACTAAATCTGTCTGCGTACAGTTTGACCCCAGAAGCTTTCCAATTCTTTGTGAAATTTATCTGATATTCAACTTTGTACATTATTTCCGATATAACGAGATTTTCATTGCATCAATTTGTTTAGCCGATATCAAATTAATTTTCATATTAAATTAAAATAATAAAATTCCGATAAGTAATAACTATAAAATGTCAAAACAGATGAATTTTATTCGAAGATATATTTCAAAGTGTTTCAATTACCGGTTTTATTATCTTTCTACAACAGACTAGGATTTAATTATAGATACAAATTGATTCAGCTGATCGTATCTATCGATAACGATTACAACGTATTATTTCAGTGGTTTCTAAATTCAGTCCGATAATTAAATGACCAGAGGATCGTACTGTGTATTCTCAGCTTTTGTTATGTTACCCGCCTCTTATACGAGAATAGCATATGTTATTTGTCAAACTATACAAATCGAATGGTTACGAATCGATATGAATGTCAGGAATATTCAGGAGTCTTAGTGGTATAAATGAACACTTTAAACGTATTGCGAACTACAAAAGTAGCTATTTCTTTAACCGTTTCTTAGCGGTATAAAGGCTCTCATTACTACTCTTGGTTAATGCACTTCTTAAGCTAAATAATAATTCTTCGTTTCTAGGCGAGAATAATTTCTCAGGATGTGGGTATGTAGGTGACGAGGCTCTGTCAGTACACGATACGTGAAGATTTCTTCGCATGTACGATATAGGTAATGGATTGGCTGCTACAAGATGCTATGCAAAGCGCTGATGGCTTGCTCATCACGCACGTAGTTATACTCGCGACCAGGCGCACTCCTGCGAAGCGTGCAGCCAATACACTTTCGATTGCAAAGAATCATTGAAGTAAAGGCGCAGTGCGAGCATGAAGATCGCCCGGACTCTGCGGAATAATAACTCCGTTATATCGTCCTGCTCTCACTTCAAGCTCTTCGTACACTTTATTCCTTCTTTATTATCGGTTCTCTCGCTTCCTTGAATCCTGAAAGCGGCGGTTAGAGACTGTACTCTTCGTGAATGCAAGCAAAGTATAGTGCGACGTCGCGACGCCTCGAGTCTTAGCAATGTGGCCGTTCAAGGTATGCACGTACCGAACAACCAGTAGGCGGAATATACTATCGATCAGAGGAACAATAATAGATGTGGCGCTTCTTGAATTCCAAGCGAGCGAGCAAGCTCTCGAAAGTCTCGAGGAATATCGAATACGAATATCCGTGAGGGGTGCCCTTTCGACGTGAACCGAACGGAAAAAGTTTTCTGGTTATTCTTATCTCGGGAATGTAATAAGATGTATGCATTTTTTATTCTGAGGTCGTTTTATGTTTATACGTTATATGTATCTCGTGCGTCAACAAATATGTACTGCTGTTTTGAGATTTTTCAATTTTGTATTGCCATTGAGGTGTTTCCACAAAAATTTAAGCGATTTGTTTAAGGTGTCCCGACGTATCGACCGAGTCCGACTTTCTTTGGAACACGATTTTCTCAAAAATGATTAACGTCACTTGTAACATTTTTCCTGTGCTCAAATTTGTTTTTTTTTTTTTCTCGACATGATGTTATGAAAATTGATGTCGTAAATTTAGAATTAATTCGTAATATTTTTGAAAATATTACTGAAATGTTTAAAAATATTATTGCAAGATATTTTTCTCATCGTAATAATTAAGAGCGTTCACAAGAATTTATTAAACGGACCAGAGCATAATGGATATCACACTGGTAGTAGGTTCATTAAACCGTGACGATACATGAGACTTTACGAATTTCACAAGTAAATAAAAGTATATAGGTGTTATGTATAGGTAGGAAGTACAGTTTCTGCTAGCATGTCCGGTGTAAAGTTCGGCTCTATGCGCGTAGCAGCTGTCGATCTTAGTGATGTTGAGGGATGAGAGTCGAGTGAATGCGGAGGGCGGTTGTATCCGGAACACGATCGCAAGACTGAAAATGGATGCTTCCTTCGAAGTAAGAAAATATGTGTGGCGCGCGTACACTCTGTTCGATGTTAAAAAGATGATGAAGCCAGTGACTGTCCTTTCTCTCGTCTTAAATTGATATTCCAAACAAAATATCTCATAAATATTTCAAAGAAAGAATATCATTGTTAAATAAATTGATGTTAAGCGAGTGTTTGACCATTCTTTAAAAAATTACAAATTGCAAAAGTTTTCCGTAGTAAGAAATTTTAATTACTAGAACTTAAACAATAATAAATATATTAACCCCTCGAAACATTTTTTCGAAGGTGTCCTTTCATTGATCTTCGAAAAATGCGTATTCTCTTGTTACTTACACTGAGAAAAACATTATTTCTTTATATCTAACAAATCCATGCTTGCCGATGTCGTGAAATAAATATTTCAGTAGCATTGGCAACTTATAATCACGACAAATATCATCATAAAGTTATTTGTGTCGAATACAATTTGATAATGATGAGTAAATATTTTATTTAAAACAGATTTGCGAAGTAGAATAATGCACAATGGTTCCTCAATTGCTTTCCATATTTCACAACAATTGTCAACACGATTATCGGATAGTAACCACTCTATTTGTATATTAAATTTCAGCCTGTTATAAGAGTAAAATTTCTCCAGTTATAAGACTAAAATCGATTGTAGTTATTTGTGAAAAAAAATGTCATTATGTTTGAACAACTTTGGTTGATTCTGGTCAAATACCGCGTAAACTAAACTTTGTTTTAACTTGTGTAGGAATAAGTTGTAGTTCGGTAGTTTGAAATTTGCACGAGTTAGCTTGCTTATGTCGTTTAGCGTTTGTTAAATAATTTTTAAAAATGTTTATAACCGTAACAGTTTTAACAAAAGTTCTCACGTAATTCATACGTAAAGTGCGTTGAATTTTAGTCCGAAGTTCAAACGGTTCTCAAGTCTTTAAAAGATTTTTAAAGGTTAAACCTTTGACACACCCACAGAAACACCCGCCAGCACACAGAGCGAGCGAGAGACACACCCACAGCAAACATTTTTCTCCATGTTTCAGACGTTTTTAATTAGGTTGATAATAAAATTGCGAAAAAAAAAAAAATTTCGCGCAAATACAATTTCTTCTGGGATGAAGTAAAATATTAATCTATTTCTGACTTTTATTTGCATTGAAGATGGAGTAAATTTTCATATTGGTATCCATTTTCTAAACAAGCGAATCCCTTAGTATAAAATAAATTATTCGTGACCAGTTTATCACATCAGGAAGAAAAATTAATTTAATGAGAATCTCTGAAAGCTTTATAGCTGTTCCCTTCTGATGCTAAAGGTATTGAAACTCTCAGATATGTTAGCCGTTTCTTATATAGCAGTAGCACAGCTTGACTATGCATTACTAGTGTGTACAACCCAGGATAAGGGACCAGCAGCAATGGAGTATACATCCATCGAGGCAGATGTCGCGTGGCTGCTCTCTCAACATCTGCAGCCGGCGGTACCTTCTCCTCATCATCATCATCAACCTCTCCCGTGCGTGCGCCCACTCGCAGTTCTTCACAACACAGTTATTTCCTCTCTGTGTGTATTCCTGTGTAGCAGCTTTGCGTCTCGCTTATCGTGATTCTCTGAGCGGGTTGTTCGTGAGTAGTAAATGCTGCGGCCAGGACGTCCATAAATGCATGGAGTCAGTAGCGTATTTAGGGGGAGCCCCCCTTAAATCTCGCTGGAGTCTCGTTTTCCCCCTCCAATTTACGTTTTAGGTGGCTGTGACTTCCCCCTCCCCAAATCCTCACGGCTGCATGGAATGCTTGCGTCGAGTCCATGCACCTGCCTTTACGCACGTGCTGCTCTTTTGCTGCATCAACAAGATTCTACATTCCTCTTGGTATATTTATTAATAGTTTTTTTTATCATCATAGCGTTTCGAGTCGCACTTTGATGAAACAATTTTTTTCACTTTGCAAAATTGTACACGAAAAAAGGGCTTGGTTGTGGGGCAACGAAGCTCTTAGTTAAATTTGCGCTTCCTTATACAAACACGTGGTTCAATCACACAAACATTTTTTTCCGCGTAGGTACGCGGAAGGTGTGAATGTACGTAAGGTTTCTCCTGCAGCTTTAGTCTGCTTCAATGCAAGGTTGCTGACCCTGTCCAACCTCCATTGTCGTGGATTCCTAGTCCGTTTATCGATCTTCCACGCTGGCCTTTCGACGCCACTTGAATTATGCAACTTAACAGAACTGAACCGAAGATAGAAGTGCGGTGTGGTTCCAGACTCGCGATCGTTACGGACCGGCGAGCTGTTACCAGTCTCTGTCTCTCTGTCTCTCTCTCTCTCTCTCTGTGTGTGTGTGTGTGTGTGTGTTAGATACAGCGGGAAGAGTACACATGTATAAAATTGTATCTACAGTGTATCTCACGTTCAGCTCTGTTCTGCGTGCATCGGGCTCTCGACCGCTGGAACGTGTTCACGGAGGTGCATTCTGCCAGAGCGTTCGATTGCTCGTTGCTCCGGATTCAAAGGATTCGCGACTCGATTCATTCTTTGCATAAAATCTCATACTGCTTTTCACGCAAGGCTAACACCGCTTTATTTAATCATTTTCGCAATTTGTCCGAGCGAGCCGACATATACGACCTTTATGATTGTCACATAAATTCTTATCGCGAACTTATACGGAAATACGAATGATTAAAAGAGCTTTGGATAGACTGATTCGTCCATGAGAAATACTTTTCGGCAAAATTTAATTAAACATTTTCCACTGGTTGCGATTTTTTGTTGTTGTAATTGCAGATATAAATGTGGGGAAAAATGAAATAAACAAAATTATAATAATCTTTTGAAATCTGTCAATAGAATCTTTTAAACTTTTCAAGAAATGGACAGTGCCCCCACATGCAAAGGAAATATGTCCGACATATAGCGGTTTATATATCCGAAATATATTTCAAGTATATTTCGGATACATCTCAGATATAGTTTTCTATTGTATATATTTCGTATACATCCTAAAATATATCAAAGATACAGAATTTCTCGTCAAAATATCTATATATTCTATATATTTTATCTACGTCGGGGACTGGTAAACACAGGGGAAAAAAAAAACATTTTAATGAGGACAACGAAAAGTTTAATCTTTTGATTTTGCCAAACAATTGTGATAAATTATAAAATAGCTGTAACATTGCTTTCCGATGACGTTTAGCATGTATTCGCTAACTCGTTTGCTTTGTAATAATCGAAAATAAAAAATGGCGATTGATTCATCAGACTACGATATTTGTTCGATTTTTTCAATCCAAGAATTAATTTTTGCCAATGTTTGCCACGTATAAATACCACGTGTTCTTTTACTATTAGGCGATTGTTATAAACGGAAATGATTCCAAGTAGCCATAATAAAGTCGATATTTTAAAAAACTTTTCCATGTCTTTAACGACTGTTGACAAACAAAGCTCGAAAGTACAAGTACAAAGTAGTGTTAAGAGTTACAAGTCCAATTGCACTCTGTGTCAACGTAATTAAAATTCGTCCAAGTGTTCACGTGTACGGTGAACTAATGTTAACGTTAAATGATAAAATATTGTGGAAGTTGAGAAGGGCAACTGTGATTGCATGAAAAGCCACGGGCTTTAACTACAATATGGAAACTACGTGGAGTCGAGGTGTGGGAGTCTTTATGCAAATACATAATATATAGACTGTGGGCACTGGCTTCATGTATATAAAAGGGGTATATTGACGTTGTGCCGCGGTATAGAAAACCCATAGCAGTAGCATCGCTAGAGGGCCAGCTAGAAACAAATGATGAATAATTGGAGAGTGTATACCGCAGGGAGGTAAGCCAAGGCGCGGAGCAACGATAAAACTGCAATTGGCTCGTTGCTGGCGTGCTTGCCTGCAGCAGAAGCTGCACTTGACAAGCATCACTCATCAACGAATCCTGTATTTTCTATACATGTATTGACGATCGCCGAGAGCACGATACGTCGAACATGAGAGAGCACGTGCCGCGAAGTGCTACTGGTCATATTTAATTTTGAAAATATCATAGAAACGAATTAAGAGGTTTAAACGCAATGCAGGTAGTCACATGATGTATATAATAATATAAAATGAACGCCAAACGCGAATTACAACGATCGTTTAAAATCCCATTTGCCACATTACTTGATACATCACCCTGTATAAAGTACTCTTAGGATTAATCTTTTCTTTTTTTCCTTTTCCTCATTATCGGGGTCGGATTTATAACCGCGAGCGCGGAAACCGGTGACCGTAAGCAGCTTCTTTCAGAGGAATGAGAGGGGGCAGGGGGAGAGTGAGTATAAAACTGGGAAAAAGGTGTATAGATACAGGTATATGTATGTAATATGAAGGTAGCGGGTGGATGATATCGCGTGAGGCGTCACGCGTCCTGTCTCCAGCGAATATTTTGCCATGTAAAAAAGTTCCAATGGCGTGTTGGCACCACGTAACTTTCTCATGATATTTTTTACTGGCATGAAGTTACAAGTGATCTTATGATCTACGTTCTGAAGTTCTGAAATTGGAAATATACATCTAGCAAACAGTTTTGAATACATTAGTTTTCTGTCGCCAGGTAAATGGAGGATCCTGTTCACCGACGGTGAAGCATACCTATGGTACGAGATCTTTGTTAGACCATAGACTTAGCAGGTAATAAACCGAACCTCAAATACGGCAAGTGGCATCTTGATATTAAAAAACAACGCGACGTACGAAGAGCTGCCGTCTCTCTATAACTGCGTTAATCGAAGAAACGTAGTAAATACTCTTTTCATCGTGCTCTCTTTTTCTATTACGTGGCCATGTTAAAAACATTGTGAACATACAGGGCATTCACTCTATACGTACTAAGCCTATGAAATATTCTACTCCCACAAAAATAAAGTAAATGAAAGATACATAAAAGATATATCTCACATATATGAGATATATTTCCATGAAAAATTCTATATCTCGGATATATACGAAATATATGTAACGGAAAAAATATATCTGAGATGTATCCAAAATATAATTGAAATGTATGTCTGATATATATAAACCGAAGAAAAGTTTTATATGACTGATATATTTTCGGATATATTTCTTGTTCACAGGGGTTAGATGCATCGTGATATCTGAGCTCGTGTTCGAGGAATACAACCGATTTATATTGTGGCCTACAGCGCTTTTGCACCCGTGAGCGGTTTAGAATGCAGCAAAGAAATAAACGGGAGGGTGAATCTTTTTCTCTCGTTTCGATTCGTCGAAAATGTTGCATAGGTGTTCTGCGTCTGTAGCCAAAATCCAGCTTAACTCGTATTCGAACTGTTTACCTTACTGCAAGTGTTATGGTGGATGGACAATAATCTGACGAAATCATATTACAAGTCCCAACAATTTTATGAATCAAATGAAAAATAGAAATATGAATAGATGATAAAATGTAATGATGTTTGATTGTTCGAGAATGTAGAATATTGATATTGTCATTTTTTGAGCATTTGATCTCTAACAGGCCAATGAAAGAATATAAATCTGAATTTAACTTTACCATTATTTACATTGATGAAATGAAATGTTATATACTTATTAATTTTTAGAAAACTATAAAAAAAGAGCCTGTGAAAAGTTTATGGTGAATGATTTACTGTTATAATCCAGGGTGTTCAAGGCGATTCGTGTGAACTTTTGACCAATGTCGACCCCTTTAGTGTTAATTTTAACAATTGTCACAGTGTTTAATTCCCACAAGCGATTGTATTATAATCATTAAGCACCACCTCAAAATTTTATGTACGGAATGAGTAGATGAAAATCAATAAATTATCAGCAATCAATACAGAAATATGCCACGAATATAATCCAAAAATGTCATTAAATTTCAGTTACCCTTTTTCAAGTAAAACGCGGTGAAAGTTTTAAGGTTATAATGCAAATCAACACCGGACAACGGACATCGGCCGTTGACACTGTATTTTTAACAGTGGACGGATCTCTTACAACGCATACATCGAGCTGCATACAACGTTTTACTTATCTTTGCTTAACTTACTATCTCTGCTTAATAATTTTTTGTTGTTATAATCCTATGTGATTAAATGCAGAATGTAATGAGTACACTGCTGATCAATAACTTAGTTTCAATTATCTTTATTAAAGTAAGAAGACTGCTATTAAAATTAACAACCTCATTGGACCTCATAAAACTGTTTATTAAACAAATGCGTCACCGACAGATCATAGTGGGAATAAAGAACTTATAGAAAAGATTATGGTACTGAAACCAAGAGGCCCGTGTGCTCTTTGTGAGTCGTTAGTCTTTATTCGAATCTTCATCAGAGAGGACCGTTAATAAACTTATCATTTTTCTACCTCTCAACTATTGTTGCATTTTATTTCCACTGCCTGATGTATAATTTCCAATAACTGCGGACAAAAATATGTTTTTTTTTTACTAATATCAACTTAATTAAAAAAATATATATTTCAGGGAAAGTACCAGAAATAACATGTGCAATTGTACCGCAATGCAATACCAAAACTAAGTTTTGTTAGTAGAGTACGGATGCCAAATTTGGTCATGATCCGCAGTCGCTTTCAAAAGTTATCGTATTTTCGGATGGTAGAGACCGACATACAGACAGGCAGACAGAAATTAATGAATGCTTTTTTTTGTTCTCCAGGACACATGAAAACATGTTTTCACACTGAACTTACAGACATACGAAAGTCGATTTTTTTTGTATGCAATACTTTCTCTCTTTACATACTTCGCATGTGATGAGAAAGTAAAATGCACATTCCAAATGCGTAAAAATGTGCAGGAATTCGTGGGCATCAGACATTCTCGTCGCATCGAATTACTTGGGTGAATATAGGATACCAGTTATAAGCACCTTTTTGACCAGCTTTCGTCGCCTTCCACGTTGACGTGATACTGCATTTAAGATGATGTGATAATACTCGTTATAAAAATGGTAATCCAAATTTCTATGTTACCGTAGATCTCTCGGGTAAAAACCACGAACAGGGCACTTCCTTCGTCTAACAATTTTGCAGGGTACCATTTTCGTCTTTTATTCGACAGATAATCCGTGGCAGAAAAATGTCGGATGGGAAGATTAGTTCTATCTCACTCGCGCTCATACATATTTCACGTCGTCTTAGGCTAAGCATTTTATTTTTAAAAGATTATTATTATTATTATTATTATTATTATTATTATTATTATTATTTACTTATACAAATAAAGTTGGTTAAATAATAATAAAATTAAAATAAAATGAAAAGAACCTAATGAACCTAAAGAACCTAATTCTGCAGTTTTACCAACTTTATTTGTTAATAACTTTTTAATGGACAGTGAGCGACGATTTTGTCAGAGGGAAAAGTTGTTAGGCATACAAAAACGCGTAGAACGCGCCTAGTTAGAAGACGATCGGAGGTGGGTCCCCTAAACTGCATATTTACCATTATCATCATCATCATCATCATCATCATCATCATCATCATCATCATCATCATCATCATCATCATCATCATCATCATCATCATTATTATTATTATTATTATTGGACAGTAGATGACTTTCTTCTACTTCTTTCTATTCTGCCTGTACATTTATCGGTAAGGCGATATAATTGTTTTATTGATTTTTGATAAATTTGTTTCTCATTAACAACATTTTGACGGTTTGATTGAAAAATAAAAGCTGCTGTTTTGTGTCTGAAGTGGCACAATATTTTTCACACGTAATACGAATAATTATATTTGTACTCGCTACTGATAATTTCTTCGATCGCTATAGGGTGGTGGTCACTGGAGCATCGTAAAGCTAATTCCGAAGGGCGTACACGTAGGAACGTGGAATTTAGTTCGCGGTCCGCCCATGAACTCGTGACTCTAATTTCACTCGCGTTTCACAAACGCGCGAAACTTCTCGGCAGAGCGGATCGACCAGAAGTCTTCATTCTAGAAGCTTTTGACGAGCAAAGAACGAGCGCGTATTGCAACGAGGACTGGTCTGCTTTGTAGCTCGCTGACTGCAGGGTTTCAGTTGGGTGTAAAACGTAGCGAAAGGGACACCACACAACCTTTGGAGCTGGGAAGACAGTGTAGCTCTATGGCTCACGGTTCTATCGCTGCCTCAACGTTTCCAAGCATCCAACCAGTTTTCAAGTGCAGCGCAACCTCGAGGAGAAGACGTGCTGCCCCGCCGTACCGCGCGAAGGATTCAACGAGCGAGTTATAGCATGAATGCTCTGGTGTTTCCCTCCACGTTCCACAGGACTTTGGAACAGCGAACAATGGAGATACCCCGGACGCTACTATATAGAACCGGAGGGGGCGACCCAACGACCCACAGACCAGACTCCAATTTCATTGATATAGCCACCATAGTGAATTGGAATATTAGAATACCTGCTCCTAAAGCCCTTCCTCTTTCTCTTCTTATTATATAGTTCTATATAACATACTAGTAAATTTCAATGCATTCACATTTAAGGGGAAACCTGCATTTAAACTTTTCAATGAACTATTATTTTTACGTGGATCAATATACCTGACATTTAACTACACGTATTTTGGGGTCATAGAAGTGATAGCTGGCATCTAACATCCGTGAAATAACTTTTTATTGGCATTACTCCATACTCTAATATCATAGGGGTTTTCTTACTGATCTTTTCAACACAAAGACGTGATAACAGGTGTTTGATATCGATCAAATATAGCTTTATTACGTCATAAATATTCGATATTACTGGCATTTGTTTATTAATAAAGTAAGTAGGTCAATCGGCAGATCTAATCCATGAATTTGAACTTTTGAACGTTTAAGGTAGGTACTCGATGTTCGTCTAATCAAAGCAACAAAAAATTGGAGTCAATCTCTAAGGTATACGAAGTAAAAGATACATTTTTCAGGTCAGAGGTATTAGAAAAGAACCCTTTTGCATCAGATCATCTGTCACAAAAGATCAGCAAATTATTCGAACAAATTACAAATATATTTTTATCTCATTATTGAAAGTTGGAATGCTGGTAATTTTAATTAATAACTAACATAGGTCCATGTTTAATAGATTCGTAAAATTAATTGAACGCCTTAAAGAATGAAGAAAGTATAATATATTTCTCCAGAATATCAAGTGCTTAGTTTATAGATCAATTCAATTATTCTTTGTGCTAGGCACAACGCGAATTAGGTGATTGTTGCCAACCAAGTGTAGTTGGGCCAAGCAATCGATCGATTGATTGATCGATTTTGAAGCCTAGTAACACGCTGTCTCGGGTGAGGCCGCTCAGACCGGTGATATACATCCGCACTAATTGGTTTTCTCAATCTTAAGAGTTATCATCAATCAAGTATTTAGTTTCCTCTGTAAATTAAGCATTATTATCAGTTTGTCGAGTATCAATACTGTAATATATCATTCGAAACACTGGCCTATACGATACCAACATTATCCATCCTTAATCGCGACGAGCAAGCATGGTTCGTGTTCTGTTGGGTTACAGGCTTATCTTATCACATAAATTTACCGGATCGAATAGTCGTAACAACGCACAGTGCTCGGGTCTTCCCAGTGTTCTCCCACCCATTTATCAACGGTCGCTCTCATAATTTATCATTCATGCTTACTTGAATTGCCACTAGGGAGAAAACGATCGACTGCTGATGGCTAAAGAGTTATAAAGTTTTAATTAACCGTTTAACATTATCGGCTATGTTACCTCCGGATTTTGGAGCCTAGTAACAGGCTCTCCCAGCTGTGGCCACTCGGACCAGTGAATCTAATCGGGGGAAACGCTTCCGGAGGATCAGGCAGGTGGGCGCAGGTGCAGTGCCAACTGTGACGCATCAACATGCGACTCCTCGTATTAACCGGCCGCCCACGTTTCATCCTTGCCGATAATATTTCCCGTAGTCTTTCGTCCATTTCACTAAATTCATACATCCGATCGTACTTTCTCTCTCTCTCTCTCTCTCTTCACTATTTTATTTCGTTCATAAATTTTATTTTTTTTCAGAACTTCATAATATACCACAAATACGTCATTAAACACAAATAAATCCACGCACCGACACCCGCGTATTATGAAATAAATTATTCACGTTCGTAAATCATGAATAGAATTAATTAATTAATTAATCGATGTAGCACTCCGCATGTCCGCGTGTACCTCGTTGTTTCGATTATCGCGAGGATAAATGTAAACAAGAAAGTAACCGATGCTTTTACAGCAAGCCCGCCGTCCGATCGTGCTGTCGTTTCGACGGCGCCCGACGGACTGCACTCGGAATTCTGTGCACAGCGCCACCGCGCAACTCGTCTCTCACGGCGCTTCGCGTCTCTCGGCCTGTTTGCCGGCTCGCCGGTTAGGTAGGTAAGTAGGTACACGAACGCTATGGCGAGGATGCCTGTGCGTGTAGACACTCCACGAGCAGCAGTGCAATATCCACACGATATTGGCGACTCGATGCCGATGTCGGTGCATCCTGTTCACGAATGCGCGACTTTTTTACCTGCACTCACGTGTCGGCCCGACCTGTATTTATGAGCTTTCGGATCAGGTCGTACGACAGGCACGCGAGTAATTGCATTACAATCTTGTCAATTTCACCAAACGAAACAATAATGAATTAAAGCCTTTATCGTTGGTTGGATAAAAAATAAAAAAAATTTATGGGCTGTACTTCGTTTGCTGGAATCAAAATATCGTTTGAACCTAGGTCAGGTGATCTTGGATATTTATAGATGAGACCACGAGGATCGATCGGTCACGCTTGCGCTTCATAAAGCCACAAGTCTTCTCTTTTCAATACGTTATATAGAACGTATATATATATATATATAATACATATGAAGTTGGTCAATCTGATAGTTTTCTATGCAGGTCACTGTGTAGAATGAACTGTGCATTTGTTGGAATTTTAAGGTCAACGGGCGAAATAATAAGTAATAATTATATTTTGCTTTCTCATAGAGAAAGCTTTGTTTTCATAAACATTTTTTATTCAAGATTTTCATGTCATTGTATTTAAAATGTTTCAAAACGTAGAGAAATCATCTTTAGAAAAAATATCTCTTTCTCTGCGTGAGTACGTACGTGCGCGCTTGCGCGTGTGTGCGTGATGAGCATGGAAAATTGAAATGGCTATATTTCAGAACGGATTGATCGATCTTCCTGAAACTTTACACACGAGTCGTGTAAGCTCCTTCGTCGGTTTTTATTATTTGAATTTTTCGAAAAAAAAGTTTTTTGGCATTGCTGTAATTTGCGTAAATTTTGAGCTATCGAGCTAAAACTGTTTACAAGAATAAACTAGGGGATAAGGTTGTTTTGAGTTTGGCATGAAACGATCAAGTCGTTAAGATTTTATTGAATTATGAGTTTTTGTAATTCTTCGAGAAAAAAAATCTATTTTCGTTCTAACTTTCGTAAATGTTCATCTATCAAACCAAAATTTGAGATACAAATTGATTAGGGGACAAGGATGCTTAGCCTTGAATTTGGTGAGAATCGATCCAGAGGTTTAAATTTGATTAAAAGTGAAATGTTACTACATTTTTAAATTTATTTTCTTCAATTATTTTTCACCTTTGACAATGCTTTTTCTATGAGGAAGCCAAAATCGATCAACATATTTCCTCACAGATGTGACTTTGTCAAAGGTAGAAAATAATGATGAAGCAACGGTCAAAGTTTTACTTTACATCGTTGTTTATATTTGTTAAGATTATATCTTTAATATTTCACAATGTTGCAGGACACATTGATTATAATCAAATGTATCTTTTCAAATAATTCTCCCGTACGATAAATTGAAAATTAATCAAGAATATTTAATATTTTAGAAAAGTGGAGGGCAAAAAAGAATAAATAATTAAATAAATAAATCACGGAGTTATTTTGTGATAAACTGATGGAAAATACTTTCTTTTACATCAACTTTTAGTACAATAGAGTACAATAACTGAATAATAAAAATATTGCTTCGACTGCGATACTTCCCCTTTTCATTCATTCAATTATACTCCCTGTAGAGTGGGCAGTTACTAGGATGGTCCAAACCACTGTGGCTTACCTCGTTGACCGTAATGAAACTAATTAAAGCAAAAATGTAAAATGCTATCGTTAAAAAATTTTTCGAGTATACATGTACAACGAATAATCGTGATAAGGTCACGATAGGCACTGTTATGATCATGGTAGTTTGAATTACATCTCACATTAATTATAGTAAAATATTGGTTCGCTCGGGTTTATTCAGTTATCCAATTGTAATAGATTGTAGCGACAATTTCGTGAAGAAAAATGCTTCAAAAATTGAAAAAAAAAAGTATCAATTACAGTTCAGTAAAAAAAAACAACAAAACCGTGAGATAAAAATATAAGAATGTTAAATAATCGTTTTATCAAAAATTAATAATTTATTTACTTCATTCTCGATTGTGTAGCTAGGACGTTAAACTAAGATTTGAAACACTACCTGCCTCGACAATTTGATTCATTTATAACGCTGTACCTGATGGTCGATAATTAAGTTAGACAAAGGAAATGCGGAGGGTGCCGGTGTGTGCACCAGGGAGATACCTCGACAGCCATCTGGCAGTTGTCGAAAGAACCGACTCGATGTACTCGTTCGCCGTGCGTAAAATCAGTTGGTAACCCAGGTGTACAAAAACCTTGACGACTGGAAAAAGTGAAAGTTCCCTGTAGACTCGCGTTCTATTCGCCCCACTCTTCGAAACCGGCAAATCGCGAGAGCAAAGTTGCGCAACCTGGTGCGTATTGCCCTTGAGGCATCTCCGTTTGTCGAGAGCATTTGTCGAGAGTCGTATGAATCACACGGGCGCAACAAGCTTTTATCCTGTCGGTTCGACACGCCTTACTTAGATCACAAAGATTCTTAATAACTAGTTTCTCTCTGTCTCTCTCTCTCTCTCTCTCTCTCTCTCTCTCTCTCTCTCTCTCTCTCTCTCTCTCTCTCTCTCTCTCTCTCTCTCTCTCTCTCTCTCTCTCTCTCTCTCTCTCTCTTTCTCTCTCGTTGTACATAATGATTATTAATTGTATGCGTACGTCGTGAAACGCCCTTTGGACAGGTTTGACTAATTAATCGGTGATTAATGTGAGGTAGTAACATGATCCGATATTCGCAGACGCAAGCGCGCGTGGCAGTGACACTGTTTCGTACGGAGACTAACATGACTGACTGCGATCTCGTCTACAGCATCCTTATCGTACAGATGGAACAGTCATCGAGATCTCGTTTATTGCTAATAATTGCTCATTGATATGACGCGATGAAACTCGGATGACTTATGCTTGTAAACTTCATGATAAAAATATGAATAATGAAGCAGACGCTTAAGCCGATGTCAAAGGAGTCGTGAGTGATAAAGCGTTGCATTAATGCATAACAGAAAATTATTTCCAGTAATAATATTAGTTTTGTTCAAAACATTCATCATCTCCAAGAATGATGAATTACAGTCTTTTAAAACTTATCATTTCTCACCATAAAATCGCGCATTATGTAACATGTACAAACGCACACGTGTAAAAACAAGTATTGAATGTGTTCAGCTACGATTCAGCCAATTTCAAGGTGTTAAGGAGTAAGTTGTGGGAAATGAATTATTATTTATTACTTTTCGGTCCTATACATAGACCCTCTTCAGAAACTTTTATTCACAACCTGTGCATTAATTTATAACATGTCAATACCATCGTCAGAATTTAAGACTAAATCATGAATTTAAATCTTTTCATAGCATTTTTTTCAGACTGATGCAAATAGGAACAAGCGTCTGTCAGTACATGTCGAGATCACTGAGATTCAGAAAGAAAAACATAATTCCTTCTCAGCGGATATCAATGGATTACACATGATGGAAAGTCAAAGAATAAAAAGTTCACATTTTGATAGGGGAGCCCAACACATATGACTCTACTTCTTAACACCTTGGAGTTAGTCGGATTGTAGCCGAACACATTCGAACCAATATTCGTTTCTTTTATCGTCGACCACCTACTTCATTCAGAATTTTTCACATGTACATCGAGAGAAAAGATTTCATTGATTCGAATAAATCGGGACATACAAATTTCTTTCATTGAATCAACTAAATATTTATTTGATTCAATGAAAATAATTACTCGATTCCAATAATGATCGCGTCTCTGATGCATTTGAACCACAATGAGGATATTTCATTGCCTTCGAGTAAACATTTGTTCAATAGTACTTACTAAAGAAAAGATTTATTTTATTCAAATGAATAATATATTTGAAATCACCGTTTCAAAGAAATATTTATTTGACGGCATCATGCGCGCCGCTGCTTGATGGCAAACGTGATTTGTTTTTTCTAATAATGTTGTATCAAGAGTGCAAAACCGGCAAAATGCCGATTGTTAGATTGTTCTCCAAATGGAGAAGTTTTTCACGGCATCCACGAATACGTTACTACGTTTGAAGGTATCTAATAATAAATTAACATTAAACGGATCCTCGAACCTTTCTTCAGTTAGTACGGCAAGCATGTAAAAATAAAACATAACCTATAATGTAATCATAGGTGAGCATCACAACCTATTTATAGACATATATGAAAAACAGTGTCGCGATATAACTCCAAAGCCAACATATCATTATAGTTTTTGTTTCCTTTTTTTTGCGTTTTTTGTTTGTTTGTTTGCTTGTTTGTTTGTTTGTTTGTTTGTTTGTTTGTTTGTTTGTGCGTGCGCGCGTGCGTGCGTGCGTGCGTGCATGCTTGTGTGTTGTGTTGTACGCATCATACGCGCGATTTACAAGCCAAAAACGCAATAAAACACCGTTTTTTGCAATAATAATTGGTACATTCTAATGTGAGATT
Source organism: Cylloceria caligata (assembly GCA_963942595.1). Taxonomy (NCBI): domain Eukaryota; kingdom Metazoa; phylum Arthropoda; class Insecta; order Hymenoptera; family Ichneumonidae; genus Cylloceria; species Cylloceria caligata. The sequence continues at coordinate 19,341,083 of OZ012703.1, read as the reverse complement.
TGAACGAAATGCATCCTACTGTCTGAGACTGAGCAACAAATAAAAGTTTCATTGAAGTAAATAAAAGTGATTAGTAGGGTTCGATACAATGTTCATTGATTCAAAGCCACCGCATTTAATACAATTTGCAATAAATTAAAGCAAATATATTATTAACCTATATATTTTTTTTCATTGACCGCAAATAAAAGTTCCATAGGCCAAGATTTCAATGAAATGTCTACGATCCAATGACTGTATTTTACATGTTTGTATCTTTACACATTTGGGACAATGGACGTTTCAGTGATCAGGATATACGTTCTTCTGTATATCCTTTAGTGATTCAATAAAAAAAAGTTTCAAAGCACCCATAACACGGTTTCGATGTCACGTAATTTACTTTACAGAAAAACAAAGAAATACGTTTTTTCCCTTATTCCAACGTCAACAGGAATACAACTATATCAGTTTTTGGAGATCAGAGAATCGGAATTGTACGATCTGGCATACGCTAAAGGACATGAATTTCTTTTCTAAAAATATATGATCGTACTACAGTGAGAAATGCCGAAATCGAGTTTGTGTTCGCCCATAGTACACTGTAGACAGCGAAGTATTCACTCCGCGCATGACCCAGATTCTCAGTCGAGTTTGGAAGGCAGCGCTTCGTGGTGGTGCAATGAGTTAATTTTATATACACGTCTGGCTTACTTGCGATATACGCAAGTACATCCCAAGTTGTAATTTCTGACTCTTCATTGAACCTTAAATGCCTGCGATAATTGCATGGAGTCTGTCAGTGAAGAAAGTGTATCACGTATTAAAACTAAATGCAAATACGATCCTACCATTCGTTCAAAAGGAAAGAAATGCGAGGGGTCACGTACGTACGGTGGAACGGACCCTAATTGACCCTCCGTTGACCCTATCGCTGGCGCGTTTATGAAATCCCTGTCATATATAGTTAGCAATAATCTGGAAAATTATTATTAATTTCAGGAAGTATCTTTAACAACGGTTTGTTACGCAATAATATTTAACAACATTATTTTATTAATAATGGAAAAAAAAGAAGTCGTCCGCAGATACGATTTTTTCATAACGTTTTGCTAGAAATAATGTTTGCAGGATTCGAACCTAAGACCTGAACGACCTATTGACCAACACATAACTACCTAACGACGAGCACGCTACCAACTAGACCATGCAAACGGGCTGCATGGATTTACTTTACTTCTTATCAACAATGAGAACGAACGCGGGCGCTTCTCATATTTAGATGGTGTTGAGTCGTTTGTTAAATCAGATTACTCATATATGATCCGAAGTGTGTGTATAATGAACTTCGAGCATGACATGGAAAGAGAATCAGAATCATGGATAAGCGGCTTCGTTTATATATTGCACTTCGAGGTTTCGTGACATCTTTTTTGTAGAAAGGAAATAGAGGCATCGAGTATAACATTCACATGGATAACAGACGGATTATTTGAGGGAGGGGGGATCTTTGGGACAACTCACCTTTCTTTAGGTAACGCTAATTATTAATTCTGAGTATACGGGATACTTTCCGGCTTTCCTCTTAACACGTTTGAGTCACTCGTGCCCGGATCGATTTTCATAACTTTTATATATCAGCACATTTTAGTTCCTCGTGGAGGAAGCTTTGTTTGCGTAAAAAAAAACAAATTTCGACTTTTTCATATGATGATACTAAAAATGATCTAAAACGTCGTGAGTGATTTAGAAAAAAAACTGCTTTCTCTCTCTCTGCGCGTGTGTGCGCATGTGTATGTGTGTGTGTGGTAGTGTGGTACACAAGTTGACTATCATTTAACGAGATGTGAAGTTGAACTTGGCATGAATCGGGCATACAGGACTAAAATGTTATGGCATTTTGAATTTTTTGAAAACACATTTCTCGATTTACATCGCTCAAATCTCGAGACACCCTGCTATATTTTTCTGCATAAATGGACTTACATTGAACAATGATTGGTACAAAATTTGGTGAGAGTACTTCGAGTGGTTCAAATTTTATGGGAATTACTGACATTTTTCGAAAAATGGCAACGCTCTAACCCTTGTAAATTTCGAGCTATCTGGCTGCAATTTTCTACACAAATGAACAATAATCGATTGCCAACGATAAATTTGATTCCAGAAATGGCTGCTATCCTGATGAATTCCCCTTTTTGCTTTCTCAAAAAAAAGCATTGCTATCGTAAAAAAAATGTTCAGATATCAGGCTTAAATTTGGTTTACATATGGACAAGGGGTTCAAATTTTAAGGTATATGAAATTTTCAGAAGAACATCGTTCACGCTGTAATTTTAAACACGAGTAAAGCTGCCGATCTTTTCCACTGCAACTTTTTTTTCTAACTTAATGTACCAACAAAAGTTTTATGTATTTTTGAGTTATTTTTAATGTTTGTTTGCTCTTAATCTCGCAAAATATGAAGTTATTAAGCATAGCTGGTGGATACAGTATATAAAAAATACTGCAAAGTAGAACCTCGCAAATTGCTTCGTTATTTTTTGTACTTTGCACAAAGCCGTCAGAAGCCAAAATTGATGAATATATGTACTTCTTCATAGAGAGGACGTTATGTGAAAAGTGCAAAAAAATTCTTTGACATTTGAACCTCCCACTTACGAAACTTTTTATATTGACTCTGATTGCATCACAAAATCATTAAGAATTAACATAGGAACCTTGGTAGCACGGGTTTGAATCCGAGCTGTCCACCGCCAAAACTCACCATCTCACGATTGGTCGTAAAGACGCAGCTTGAATATAATATTAGTGATGTTCACAGAAAATATGTAACTTATTTAAATACCGAAGAACAAAATTCAGTAAAATGCGGAATACACTAAATAGTTTATGTTGACCAGTTTTGCCTATTCGTTTTAAGCTCGTCTCCTTGAAAGTGTGTCGAAATTAATGAGGCAGGTGGGGAGGAGATGGTGAAATTTATTCAAGTTTATTTTAGCCGCTGCTCGTAATTAGCAAATGTAAGAAAATAGTGAACTCAACCAAGTAATTATACAACTAATTAAAACCTATAAGGACCTATAAGCAAACTAAAACCTAACGAACCTACCATAGATTATTTCTGTAGGTTCGTTAGTTAGTTAGTCTGTTAGTCGATTAGTTAGTTAGGTCGTTCGTTCGTTCATTGGTTAGTTATCTGCCTATACTTTTTTATGCGTCCTTACATGTATTAGTTTATTTTTAGTTTGTTACTTAGTTGTGAGCGACGATTGTAATCAACTGGAATGTACTGTATACTCTCCCTCCTCCCTAAATTCGCCACAAGCGGCGTTCGCCATTGCGCAGAGCGAATATAAAGAGTGTCGGTCGAATCCAGCTCGCGATGGTGCCACGGTGACGGCCACAATTCTCTGTGCGATGTGTGTTCCACGTGGGACGACGCCGCCCGTCCGCTCCGTAGAGTCGAGGAGCGGCGCCGTCAACAGCACACACTAACCTTATATGGACGAAAGGTTCGACGCACGTTTTATTATCGAGTTGAGCGAACAGCATCGACCTCGTGGTCTAGTGGACGTCGATCTCGCTCGCGACATCGTTCCCTATCGGCTTGCCGATCATTTATTTTTGACGGCCATACTGCCGCGTACCTGCTGCGTGATCTGCACGTCGCGTTTATACCTATATAAAGGATACTAGAACCTTCGAAAAGTTTCGCTGTAGGCTACGATCTACAATAAATTTATTTCAAACGACTTTTAGAATAATAGCGCTCTGTCGTGAGCATTTACGAGATACGTGATGAGGTAGAAATTATTTTTACAAAGAAATTAAAATACTCGCAGTTGACTCTATGCCGAAAATATTAACGATTAATCTTACATTTTTTTAAGGAGATGTAGATTCCTGTGCAGAAATTTTGCCGGGCAGCCACAATTAAGAATAGGACCTTGTCAGGCTTTGGCAGGATTTCCATAATAGGGATTTCAAACTAAGACCATGTCCTAACTCATAGAAGCTTCCCTAATAACAATCAAGGTTCAACTAGGGTCATCCACAGTGGCCACAGTAGAGATTTCTCAACGAGGCCCTGTCTAGGTTATGTCGGGGATTCCAAACTAGGACCTTAATGCAACCCACAGGGGCTTCCCTAAAATTTTTAGGCTGAAAAATATAATGACACCTGACGTATTCAGGAACTTGATGATATTTTTTGCGAGGTATAAACGTGCTGATGTCGATAACTTATTGTCTAATAGCAATTATTAATGAATTGTCAATATTTCATCGGTAAAAATAAGCGTTTATTAACAATTATCTAATTGTTGACTAAAATTTTTAAAACGTTCAATTATTTTCATCGTAAATCCGTTTAATTCACTTGTGGAATACTGACTTGTCAAAGAATGTGATTAATACACAATGTTCATAATATTTACTGTATAGTACATTTTGTTTAAACACACGCATTATTGTGTTAGGTGCGCAACTAAGTTCCCGCTGTTTTTCAAGAGATGGCTCCAGTAGTAAGTGCTGGTCGATTAGAACATAACCAAAACGTCATGAACCAAGCTTAGCCATATGGTAAATAAGCCGCTTTGACACATTAGTGATTTTGTTTTTGCGTCATATACTTTTGGTTGTGTGAAAATGTCTGATTTTGTGCCAAATAATCGTCATTTGCGGGGAGTGTTGCTTTTCTTCTTTCATTCGAAGAAAACGGCGGCTGAAGCGCATCGAGAACTCCAAAAAGTTTACGGAGATGCTGCTCTAAGTGAAACAACATGCCATGATTGGTTCCGTCGCTTCAAAGACGGTGATTTTGATGTTGACGACCGTTCGCGTGAAGGAAGGCCAAAAACCTTCGAAGACGCTGAATCGGAGGCATTGCTCGATGAGGATCTGTGCCAAACGCAAAAAGAGCTTGCTTCAGCATTAAGAGTTACCCGCCAAGCCATTTCCAAGCGATTGCATGCATTGGGAATGATTCAAAAACAAGGAACTTGGGTTCCTTATGATTTGAAGCCAAGAAACGTTGAGCGTCGTTTTTTCGCCTGTGAACAATTGCTCTAGCGGCAAAAAAGGAAGGGTTTTCTTCATCGCATCGTTACGGGTGATGAAAAATGGATTCATTACAGCAACCCGAAGAGAACAAAATCATGGGGACTGCCCGGTCATGCTTCTACGTCGTCGGCTCGGCCGAATATTCACGCTGCGAAGATTTTGCTGTGTATTTGGTGGGACCAGGGCGATGTTATTTATTATAAGCTGTTGAAACCGAACGAAACCATCACTGGGGAACGGTATCGAATTCAATTGATGCGATTGAGCCAAGCACTGCGCGAAAAGCGGCCACAACACGAGCAAAGGCACGAAAAAGTGATTCTACAGCATGACAACGCTCGGCCTCACGTTGCCAAACCCGTTAAAACCTACTTAGAAACGCTCAAATGGGAAGTCCTACCCCACCCGCCATATTCCCCAGATATTGCGCCGTCCGATTATTACTTGTTCCGTTCGATGGCATATGGTCTGGCTAATCAGCAGTTCAGCTCATATGAAAACATCTCAAAATGGCTTGATTCGTGAATAGCCTCAAAAGACGAACACTTCTACCGTGACGGTATTCGAGCTCTGCCAGAAAGATGGGAAAAAGTTGTCGCTAGCGATATTTTGAATGATTCATTTGTAAACATTTTTTCACAATAAAGTTGCATTTTCATAAAAAAAAAACAGCGGGAACTTAGTTGCGCACCTAATACAATTGTTAAATAAGAAGTGAAGTGGTCAATAATTGTCGGTGCTTGACAAATTGACTTCTCAATGTCAGTTATCAACAATATATCGATTAACAATTATTGACCGATTATTAATTAACAATTGTTCACTATCTATCAATAAACAATTACTCAAAGTCTTATGCGTACAAAAAGTACAGTGTATAGCGTATACGCAACTTTAAGTTCATTATTCAATTGTCAATCGGTACTCAACGATTGGCAGTCAACCGTTATTAATTTATTGTTAACTGACAAATACGTTATTTATCAAAATGTTCAATCAAATGTTATTACAATGTAAATATTGTAAACGTTACAGAAAGTACACTATAATATATATGGGTGGTATACATTCATCAATATTATGAGAACCCGTGGAATTATTTATCGGGATAACATGTTGTAACTGACATAATCAATCCTCGTGTAAAATGACTGAAAGTACTTTTATTTCTATTATTTTGGTCGGCATCATATAACTGTATAAAGTCAGGGTGTGTTTACATTTTTTTTATACTGCAAATGGACAATAAAACAATATCATTTGTAAGATGTGCATAGTCACGTGGGTTAAAGCACAGTGAAAAATTAATAACCCGCAGGGTCGCTAGTTCAAATCCCTTCAATGACAAAAATATTGACATGTGTTTTTTCAGTGATCAATATGTACCATTCTGTCGAATAAGTTGAAATTTATAAATAAAAAAGTATGATAAACCGATTAAATGAGCGCATATTAATCTTTTTAAATTAGTTTTGATGGTTGGTTTAGAAGGTTTTTAATAGTCTTTATATTTGTAGCCTAAGAAAATCTATAACGGCCCTTATTTTCGAAATGTGACAAATTTAGAAAGGAAATCTAAGACTAGAAGGACCCATAGAAGACTCCTAATTAGATTTCTGCACGGGTTGTAGTATAAAAAAAATATTTCGTATTTATTAGACAAGTTTTTAATTATTGAAGGAATTTTATAAGTTGTATGGTAGTACCAAATTATTTGAGGAAAAAATAGATAGAATCTACTGTTCCTATGTAGATAGTAGACCAGAACAAAGTTGTACGCAAGACAGATTAGTGATTATAAAGATGTTTTATAATGATTACAACATAAATTAGTAATAATTAAAATCATAGAATACTTTGAATGATAGAAATGGATTGTAAGACGCATTCAAGAAGTTATTGGTAGGAGTTGGTAAGCAAGTACTATTCATTGCAATCTGCCCAAGTTAGCTGCATGAATCTATGCTTGTGTTACATTTCGAGCTACGCGAGTAGTGTAACGTAACAAGTCCCTGTGAAAATCGCAGGTTATATCTTTATTTTAATGTAGGGAGCGCTGTGTCGCAGTGCCATTATGGGCCCGCTAAAAATAATTATAAAGGTTTCAATAAACAAACAAACAAACAAAATATTTATCAGCACACACGAATGCTATTACACAATTCAAATAGTCTTCACGTAATTACTGATGTATCAGTCCAGATTCAAGTGAAACTATTTTTAAATATCACGATGCAGCGCCGCACGCGAGTCGCAGGATTCCCAGGCCAAGGCAACGGAATGCGTACTGGTCCCGGCGTCACTCTCGACAAGGTCAAGCTTTTCAGGACTGTTCGGGTAGGCATCCGGGTTGTCTCAAACAAGAAACCAGAATACGCGTGCAACTGTACGGAAAGAAATGGGGTTGTCGATATTTCCTCAAGGCAATAGTAATCTTTTTGTAGTCATTTTTACATGAATTGTGATCTTTATAACTGCATCTTATATCTGAATTAACACTCGCTGTTATAATATTATATATAACGTTGAAGCTGTAGTAAAATATTTATACTAAAAGTTACAAGCTGCAATGCAGTATTTGTGAATAAGTTCGAAGTAAATTTGACTATTTAACTAACTAGCGCAGGCTGAGAAGTTGGAATAATTCATTCACTTGTCCTTATAAATATAACAGTATCCAATAGCGTATATTGCTATTGCAGGGTAGTACATTGAATCGTATATATGGGACAATATATATATTAATTAATTAAGTATATATTAATTAATATTATATTTATTAATTAGTAATATTAATTAATATTACTAATATGGGACAAGAAATATCTACTATACTCAGTAGTACAATGTACCTGTTGGACGAAATCGAATTTGCCATCGAGTGTAGTAAATATGCATTTCTGATGCTGTGATCGCACGCAGTGTGAAATGCGGAGCCCTCACACACACGCACACACACACGCACACACACACGCACGCACACACGCACGCACACACGCGCGCGCGCGCGCACATTTAGTGATTCGATTCAATAGTCGAATGGCGTAGTCGGTACCGTCAAATTGTTAGGTAGTTCGCGAGATAGGTAGGAGGTCATAGGTTCAAATCCCGGTACGACAGGATATTTTCCAACAAACGATTGCTAATGACAAAATATATCTTAAAAATTAATTCTCGGGTCAGAAAATAGTACATTTACGCTACAAGGGAGGAAAGTGCCTAATTTCGAGTGTTTCCGAGTGCGAAGTTTGCTGGCCGAGCCCAGCGAGAGCGCAGCACTCACACGAGCCTGAAATCGGGCTTCCTCCTGCGTATCATTAGATATTTTTATTTCCGACTTTGTTGAAATAACTACATTGTTATGCGTATAACAGTACTATTATTGTTACAATCAATGTAAGTTAATGAAAATTAGTGACAACATAGTCGCTCCGCACGCGTTGCAGGTTATGTCGCGAAGTGTTCGCTTCACTCATGTCGGTACGCCCATGACAGTTTAAGAGGGGTCTTTTTTAAGAAGGGATCCGAATTTGTATAATAGTTCGACAAGTGACAAGTAGTAAACCCAGTCAAAAATATAACCACCGACAGGGGGTCCAGGACGGCCCAACCTCCCAGTGGGTTCGAGGGGTGAAGCCGCCCCACTGCACGAAAAAAAATGTTGAGTTGATTAAATAACGGACGGGGACTACACGGTGGCGGCACGGCATGACGGTACAATGGAGTCATGTACGTTCGCACATTACTGCTTCTGTGCCGTCACGGCGTTCCGACAGCACGGCGTGACAACACTGTATCTGCACGGTTGCAGCACGTTGTAGAGTCTCATATCTTGCAGCCGCTATATGGGCACGGTATTCGCACGCTGTGCTCTTAAAAAGTCGTACTGTCACAATGTCGTCCCGACGCGGACGTACATGACGGCATCCTGCCGGCACGGCGTGTCAGCTGTCACGGCACGATTTTCTTACTGGGCCGTGGGAAATTTAAAACGCATGGAACGTTTTTGGCCGAATTCAATCCGTAAGGTAATGATCAAGATGCTATATCCCATGTGCAATTCCAAAACGATAGCTCAAAAATTATGAGAGAGCTATCACATTTTGTTCGTTGGATATTCCGTACGAAAGCGTATTATTATTATTTTTAGCACGTTGGCTATGAGTATTTATCGACCTCCGTCTGATGGCGCTACACGAGCACGTTATGTTTTTCGCTCGGGCAGTCTCTTAGCTTTTGCCCTAAGGTAGAAAAGAACCAGCTGTCGGTCAAGTGCGCATGCGCACTAGTCATAGCCCGAGACTTGCCACTTTCAAACCGCATTGCACGCGTGCAATGTGGTCATTTTAGCGCAGTCGGGAAAAAATATGTTTTTGGTTTACTTTTAATGACAACAATATATTTTATCGTCATTTTATTATGTCGCATGTACAACAAACATCGATTCCCGTATTAATCTGTGTAACAAACAATTTGCCATTTTCACATACGATTTTTTTGCTCGTAAAGCGAATGAATGCTGCGATAGCAAATACCATTTGTTTTGCTAGCATTTCAGACGGTAACATATCATTTTTCTAACGGCGTCAAATAGTTATGCTTTCGCTATATTAACATAGAAAATGTTCTGCGGTAGCAGGGGCTTCGCCTTCGCAATAAAGGTTTTTCCCTCCGTGTGCATTTACCGTTGGTAGTAGCTTTAAGGATCACAATAGACTTATTGTAAAAATGACTAGTGTAGGAAAGTAGCGATAACTAGGCTTCGAACGTTGGATGTAGCAAAAGGGTTTGGTGTTTATTTTATTTCTGTTAACTGTTAATTCTGTACAGCTGTTGTTCCTGATGCCATTTTTTTCTTTCCGTGTGTACGTGTGAAATGAATTCAGGGTTGTTAAAACTATCACAGACATTCACACAAATAATTAAATATTATTACAGATTTAAACCATACGACTCACAAGCGCTCCCAAGCAATTGCTATTGAATTTGCTGCACAATGCTGGAAAGTGCACGTATAATTACAACGCGATGCCATCATACTCGCAAACTTCGATATAATTTTATATGGAATCCTGAAAAACCGCGAAACTATGGACGTAGATTGACAGAGAGAGTTCGACACTGACGCGAATTTAACTTCCAACGGAGCGACAAAAGCGAATGCTACAAGTATCGACGGAAGATTGACGTACGTCCCGTTCACTTGTGGCCGTGGATTCGTAATCTTGGGACAAAAGAAGAAGAAAGTAGTTTATCTTAGATCAGAGTTTCTACCTTGAAAGCCCTTCGCCTTTTGTGTTATTCTCTGTCATCGCCAACGAACCGTGAGATCATTGTCGCAACCTAACCGCGACTACAATTAGCACACCTGAAGATGGCAAGCTAAACTAATGCATCGATTAGTAGGAAAATTTCAGGTGTACATGTCGTACACGGGATATGACAAGTTTTAGAATACCGTAAAGGGAACGTAACACTCGTATAACGAAATGTTTGTCGAATTCCCATAACGAAGTGGAAAATTACAAGCGCGTTGTAAATACGCTGACAAAAAATGTTATGCTGACAATGCTAACATCGAAATGCCGGAATTTAATATAGTGCAAGTGAATTCATTTTGGCTTACGAAATTTCCGTTTGGAGAAGAGAATTCATCAATTTAACCAACAGATTATTACACTGAAAACAGTGAATGTCAGCCAATAGTAAAACTATGCTAAGCATTAGTATACTTTATGATTCATTCAGTAACAGCATAATTTATTACAGAAGTATCTTTAGTATACGAAATACTTTCGATACCATGCACAACTTTAATTTTCAAATGAAAGAATGAACACTAGAATGACAAATCTTAAAATGAACATAAACAAATTTTCAATTATACTAAATATTGTCATTTGTAATGTATTAGATTATTCGCATAACAAAAATATAGCTACGAACCTTATGCCCTATGCAGCTATAAGAACATTAAAATCAAAGAAATGAATAAGTATTCGGTAGCGTAGTGGTAGCGCGCTCGCCGTCAGATAGTAATCGGTAGATCGGTTCCTCGTAAAGCGTATTTTCAAACCCTCAACACCGTCTTTCAAGAAGCGAAGGGTTCGATTTTTTTTTCGATGCAATGTTATCATTTATTTTATATTATTATAAAGTTAATATTAAAATATTTTTATTTAGGGTTCTAGGAGAGATTTCGGTATGATTACTGAGCCTTACGCGTACTGCTAGTACTCTACGATTGTCAATACAATAATATTGCAGTATATTGCTGTCCCTATAAAAAGTATCCAATATACTATAAGTATAGTATATTTCTACTATCCATTTACATAACTTTTTTCTTCGTGTGACCAGTGACCTGGCATTGGTTCATATATGATTGCATATTGGGAGATCAGGCACACATAGTATAACGTCAATAACTGGGATCACGAACGAATAACAGACGATCGACATGACAATGGGAAAGACGGATAACAGTTTTGGCTATAATGTCATCGAGTAGGGCTGTTTACCTCTTATCGGAGATTTATTCTAAATACTATAATCAATATTCTCGCACCGATACAAAATATACGTGTTATTAATTCTCGGGAATATAACAATGTATCACTCATATTTATTCCAGGAACGAAAACAAATTTTTGTAAAGCAGTAAAATATCTACGTTGTGCTGTGCTTCCTTTGTTCGTTCATTTTATTTTTCTCTTTACCTTGTTTGTCTAATCGGACGTTTCCCTCAGTGATAGAAATTGATCGAGCGAACGTCTGGAGTGTGAAAAAGTTGCCTGCACTCACACGTCTCTAATACCTGACTGTATTCTCCGGAACTGAAACTCTCTCGCACTGCCTCCTGATTTAACACGTTGAATTCTCATGCACGGCATCGTATATATATATATATATGTACGTCAGAACCTCTCCATCTACCCCTCGGCTTTTCAAATCCGATAAGCATGCTCCAAGTCCCAGGCACCAACGAGCCAGCGTGGAATCAGGGCCAACCAACCATCGTATCTCCAGATCCTTGAACACCCCGTTTGCCACTTCGTTAAGGCATAGTTAAACTTGGAATTTTCAACGGTTTAATCCGCTACATAATTGGGAGCATGTGAACAAACGTGGCACACGTTCGCACCTTCGTTTTATACGTGCAGGGTTTTACATGAGGCACCTCGGGGCGAGGTGATCTGGAGTTTTTCAAGTCTAGAGACGCGACTGAATTAATCTTTAATAATGAGCTTACTGTCAGTAACAATTACATTTTCTTCATATTATTATTCAGTAATGTAGCGAAAGACAACGAACGAATAAATCAGTGAAACAGCTTTCATCATGTTTAAGTTATGCAAAATATCGTTGAAGGAAGCTTAAGGTGTAAGCGAGATATCGATGGAGTTGCTTTACGGACAACCAATTTAAATTCTTTTTTTTTTTTTTTTTTAATATCGTTGATATTGTAAGTACAAGCCATTTGCGTAAGTTGAGTAAACCAATTGGACGTGAATTCTCGAAATTTTGTTCAATTTAATAAAATCCCCGTCGAGAAAATACGGTTTGAGCAAGGATGCGTACAGGATGTTGTTTTAACTTAACTCATGAAAAATATATCTAATTGGTAATCTGAATTTGATGATGGGAGAGATGGTGGGGGGCACCCACAAGTACCAACAAGCGGCATTTAAAGAAGTTGAGGCGATTGCCATCTTACCCGGAGTCGCATATGTACTCTGGAGCTATATCCAACATTCTGACAAAGACTATCAGATTGTAATGAAGTTTTACGCAATCAAGATTATTACGAGCTCTGTTAAAGGTTTCAATTAAACTGTCAATAATGACTCAGCCTCCATTATCAAAAGTAATCCGTGACTCTTCATCATCGCTAGACTCGTAGTAGTCTCGAGAATCTGTGAAAAATCTTAACGGGGCAACGAAGCCCCGCGAAGGACGATATTTCCTCGGGAAATTTTTCACGATGAGATTCATCGCCGGAGCTGAGCCATCAATTTCACCAGGATAAAATCTATTCGCTTCAGGCCTCGAATATAGTGAAGTTAATCGTGGAACGTAAAGAAGGTCGTGACCAACAGACACGAGGCGCAAAATTCACCGAGGACGTCAAAAGAAAAATTCCGACGAGCCTTTCGGAAAAAGTCAACGAGATTAAAGTTTCATGAATACAAGGTGATGTCTTGCTGTCATTGCCAGCCGTAAAGGCATATAAGTGGATATATTATTGTATCATACACGTGCCTTTGTGTTTAAGCTTGTTTAACCACACAGGACTAGCAGGCAATTTCTTTGGAGAAAAATGAGTACATAACTTATTTCGTCCGCGCAGTTTTCATCGGCCTCGGTTCTTTATATCAGTGCTCCACATCTTCTTACGTAGTTTTTAGAAATATCACATACTTCATCATCACAAAGAAGTGTACGCGCGTGTCACCGTCTTTATATAAGATATGTACATATTCGTACGGTATACCATAAAATAAAAATGCTACTGAAGGGAAAACGTATACTTTCTGCTTTTGAATATATGAATCAGCCCTTCGATACAAGTAATACAAATCTTGTAACTATTTCTCGCTTATTAACAATAACTCAAGGTAAAGCATATTTTTAAATAAAAATATGAAATTGATCTCGAATCAAATTATCAAACTACTCGTGCAAAGCTCGTGGGTCAAATTATAAACTGGATCTTCTGTTTGTTTAATAGATTATTTTTCAATACCCAAATTAATTCTTATTTCAAGGTAATATTTTCAACAGCATAATGAGAGAAGAATTTTCATTTTGTAACAACTGAAATAAACGGCGTTGTCTACGAGAAACTAATAAGAAATAATTGTGAATCTATTTTGTTCCTGAAGATTAACTTTTGTAATATTTAACAATAAAATATTCTAAATATGGATTGTCGAGAGTGGTAAAAGGACTAATAATAAAATATGAATAGTAAATAACAAAATACGAATAAAATACTGATTAAAAAAAAAATGTTTGAGAAAACAGTTCGTAAACGGAAATGGGAGAGTATAAATATGAATTCTGGGCCGTATAACAAAAATATGCGAAAGTTTCCAATATGTTATTGCCATCCATTAATTAAAACTATGATTAAAGCAAAACTCATTTGAATGTCAATATTGAACTCTGAAACAAGTGATTCAGCTAGACATCGCAAAGAAAAAAAGAAAAAAAAACTAATGCGTCAACAATATCCGCTTTCTAACTTACAAAAAGTTTTCATTTTGCATGCAGGAGGCTTGCGGAACAACGACCGAGAATTTCCGTCGAAAGTTGTAAATCGCAATATGCATTGTGACGAGAGAACCTGAATACCTTTATAGGGATACCTAGTAACGTTGACATTCCGTAGTGATAGGCGCGTGTGTATACGAACCGCACGCTGTCAATCATATATGAGTGTCATTGTACGCTGCATTATATAAATGTACAACACATAATACACCAAAGCTTTTGTTGTAATGTCTACGCTTTCAGTCACCAGCACTGAGAGTAATGAACTCGACTTCGTATACTAAAATGACTGGTGAAATACGTGTTGTTGCAACTCGTGCTCGTGACTTCATTACGTGTTTATCAATGCTTTGAAACAAACGATAATGCTTTGGAGATAGAGAAAGGATAATGAAAAATGGAAATCAATGAGTACGACATAGTTGAGCAGGTTCGACTACGAAGTGACTATCGAAGAAATTTCAAAGATGTTAAAAAGTTTTCGGAAATTAACGGAAAAACGAGTGTTAAAAACTCTACCGGAAAGTCTGATGAAACGCTGATGAAGTTCTCTGTCAAGTTCAGAGCTTATGAGATACGATATTGAACCTACATTGCCTCATCTATAGCGAAAGCTCGTGTTCAAGAGGCGTGTGATGCAATGGAGCGAATACAAAGCTCGCACAAGTAGTGTGGGAGCTGCTAGTATATCGAATGTTCCCCACGAGGGTTCGCTGAAATATACTGCTCGTGACATGCGTGTAATTGCGCTATTAGTAAACCAAGGATGCATGACCTGATCTAATGCCAAAACTCTAGTATGTGGTATAATGTTCGGACGTTTCGATTCCATTTGTGCGTCTATTAACGAAGTATTGGTTTCTGGTGGTAATTTCATCCAATGAGATTCGTACCAATTTCAGCGAAAATCAAACATGCTAGGCTGCCTATCTACATCCTATCCCGTGGAAATACAGTTTTATGTTATTATACGCTTCGTAGTCTCAGTAGATTCTGCTGTATTTGAGAAATTCTAATTCTATTGATTTTATTAACCTTGGATTATGAGAGACGACACCTTTTATCAGAGAATTACAAGATAAGTCACTAAACGATTGGTAAAATAATACGATATGTGTTTAATTCAAATTTCAATGAGAAAATCGTAAAATTCGAATTAATTAAATGAATTTTGGCTTTAGAAATTTACTTGTTTTTCAGTGAAGAGCACAGTCTCTGTTGAAATGACCAAGTGCTTTGCTATACACGTAAACATCAAACTTACCTATCGCCGGGGCTGGTGTGTGTGAAAAAAGATTTCGGCAGCGACGAAGATCTCTGCTGAGGATTGAGGTAGCCATTTTCCGAGGGTGAGTCTTCCCTTCTGGCAGGTGCACTTCCGGGTCTGGAACCGATACTGTCTTTAGGTGGTTCGGCGAGAGTTTTCAACGAGCCCTGCATAGCATCCTCCATGGGAGTGGAAGCATCGCTACTCTTTTGATTCTTCGGGCTCTTCGTGACAGTTCTGTCGGATGTAGTGATCCAGATATCACTGCTCGACGAGGAGGACGTGGTCATCGAAGGCGAGAGGACGGCACCGCCACCACTCAGCGACCTTCCCATACCGCTCTTTGTCTGAATCGGCGAGACTCTCCGGTCCATTTGAACGTTTCGATACTCCCAGTGAGTCGGCTGGTGGTCACGCTTGTCGAAACTTCCAGCGCCATCGTTTCCGTTCGGATATTCCAGTGGTGACCAGCGCGAAGGTTTTAAAGCGCTCTTTGGTACACGTTCCTCGTCCTTCGATTGAACGGGATTCCGATCACCGGCGCGTTGCCGTTGCTTGCGCGTTATCGCGTCAGAACGATCGTCCACCGCATCAAGCGAAGCTGGTGATGAACATGCGCTACTCCGGTCGCGTGATACGTGATTCGCACTATCCGCCGAGACTCTGCGATGAGCCGGATAACTCTGCGAAAGTTTCATAAAAGTATGGCCTTGGTTCGGCGAGTAAAGAGTATCGCGTTGCGAGCAATGAGGCCAAAAGTCGCAAGTGCTGCTGGTGCAGCGATTCTTTGTGTCGGTACTGACACAAAAGTCCGCACATGTCGATGGAATATTCGTGTTTGGTGTTGTTGCACCTCTCTGGAGTGTTCTAGGTCTTCTGTTGAATTGCTGCTGTTGCTGTTTCTGTCCGGGAGTCGGATTGTTGCCGGAGTTGCTGGTTCCTTGGCGCTGCTGACACGGCTGTTTTGCGGAAATGAAGTATACGTCGTAAGTACCCGGGCCACTGCGGCGTCTCTCTTGACTGTCGTCGCGCCCCTCGTAACGACCGGCCAATAGATTTCTCGCGGCTACACGACTTCGCGTGCCATATAGATACTCCGTCACTGCTTCGACTTCTCGCAATAACGCTGCGTTCACCGTATCCTCCGTCGATTGCGCCTTCCCTGTATACACGACATTTGGGAAATGGAGATCGAAATCTTAGTATATTTTGAATATCTGTTCTTCCTTCATTTATAATGCGATTCTGTAAAGTGGGCATTTTTTTATGCATCTCGTGGTTTAATTTGTCAAAAATGTATATTTTTTAATGTCGTTTCGGAAGATGTATGTTTCAATAAAAAAATATTTTTAAATGCATAGTAGCTCGTATTTAAGATCGATTATTGTTTAAAGAAATAAGTGTTGGGTAGTTTAATTGTTAAAATAATTAGTAGATAGTAATGTACCACAAAATTCATCCCTGGCAACTTCCAGGAAGTACAAAGGGTTATGTACTACCTAGAGGGAAATTACTTTATACTTTACGTTTTAAACATTAATGCACCGATTGCAATGGGAATGGTAGCAAGGAACACTACACGGATCCCAGTTCCAGTGTCCAACATGGAAAACTCTATACTCATGATAACTTGGGTAAAATTTGGAGTAATAAGTTAATAAATCGATCAAACGAATAAAGATTTAAAGACCTTTAAGCGTAAAGTTATGTGAATTTATTTACTGTACATTTTTTAATAAATTTTTGTATTTATATTCTTTATAAGAATGTAATCCAATCAATTAACAAACCTTCTAGATTTTTATAGTCTTTTACTATACATTTTTTAAAACACTCATTTAAATTTCAATAAATTTGTAATATTTTACATAAGAAATATGACAGCTACCGCATGTTATATACAAGAATACGATAGTAGAAAAACTTTTGCTACGAGGAGCTCTTTTTATAGCTTCGTAGGGAGCGATTTACACTTTTTTTTATTAAAACGTGAGTGACGTCTCCAAGGGGTTTCGGGAGAATTGAATGAAAAAAAGTTTGAGACTGTAGTTCAGTAAAAAAGAAAAGGCAGGGAGAGGGTAGAATGATAGAGAATTATAGTAATTCGAGTGAAAGGCTTACGGTTAGCGAATGGATGACGTTTTCCTCGTTCCCCGCCAGTCACGCGTTCATTATGAATTTTCACGACTACACGACTCTGAGAGTCGCTTGACTCTCTCGAGTGTTCCCGAGAGACTTGCTGCGAGTGACTCGACGAGCCGGGCGACCTCTTCTCCGGCAATTGAAGACTCCGCGATCTCCTGACTCTAGCCGAAGTTTGAAGGGATTCCGGTGACACGAGTGTGTTTCTCGCGGAATTCTGCTGCTGCCTATTCTGATTGGAACGTCGAAGGAGGTTCGGCGTGGGCGATCTGCCCTGACGATCGGTACTGCTGGAACTCGAGGACGAGGAGGACGACGATTCAAAGGACAATTGTTTGCCGGCTTCGTTCGAACCGGGTGATCCTCTCGAGTGACGAGAATGATGTCTTCCCGAAGGCGATACTCTCTCGACGGTTTGTCCAGCACTTGAGCCTATCATCGTCGATTCGGGGGAGGAATCGAGTGCAGCTATTGACGCGTTACCGACGACGCTGAGATTTAACGAAGAGCCCGGATTATCGTCCTCATCGCCGTCCTCGTAGCCCTCTACCGACGAATCCGTGTTCTCGGCAAGACGAGGCATCGTCGTTCTATTGACGCAACTATCGAGGCTCCTGAAGCCCATCGAGGACGACGACGACGACGAGGACTCGAGGTAACGCTGAGCAAATTGTGTTCGTCTTGTACTCGACGTTTGATCCTCCAAGGACTTTGCAGGCACCAATCGATACTGTCTCTCCTGCTGTCTTAACGGTTGCTGGACCGTTACAGGCATCACGGGAGTAGACGATACTTGGGAACTCGCTGTGGTGACTTGCTGTCGCGATCTACCACGGTTCTTAAACACCGTGCCCGACGATGATTTTCTCCCGGATGCCGAAGATAGAGAACTCCAACAATTGTTGGACTTTGGTGGCGGTGGTGAGGGTGGCGGACTGATCACGTCACTGTCGATTATAGCGTTGGAACGCGGTAAAAACGGAGCTTTGCCGTAAGTCGTTGTGCAACGACTGGGACGCGTGCTCGTTCTCTGCGCGACATCTTGAAAGGCCGGTGGTGGTGATATTATCGGTGTTATCGAGGGTGGGGAGCACGACTCGGGTATACTATGCGGCGAGTTGCATCCGCTCGGTATTTCGTACTCTTGCGCGGCATGATGAAGCTTTAAAAAGTCAGGACGATGAGAGTCAAGGGTGAGCGCTCGAGCGAAATCCGGACATTTTCCTGGTTCGCTATTGCTGCAGTGATAATCTGCCAATTTAACCGTTGCGCGACGTGGCAGGGGTATTGTTTCTGACGATGGCAAGCCCGTGCTTCCTCCACCGCCACTGCTGCCACCTCCACCCGTCACTCCTGCAGGATTGCTCTCGTAGTTGCACTTTCGATTCTCGTCCAGTGATCTCTGCTGAACCTGGACCCATCCTGATCTACCGAGATAAACACCGTCGACCTCACGGTCACACCATCTCACTGGCGAAAGTTCTCGGCTGCAATTTCCACTGACAAATAGTTCACCGGAAGTACCACCACTGCCCGAGAGAAAAGAATTTGCGGCTTCTCGACGACGTGACGATTGTCCACTGTGATTCCCGCTGTCCTGCTGATGATGATGGTGATGCTGTTGCTGCTGCTGTTGTTGTTGTTGTTGTTGTTGTTGTTGTTGTTGTTGTTGTTGTTGTTGTTGTTGCTGCTGCTGCTGCTGCTGCTGCTGCTGCTGCTTCGTCGTCGAGACTGCGGACGTCCCACTCGTCACCGCTGATCCTGTTCCGGTCGATACCTGTTCGTGACGCTTTAGACTAGGAATCGAACTCGTACGCATGTAGGTATTGCCTCGGCCGATTGAACCAAAGTTTGATGATGACTGCTGTTGCTGCTGCTGCTGCTGCTGCTGCTGCTGATTACTTGGTTCCCAGGACTCAGCGGAGGCTGCACCCCTCATATGCAGAATCGATACATTCGAGGCTCTGCAAAATGAATAAACGTAGCAGATTTTTTTTAGTTAATTCACCTAATATAATTCTAGTGTGTACTTTAATTAAATTTTATACGCAGAAGCTTCAAAAAGCCTTGAATAAAGTGTCATAGACCAAAAAAATTTATAAAAATAGCGACGCATGTGTCAAACAACAGTCGAGCTAAAAACAATCTTCCGCACGTTCCGTTTTTAAGGAGATTGAATCGTCGAAACAACCAAATCTCATGTAACTGATTCCTTTTTGTAGAAAATATCAGTTTATAATAAATATTACGAAATATATGCGTCGCTGAATTAATACATTACCGATAAACGAGGCATTCTCAATCAATTCAATCACAATCTTTCTCACCCTCCCTTATATTTCTTATAATTAGCCAGATTTTATTACTACTTGAGTGTACTTTCTGTGTATTTGTTCAAATTTTATCTCTCATGAAGTTTAAGCTGCATGTTTTAAAAAATTATTTATATCTGAGAAGGAAAAATCGCAGAAGAAAAGATAAAAAGGTAATAAAAAACGTTAAGGTAACAAGGTAATAAGATTATATTTCTCATGAACTTTTCAATGCAATAGTAGTTACATTTTTATCCATATTTACAACTTTAAGAAAAATGAATTTTTTAGCTAAATAATCGAAGAAGAAAAGGCGTAAAACCTTGCACGTTGTTTCCTCATTCTTTTGGTCCATCGTCCACACAGCCTCCACTATATAAGTACGTCCATTGATCCGTTTTGGCTTCTTCATGGAAGAACGTTTGTGAACAGTGGATTAAAAAAGTGAAGAAGCAACGCGAAAGATTCTACTTTGCAACTTACTTTTTACATTCTCGTGTATTCTACAAATTGCAATCCAAAGTTCTAAGCAAAATCTGTTCGTTTATAAATATTTTAACGAAAATTGCAATATATAAAGAGTTTCTAGAACTTTACTTCTACGTTAAATCATAGCTCGATTGATCAAATGGATTGAACCTTGAACCTAAAATCAACATTTTTATCTGTCATAACGTTTGAACTCTTCCATTGATTTTTAGCTATATGCTGTACCCAATATTCTTAAAAATTATTGACTGTGTACACAATTTTTTCAAAGCGCGGTTACTACGAAGTATAAA
Organism: Cylloceria caligata; assembly: GCA_963942595.1. Taxonomy (NCBI): domain Eukaryota; kingdom Metazoa; phylum Arthropoda; class Insecta; order Hymenoptera; family Ichneumonidae; genus Cylloceria; species Cylloceria caligata. Next base: position 19,320,261 of record OZ012703.1, on the reverse strand, counting down.
AAATTACCTAAATGACGATATATGCGATATACATCATGCGATTCCGGATGAAAACGCAATTTTTTTGATAACTTAAATATTCGACGGTCGCACAGAGTATGTTTTGTGGATTCTACACACATCCATGTGAGTTCTGTAAAATTTGAAATAAAGACGAATGAGACGCCTTTGTTGAAGCAGGGCGAACATTTTCTTATTCATTATTTGGTTTAAAAAATGTATTATTTTTAGTTTATAAGTATAGTTAAAATGTAACTGGTATTGCATTTAAAATGCATTAAAAATATACAATTTTTTCCCTGTAATTTTCTTGTGCTGAGTTGTGCTCATTTTGTTGCGGTTTTTCCTTTTCAAGATATAAGTAATTAAATAAAAAATGCAATTTATCCATTTTTGCAAAACAAATCTGGAAAATAGACAGAAAGTACTCTCAAGTAGTAGTAAAATCTGGTTAATTAAGAAAAATATCTGAGAGGGTAAACAAAAAGTGGGTAAATTGAATGAGAATGCGTCAAATATCGATTAAACGATTGTACCTACTTGAGAAAAATTTCAGTGAAATAAACCTTCGTAGCCTTCAATGAGTTTACATCGCGATAAATTCTTATTATGCTCAGCGTAATGTTTACATTGAAAAACCGCCGAAAAAACGTTAATTGATTTTTAAAAGTTTGTGTACATAATTTTTTTAATAACCTCTTTCACTTAATCAGACTATACCTACTGACCCTCTTTAATCCTTAATTGTGTACTGTAGCGAATAACTTGATTGTAATTTAATATACGTTACAACAAATTAAAAGACTATAAAACAAAATACTAGTTACCGCTTTTAATGAAAAAACAAATGAGAAGGTACAAGAAGGTCATTAAATTTTCATCAGTCTTGGGAACAGAAATGAAGCACAATTGGAAAAAATAGAGAAATATTGCTGCCTCGCAGTAGTGTTGAAGAACTGACAGGTTAACTTCGGTCTACGTGGGCGAATGCCTCGACCTTCATCGATTTACCGGTACAAAAGGGGGCATACTTCTAGACAACGAGAGCAACGGTTACCCTGGAAGTATACCCCCTTGTCCCATAAAATCGGTAAATAAATATATCCAGTGTGGCCCAAAAAAAAAAAGATTTTTCGCGCGTGGAAGGGAAACCGAATGAGTTCAATCTAAAATCCGCAAATCGTATATAGGTCAATCACGATATCATTTTGAAAAAAGAGAAAAAAGCCCTCGTGCTTCTTCGTGTTTACCTTTTCCTAGACATGTTTCTTTTGTCAGGTGCCGGCGGATACTCTATATGGTGGAGACTCTTATCGAAACACTTTATTGGTGGCTCAATACATCGAACGGCAATTTCCCAGGTTCCCGAGGTAAATTTCATCGTACCTCGGGCTGCATTTCAAAGCACGTATCACAAATATGTACATGGGTAGATAGATTCTGTGAACGGTACGATCGATGGACCCCACGCTTCGAGTATTAACGCGATGGTCTTGGACCAAGGAAACCCACTGTATGTGTAACAACGTTTGCGACCGTGACTAAGTAGTGTTCCTGAAGCTGACTGCGTTTATAATCAACAGACACATTTGAGAAATAACTCTTTTATTTCGAAGTGCGTGAAGAATGTCCATACCAAAGTATGTTAAAATAACACGCTTTTTTCTGTCCAGCCGAATATCTCAATTACTGATACCTAAGTGAATTTCTTTATCCCTTTGACAATAAACAATAAATAATTAGTTTAGAAGAATAAAGTTGTGATCAAAATGTTCGTCTTCCGTATGAGTAAAAATTTGTCATGTGGGATACATTTCAGATAATATTTTTCTTAAAAATTGTCATTTTTTTTAAACTTTTTTTTTTTTCAATTTCGCTAAAACAGTTTACTGTTTTAAAGTTTAAAAGACCGAAAAAAATACGTTCTCTTTTACACGTTAATATCTGGTATTTCCTTCATCCTACAGACTGCTGCGAGTAATTACTTTTAACCTCTCGTAACACACTTTCGTCCTCTGTATAACGAATATGGCGAGAAAAATAAATGTACATGACGTAATTTTCAAGATGAGCATACGTCTTAAATTTTATAATAAAAATATCTGCATATTCCTTGACCAATTATTTTAAAAACTGTTGATTTGCAAAATGCAACTCCGATGAAAACTAATTTTAAACAGCGATTGATTCGTCAGTGACGGCGCGCACTTTTGGCGGTACCACACATTTCATATATAGCTAACGTATGAGGACTAAAGGGTTAGTATGTGCATGTAAGTCAATTGATTTGAATTTGTCACAGAATGATTTAATCAATTTTATACTAACTACTAAATAGAAACGTTAAAATCGTAGCATATATATAAATGTATTTATGGTAATTTACTTATAAACAAATCCCTTCACTGATTTATCTGCAGTTGAATATCTCTTAGCATTAGAGTTCGTAATGCAACAGCTTTCTATGTATATTCGTCGCAAGTAATAAAATTTGAAGGTAATATTTCGTATGTTTTTATTATTTCAAGCCCATGAAAATAATTTTTAGAGTGTTTATGTTTTTGTGCTTGTGGTAGATTGCTTTTCGCAGTTATTTTTTGTATGATCCTCCCACAAAGCCATCATAAAGCGGCATTCTATGCAAAGTCGAGAGGATTTTCCATTTCGTACTGACGCCGAAGTTTCCTTCTTGAAGACACACGTTGAGAAAATTCTTTTTGTTTTGATGCTGTGCGCTGGCTTCATCGGAGCAAACAATTTTACTTACTTCTCGTATTTTTCGCTTTAGGAAATTTACAAAATTTCTTTTAATAAAAAAGACGGCGATGGTATCACGTTGCATACGTGAACAACGATTTCAAGTATGTTTGAAACTTTTCCAAGAGTTCTTCCGCAGGTGCTTGAATTGTTTTAACATTTGTTTCAACTACCGATATCTACTGAATTTACATCACGGTGACGATTAATTCCTCTTCGAATGACTCTTTCAGTTGCTGCACTACATTTTCTGTATCTGGGGTACTGCCTTAAATAGTAATTGGTCGATGGTGGGTTACACATCGTTCATGCTAAACATTCTTTGTACTGAAACAGTTCCACTAGCTTCAGGAAGTACGCAGTCTTTTCGTTTCAATTTACAAAACTTTGAACATTCGATCTTTATATCTATATATATTTTACTTTCAAGATGCGGTACGTTTCCTTCAAATTATTAACAATCGTTCCTGTTTATGTATTTTCTGTCCGTTTACTATAACCGCAAAATATTTTTTTTTACTCGCCATTACACGACATAATGTCAAACGGATAGAATCCACAACATAATTTCCTGTAACTTGGTTTAAGTTTTTATAAGACTTATGTCTTCGCATTGGGGCTGGAAAAATCCAATATTCTTGTGTCATTTTTCTTTTTACTATGGCGTTTACGCAATTAGAGGTAAAACAATTTTTCTAGACTTTGCTGTACCACCGACTCTCAAATATTGTTAAAATTTGAATTTTCTTATTTCAATCATTTGTAGTCTTCCTTTGAACTTTTTGATGATTTTACATTTTGTTGTTTCTTCTTTTCTAATCCAATTTCTTCTCCAATATGAAATACCTTCGAAAACAATGTTCGCATTGAATCATCCTTATGGTTCAACAAACGTACTACACGACCTTCGCTAAGCGATGGACTTGTTTCACTGATTTCACTGATTTTAAGCATTTTTTAAATGTCTTGACCAGCAGTAATCTCATTTTTACGGATATAGATATATTTTTCAACTTACGTATCATCAACGGAAGTACACATCTCAAATTTTCCGAACATTTTTTCCGTGCTTTCCTCATTTAAACGGATTAAGGCAATAGTCATAATGTTTTCGTTTTAGTGACATAATAATTGCGATGCACTACACAAAGTTCGTAATCCAAAACCTCGAAACAACAAAATAGTTGTTGCTAAAACAATCAAATAATAATATGTATTATATATCGACGACACCGATGAACATAGAAAGCGATGTACAAGTGTCTGGTAGGATCAGTTTCTGTTTGAAACTACCTAAGGATCAAGCGAAGCAGATATACACGCAGTGTTTGGGGTATTGTCTACGCGGAAAGCTGTTGGAACTTGTTAATGGCCGGATCTTCAGAACCCTATAAGAAACCTCACATCAATTTAATTTCTACCCTTTGCGATAAGTTTAATTCTACGTGACAGGGCGCACACAGTGTGGTAGCGTTCCAACGCGGTACCTTCACTCATGAATCAATAGCTGTTTAAAAAAAAAGTCCCCTCAAGTTCCATTTTGCAACCCAACAGTTTTTTTTTTTTTAGAAAACTCATCAAAGAATACGCTCATATTTTTTTCAATATTTACGAAGCGGTTAACAAGAAATGTAAAAGTTTAATTCTACGTGACAACGCGCAAACAGCGTAGTAGCATTCCAACGCGATACCTTCACTCATGAATCAATAGCTGTTTCAAAAAAAAATTCCACTCAAGTTTCATTTTGCAACCCAGCCCTTTTTTTCTTTAGAAAACCCATCAAGTAATACGCTCATATTTTTTTTGAGTATTTACGAAGCGGTTAACAAGAAATGTAAAGATTTAATTCTACGTGACAGCGCGCGAACAGCGTGATTGCGTGCCAAAACACGGCATTTTCACTCATAAATCAATCGCTGCTTCAAAATAGTTTCCATTGGAATTCAATTCTGCAACTTAACAACTTTTTAGATAATTGATCAAGAAATACGCTCATATTTTTTTCGAAATTTTTTAAACTTGTTCTTATTTTCAAAATTACATTAAAATCATATAATTATTTATAAAAAATAGCATTTTTTTGTTATAACATTTCATATACGAAGGTTGGAAGTGCATTTTAAGAGTTTCAAAACGAGTACTCGAAACAGTCTGTAGGAAACCGAAGATATGAACGGAGAATTTTTTCGATTTTTGGTCGTTTTAGGGATATTTGAACATCTTGTAACTATCGAAATATTTAAATTAACAATTTTAAAAAAAATAGTTCGAAATCTATTTTGTTTCATGGAATCTGTAAAAAAAAATTCAGAAGGAACAGAAACATCAAGTGATATTTTTCATTAATTTCGTCTCATTTGACACGAAAATGACTGATATACGAATATATAGGAAATATCGATTGAGGGTAAACTGTTATATATTCTACATTAGTACTTTACGACTAGCTCCAAATTGTGATAAAATGAGGCACTGCACGATCGAAAGTATGATTACAATTGTACGTAAAAGGGTCAGGAAGAAAGTAATCCAATTTTAACGTTAGTAGCAATAGGAACGCGTTACGGGTATTCCATGTCTTTTTGATTATCTTGCGGATCTAGGGATCAATGGTTTTTTTCACATTACTATTAAAATCTAATTTGATTCGAAAAGTTTTACTGATTACAAATATGGCAGAATTGTTATGAAAATTTTAACGAGTTACAATAAAAATTGAAGGCATTAGAGAGTAATTATAAGGTCGCTAAGGGTTTTCAATTTTTAATTGAAGTTTTCGAGAAAATAAATGATGACTTGGTGATAAACGAGAAAAACTACGATGATGTAGGACGTGAAAAAACAATTTGAGCTACATACATTTTTATACTGATTCCTTGCATCGTTTAATATCTTTCCCAACTGACTATATTCCGTTCAATAATTGAGATATTATCAACCTTCGAAGCCACCCGCTTTGTATTCACTAGTTATGCATCACCCCTTGAGCGAAACGCTCATTGTACACTACACACACTGATTCACGTGAGCGCGTTTATTGCGTTAGGTGTTGGTACGTTAGGTGCAACACGATTTACCTCTCGGAACGTAAAGAGGAGGACGGTGTACCGCTCGTGTTAGACCCGGCAATCTCCGTTGATTCCGAGGCGGGACTGACCCGACGAGAAGCTGGTTGTGCAGAGGACGAGGTCGAAACGGGTCCTCCAGTAGTAATGACGCCCACGGGTCCACCGGACCCCAGCACGTGGCTTCCCCCATCCGCCTCGGTCGAGTGCTGCCTGCTCGAGGATTGCGACGTTTGCGACAGCCATCGGCGCCCCGCGTTCCTTGGGATTCCTGATCCCGATCCTCCACTTCCCACGGGCTGATGACCCGTCGAGCCTCCGCCTCCGCCCCCGCTACCTCCGCCATCGTCCAACGATGTACTCTAAAACATACGCGTATACCGACATACGCAAGTAGTTTCACCGCTTTCGGCTGTGCCGTATTCTACCTTTAAAACACCATTCGTCGGAGGAAGAAGTCACAAGTGTGTGCTCTATCGAGACGAGGGTGCGTGGGTCGATCAGGCATACACTTTGACTTCTTTGCGACGTTCGCTACTCTACTCGACCTTAAGATATTTCATACAATCATTCTCTACTTGCTTTGCATATTCTATTTCAATTTAACGATGTCGTCTTTCTACTGCCTTGCGGGTTCTCTTGAATCTTCAGATGTCTAGCAAAATTGACCCAAACAAGAAATTTATTTCAAATTCAACAAAAATACTTTATAAATTGCTCTTTTTTATTTATTATTTTCCATTCTGAAAGTTGCATAAAACAAGTATTTAATGAGAAACCGCAATACATTATTACTCAAATTTTTATACACTTTATTAAGACGAAAATATTGTTATGAATGAATGGTATCAAACGTCTCGACGAGAGGTACAAAAAATTACATTTAAAACAACGGTATCACTAGTTTTCACTCCAATGTGGTAATATATCAAGCAAATTTTAAGTTTCAATACGCATTTTCTTAAAATTGATTAATTACAGTTAGATATTGAGCTATAGATATGCCCTGCAACTGGATCCCGTTAAACTGGAATTGCGTCACCGTTGTACCTCGTGTGCTGGACTTTTTCTACTAAGGTGTGCGCGTGGCAAGCAACCATTTCTACTAGAGTGTCATAGGTTCGCTTTACCAGTGGCTGACGCAGTTGACTGTTACTACTGAGATGCATCGGGATATCTCAAGGGTACGGCGGAGTGCGCGACTGTTTCTACTGGGTCGCGTTGTGCTATACCTGCTTTACAAGCGTTCATTCGACAACTCGAGTACCCTACTTTTGCCCATCACAGCGTTGTATCTTTCTACTCATTGTCGGACTCGTCATTGTACAAAAGGCTTCTCTCCACGTGCTAGCTTATTCTTTCACTTTCTCCCGCGGTCTGTAGGGTAAATCAAGGAGAAATAGAATGTTTTTGTTGGGTATTTCATGAAAGAAACGACGCATGGGATTGGTCTTTATAGAATATTTTTGATACGAAACGATATGCCGAGTTAAATAGATGCTGCTTAAGGTAGTATCTCAGCACCTAATATCAGCATTGTAGTGTAGGAAAGTATTAATAATACTTTTAGAGACGAAAAATTTAAGTTTTCTTCTGCCTGCGAGAATATACTTTTCGCTGAAACTGTCCACGCTGCGCATTTAGAAACTAGACTGCCAATACTTCTAACATGTTTAGAAAACATCCAGATCCCTCTACCATCTTGTTGTATTTTTATTACAATCTTGAATATCGTTTGGATAGTTTAATAAAGTGTGAATGACTTGATCACAACTCGTGACTCTCTCATAACATTTTAATTGGTGTGAAGTTGTTGTCGTGAAATTACGATAGATATAAAGAGACGTTTCGGAGATTCATAGAATAATTGTAATCTACGTTCTTCTCTGCTAGAATAATTGAACGTCACGTCACAAAATGCGAGACAGGGTAAAGCTATAAAGCGTGTTCACGAGATGGCGTTGTGTAGAATAGGCTTGAGCAGTTCCTAAATATATCATCCTCTGACCTCGGGCTTCAGCAACGGACTGTCTCTTATCTTAGTCGTATGAACTATATAAGGCCACAGGCGCTTTGTCGAACGCCTACCTCAATAGTTTGATAGGTTAGGTTTACTTCAAAATATTTGAACCCTTAGCGTTCTGCACGAGTTACCGAACAAGTGACGGATGGCTACGTAGCGGAGCCATCGGAGCGCTGAGAGTTAATACCAAAGTTATCGAAAGTTAATATGGTGAATAGCATGGTCTTACCTATAGGTTTTGAAACGAACGTGGTCGAGGTGGTTTGCCTCGCGTTGCAAAATTACGTCGTTTTATGGCCATAAGAGCGGTGCAGGGAGCGGGGCATGGCCGTTGGCGCATGCGCTTTATACCCTAACCTCACGTCCTTTACATATATATATTGGTTCCCTCCAAAAGTAAGACTTGCAATAGGAAAACGATAAATCAAATAAATATTCCTATCAAACGTTAAACGACCAATGGATTTGTCCTCGTACGTTACATGTATACAATTAAATCGGAAATCTAGTTAATCTCAAGCGGCCTTGATGAACGTGAACGAATTTTGTTAACTTATTTTTTAAGTGAAGCTTTACCGATTGGCTTCATGCTTGTTTCATACAGGTATTTTGGGTTCCCCGTCTTTAACATTTTTGTTTTTTTAGTTTTCAATAGTATACAATACTTCTAACATCCAAATATAAACAATATCATTTTGCAGTAAGATAAGTTTAAGTAGTAGTTACTCCAATGAGTTATAATGTAGTTTGGCTTTTTGAAATTAAAAAAATTATTTCTATTTTGCTAAATAAAATAGTTGTTGATTGACTACTGGCAAATATGTACAACACGTTAATACAGGTTATGTTTGGCACTTCGCACTCTGACCTTTTCTATCCCCCATTAACAGCGCCGCATCGTGGCGACTCCAGGCCTTAAAAACGGTATGATATGGACATCTTCCCCCAACACTGAATTTCGGCTTTATTTCAAGATCTGATTTGAAATCCAGTTACGAATTATTTTTTATAAAATGCTACGTCCGCGATAAATATTATTAGTGAACATGTGTTTGTAAATCATAACGTACCTAAACGTCAAAACTGTTCTGTCTGCGAAATCTTTTGAGTTCAACATTCGGTGTGAATAATTATCGTTATATACCTCATCGCAAACTGCTTAAAACCACTCAACCTGTCATCATTTATATATATATATTTTTTTTTTTAATAGACTTGCGACAATATCCGTATTTAACTATATTAACATTCATTATAACCGACCATTTGGTTTTATGTCATTCGAGTGACTGAATAAGGTAACGAAGGTTCCACTGCACTGAATTACTTATTTTCGACTGGTTATTTGCATCGAAGTCCCTCTGTATGTCTCAGATCAAAGTATAATGATTTTTTAATCAGTCTGCGGACCAGAAATAAACTTTTTATTTTTTCATACTTCAGGAAAGTATAGTAGACGGAGGAGAGATGAGAGATGCAAATACAATTGGCGGTTTGGCGCTGCATACGTCTACTTTTTTCAAACCTACGCAGACAGAATGAACAGTAAAAAGTATAATTCCATTGTAAACATGCTCCAAAGGCTGCTTAATACATTGAAATCTTACAAAGTGACAGTCGATTTAAAAAAAGTGTCCCATCTATCCTGGTTTTGCCCTACCCTATCGCTTTTTTGCATTCCTTCGCCTTCAACCACATCGTCAAGCAACACAACACAGCAGAGCGACGATGCACAGATGTGGGAGAAGTTTCAGAACTGTATTCAAGATCGTATACTAGTGGAATTGTATTCCGCACGAGGATCAGCAGAGAGACGAGAAACGAAATAGTACCGCGAGGACATCGGCAAAAAGTTTGAAGCAAACACCTCTTCGTAGGTTCGACCGAGGACGTTTGCCTCCCGCGAATATATATAAATAATATATATATATATACCCGAGGAATAACGCGAATGAAAGTTTTATTGGAATGTCAACAGTAGGGGATCGAGAGAAGATCATCTTCGTGTTGGTACATACTACCGGCATCGTTTCTATCGACTCTTACGTGGTGAACGCGCCTGTGTGAATAGAATTACGTCAAGAGTTTCATCTCGGCGTACGCGGCTATACGAGACCCAAGTGTGAGCCGAACGGTAAATGAGAGTACCGCACGCTCGGAGATCGACTTCTCCAAATATAGTCAATCTCCAGCACTGTATGTATACATATATGAACGATTGCGTAACAACTTTATGGATCCAGTAAGAGCTGCACGGAGAGAAGGGAACTGTCAATTATTATCCCATTTAGTATAATAAATTCGGTTTATTCTGACCTTGTAGCATATAGTTACATATGTGTCTATAACGTTAGAACGCTCTGTTTTACAGTATGCTTCACGATGTATATGAATTATCGCGATATTTCAATTATTAAACCGTATTATAAATTCTCCAATAGTTATTACGAAATATATTCAGCAAATTTGTCGAGGCTACGACGAAGTTTAACAATGATTGCGACGTGGAACGAACATTTTGTGATACGCAGGAATCGCTGGATAAAGGAAGGAAATCGTTTTTGAAAATCTTGAAAATATTTATAGCCCTCAAAACGTTTTTGAACTGTAGGCAAGAATCTTTCACATGTAAAATATAGCTAACTGTTCTCGTTCTCGGTGTTGCGACCAACGAGTCTCCGAGTATTTACTCCTCAACTACTGGCTGTCTTTTCAAGCAGTATGAGAATTTTCGTTATATGCTTATCCATGATGACGGACAGTGTACGTCCGACTCGGGCCTCCTGTGTTTACATCCCCGGCATCGTAGAATGAACATCGACCATCGAATGAACAAAATGATACATTTCTCTACGTGCCATAACTAATTAAACGGAAGAAAAATTTGTTTAGTTTCACTTAATCGTCAAATACCGTGGAATTAATTGACCTTCTATTATTCAATAGCTTTCAAAAAGATGTAAGAATCAAATGTTTATTCATTTTGGCCTTAACTGTTCATTCACTGGGCGATTCACCCGTTATCCACTTTCGTGATGTTAATAGAAGATGTACGAAGTTCTGTTGTCATATAAGAAAAATACTTTACACAGCCAACTGGGTGAAATATTTAGGACATCCGAACAATCGAAACAGCATTTTACATCTCCTTTTAAGAGAAAATCCAGCATTTTATTATATTCCGAACTTTCTCGTAGATAATAACAATAAGTTTGTTTTAATAAAAAAAAAATGAGTTGAATGTGTATTCGAAATTCATATTCATGCGTATGTGATGACCGGACGGAGAATTTGGGGAATGTGTAGAATGGTAGTGACTATGACTTGCCGAAGTACCAAACAGAGAAAATATATGGTGATCGAACCCGGATTGCTCAGGTACTGAGTAAGAGCGCTAACCACTGCGCTGATGCTACCTATATATTCTACACATTCGAATTGTCTACGTTATGCAAGGTAGGCATCGTTAGACGTATACAAGGTGAAGAAATTCGATAACTTCGAATACAATTGTTTGTTTATCGACAGCATAGAGAAATGTACCGTCATTTACATGAAGAAATTAAATTACGGCATCATTTATGTTATATAACGCTATATAAATAATTAATACAAATAAAGATGAGAATGCAAAATGAATATTCTGTGTTTAAGCAACGTATTCCGTATTGTTCTTATAATCCTTTAATCTTCTGCTATGCTACGCTGAATTGCATTACCATTATATCATATGACTCGGAATAGCGCGATACAAGCATCTGTATAGTCGCACAAACCCGTGGTGTCCATCCCTCGACCCTGCGGGATTGGGTATAATATTATTTTAGTAATTTTCAGTAAACCGTCGCTTATAACAGCTACACAGTGTTTTAGCTATCTTTACAATGTTGGTAGCTGATTCATGTGACTGTTGCAATATTCTGAATACCGTTTCCTACAGATGAATAAATCTTGTTGAATATGCTGTATGGAAATGATTCCAAAAGTGGCAGAATAAACCGAGTTTACAATACTGTGCGGGAGACATTTATATATTTTTATTATAGTCGTTCCCAAGAAATTGTCTCCGTATGTCTGTATTTTAATTCGATATAAAGCGAGAGTACTTTATGTTTTGGTACGCAAATGTTATAAGGAGACCGAAGCTACCGAAGGCGTTAGCAATAACTCCGTTCACGCTTAACTCAATATTTTCGTGAATCAACATTTTTACCTTTCTCATCACATCATGAAGTATGTAATGAAAGTATTGTAAAAAAAGGCGACTCTCAATAAATACATGTTTTTAGTGTCCTAGAGTTAAAAAAGAAGCATCCATTCGTTTCTGTTTGTCTATCTGGATGTCTGTACCGACCGAAAACATAATAACTTTCGAAATAGGCTTCGGATCATGAGCACATTTAGCATCCATAGTCTACTAACAAAACTTAATTTTGGTATTGCATTACAGTACAATTGCACAACTTCTTTCTTTACTAAAAATTTTTTTCAAAATTTAGATAAAAATAAATTTAAAAACATAATTTTGGTAGATAATAAAAAGCTGAATGATTGATCGGCAGTGAACTCATTATATTATGCATCCGTTCATATAGGATTGTAATAATAACAAATTATTCAGCAGGGATGGTAATATTAAATAAAACGTTGTATGCAACTCTTGTGAGCTGCATGTTTAAGATTTATATTTTTCATTGGCCTGATGATGTTAAACGCGCATGAAACAACATAACAATGGTATTTCACACTCTCGGACAAGCAAATATCATCGCGTATTATCATCCACAGATAATTTTATTTTTTAATTTGTATATATTATTTGTTATTTCTTGTATTATAATCACTGATGCCCATCATCGATGACATTGACAGTAAAGTAAAGGGTTCGGGTTAGGCTGGACTTTCACTAAATGCGCACAGCTTTTTTGCGCCACGTTTTCCATACGAAACGCTCGTTTCTCTGTTGCATTCTCTTAACCTTACAGGTGCAACATGGCTGTACGCCATAATAAAAATTCAGGGTTAGGTACGAAAATGGGCTTTACAGCTAATTATATTTAATTATACTTACTACATCTAATTCTATTTAATTAGATGTAGTGCCACGCGTCACCGTCGGAGACCAGGTCCAGTTACCTGGCGGCTGAAAATGAATATATTCAAAACTATTGGATAGATGCATATTCCCGACGTCAGCGCTTCGTCAGAGCTTCGGTAGATCCCTTGTAACTTCACGTCAGTGCCAAATATGATGGGAAAATTATGAAGTGTTGTCACACCATTGACATTTTTTTTCTGATATACTCTGATAGTATCAACGTGAATCGAAGCATCTTCACAGAGCAACGTTCACTTGGAATCGCTTGGGATTCCGATATATTGATACAGTTTTACTTTGAAATTAATTTTTGGCAGCATCCTAAACGTTAAAGCGTTTGTAATCTGTGAATTCTTGAATAAAAGTATGCGAGGCAAATAGCAGCGAAGCCCCGCTAGATCGCGGAATGCTGACTCGATTCTCGAATGCGGTTCTGCACATTGAGACAGATACTAGCCCATCACTTCATTATCAATGGTAGCGAGTTGCAATCCCTATCGCCCTTCAGTGATAGCAGTCGGTTCGTTTCATACGTTTTTTTCATATGTGAGAAGTGATATAAAACTGAAATATTCAAGATCTTTATGCCAAAGCGCAAATACAAAATACAAAAGGAAAAATCAACTTAGATCTGATGTTTGAAGTGAAGCGAAAGTGAACCGAACAGGTAAGTGCGCATGCAGGTAACGCAGATGGTATTGCATCGTTCATAATATGTGTATCAGGTACTTACGTTGTGATAATTGTTTCGAGTAGCCAGCCCCGAGTCTTGAAGCGATGAACCCCTCGCATAATGGCGACCGAATACCTCGGCGAGTCTTGACCTTCCAGAAGCGATGGGATTAACTAAAGGCAATACCCCACTACCGGTGGGCTTGTTCTTGTTCAACTGTTGAACACCGGACGAGCTTTGGCTTGTTAAATTCGGATTACTGCTCTTGCGTTCGGGAAATACCAAATGCTCTATGTTAGACGTATAGCCCGGATCATTTCGCACGATGTCCTGAAGAGTTATACGACTGCTGGGAGCACCACTCCCTGAGTTGCTGGAAAATATATTGCTCGTCTTGACGATTATATATGAAATATATAACAGGCGATATATTTTAATATCTTTTGTTTAGTGGGTAATGGTATCTTATTGATGGGATCTATCAATTATACAAATCGATTGATGGATCGATCGTGTTGGATTTTATGACAAAAGCTTGATATTGACAGTAATCTTGACAGATGAATAAAAAAAAATCCTCGTTTGTATTCAACACAGATCTTTGTTAGATTCATGCCTGGTATAAAAAAGAAAACTAATGACATATCATCAACAATATTTCGTGCTTAGCTATGGATACCCTAAAAGCAGAGATGGGACTTAAATAATTATTGAATGGAAAAATGATAATAATCTATACTTTCATTTCAAATATGGCTACGGTGTGCAAGTCACAAAGTAAATGTATTCTACCTTCGGACGCCAAGGTGTGTTATTTGCATTTCTACGTATACTAAGGTGAAATAGATTGTTGAAATAACCGTGCTATTGAGACTATTTGTTACTATGATTTTTTAATAGCAATTTCTTCACCCTGAGACCTCTAAGTGTTTATAATAAATACATTAAGATGCCCTTAAATGGTTGGTTGATTAAAAAATGTATATTTTTATGTGAAAAATATGAATATAAAGCCAGAACAAGAAATAAGATATGTTATAAATTGGTAGGAAATGTGTTTAAAGAGAAACCAATTTTTCTGATACATTTTGGCATCCAAGACGGTTCCTTGTGTAAAAGAGACGAGATCTTCGGGTCGATCTTCCGGGCGCTTGATATTATGAGTGTGGTGATAGCGGTGGAGAAGGAATGCGGGAGGCGCCTAGAGAGGATGCTGGAGAGCGGTTGAAGAGAAACTGACACGACGAGAGAGAGGCTATTCATCGACGCCACAACGATGACGGTGGGAACGTCGAAGAAGAATGGGCTTCGGGAACTCGGCCGGAGAGGGAAGAGGGAATTCGCGCGGGACTGGGAAGCACTGCGAGGGAAGGAAGGAAGGAAGGAGAGGGATATCCATCGTGTCTCTTGGAGTCCCTCATCCGAGTTCTCGAGACATCGTATTGGTGAAAATAGTGAAGATTCCGAAGGCCCTAGATCCCACAACACTGCCAAGAATCCACGGATCTCTTCCCCTCAACCCCCTTATCCTGAATCCTGGATAGGTAGTGCTCTCGAAAATTATTCAATCTCCGGTGAAAGGGACATCCAGTTAATTTTTGTACAGCAAATGGTATTGTGGCAGCTGTACGGCTCTACCATGAGCCGATTTAATATATCAGATACATCAACGACAGAATAAAACAATGCGTCTCACATTATCTAGTACCGTATGTTACGTAAACGTGTTTAACCCTATGTATAACTATGACGAGAGTCGCAAAGTTTATAGTGCGCATGCTAACGTATCTCTGAATAAGAAGCGTGCTGGATTTTTCATGCATTCACTTGACGTGCTGATTCGCAACGGTTGACGGCTTCATGCGTCTCATCTTCTATGGTAGGGACACTGTTCGTTACTTTTTAATAGGTATTTCTAATACCCTTAAGTTTCATTTTATTTGGTACAATGTTGGGTCAAACTGACCTACTACAATCGCACAACTAAATGTGTTAACTGATGTGTTGAAAAACAGACGAAGAATGTCCTTCTTTAAGCACTAAATATAGATCTAACACTGCTTGTGTCTTTCAGTCATTCGCTGAAGTTGATCACGAGGGATGTAAAACGAATAAGAATAAAAGAAAATTTCATAATGCACATTTGCTGATAAAGCTGAGGTTCCCCGACTTGGGACTTTGTTATTTCAGAATTGAGCTTGTAAAGAGGGACGGCATGTAAGGAAGTAGAATGAATCGGTTAATGTTCTTGGGATACCAAGTGGAAACTGCATTTGTGGAGAACGGGGATGGAACTGCGGGCATTCGTATGAAGAACAGTAATGAAGACGAAGTACAGTCTATATACTAATGAAGGAAGTACATACAGAGAAGGAGCAGGGGATGAAAACGAACCTCAGGCTAGAACCCTGGGAAGTTCTCTGACCCCGCCTCTTGCCGTTTCCACGTCCGGGTTTGATGTTCGTAGCTTCGGCGAGTTCCAGCAGTCGATTGCGATGCTGCCGTAACAGCGGATCTTCCCTTCGATTCATTCTATCATTCGAGCCTTGATTCCATTCGCCCCGGCATTCTGAAAGCACGCAATTACATTGAGATAATAGTTTACGAGAGAAATTTATCAAAGTGATGAGTAATTGTTTTAGTTCATTAATTCCATAATTTCTATGGTTGAACAATAAATTGTTATAAATAATTTTTGTTTCAATCTAATCGAAACCGTCCTGGGTATCGTAAAATTCATAGAAATTGTATTGTTAACCTGTATCAGTAGAAGGCTCTTGCAATTGTTTACATTCTTGGGTTTTCTCATTAATATTATAGTAAAGTGGGTTTCTTGTTCGATAATACTGAATTTTTAATATTGAAAAGTAATTTGATCTTTTAGAGTGCTTTTCTAAACTTAAAAATGAAAACATTTCTTTATTGTGACTATAGACAACCTTGTTGCGAAAACACACTGTGAAAATTATTACGTTTAATATTGTATTTACTTTTATTTAAAATATTTTCCTCACGAAACGTTTATATTTACGTAAATATTCAAAAAATATTGTATTCACCAGTATTTTCGAATATTCACGTAAATATAAACATTAACCATATTGTCGGTTCACAATCTAGTTGCACTGAGAAACAATTACATTCGTATTTACGTACTCACATTACGTGAGTATAGTATGCTCTACTATACAGAATATTATATGTACGAATATTTTTCGAATATTCACGTAAATATAAACGTTTCGTGAGGGAAATATTGAAAAAATATTGTATTTACGAATATTTTTCGAATATTCACGTAAATATAAACATTTCGTGAGGAAAATATTCTGTATAGTAGAGCATACTATACTCACGTAATGTGAGTACGTAAATACGTTTGTAATTGTTTCTCAGTGCGATTAGATCGTGAACAGACAATATGGTTAATGGTCGAATTTTTCCTAAATGCAGTAATATTTGAGGTCAGAGTTGAAATTTGTGACTTTCCGTTTAATCTGAAATGCTTGCGATAAATCAGCGAAGTCCGTCAGGGTGAAGGACGACTATCGCGTATTGAAACTAAATGCAATTTTTAGCCTACCAGACTCCCAAAAAGGAAGAAATAAAACATTTAAAGACCCTAATCCACCCTCCGTCTAACCTCCAACAGAACCTCTTCACCCTCCGTTGATCCTATTTCGGGCACGCCTACCGAACATCTGTAATATTCAATAGGAACAATATGGCAAATGATAATCAAATCCTGGAAGTATCTTTCGCAACAGGTCGATACGCATTATCTCTCCATATAGTAAAAATCTCTCGCGTCAGCCGCGGTGTACACGAATCCGAATCCTACCCGAACTTACTCTGGAGTTTCCCAAGAACCCAGGGGACTATCCAGATTCCCTGGGGTTACCCCGGAACTCTGGGTACTCTCCAGATTCAGTGGGGTTTCCCCAGAACCCTGAAGCATCTCTAGATTCCCTGAGGTTTCCCCAGACCTCTGGAGATTTTCTGGAATGACGCCTTAAATAGCAACCGTTGACATGGCAACCGAATAAGGTGCCGTGTCATGAATTGAGATATATAAAGCATTCCATATCAAGTGTCCAAAATGTATAGAGCATTCTATGTCAAGTGCCATACTTCGGATTTCGGACGAGCGGTGTCAAGTTGATCATTAAATCAAAGGGCAAGCGGTGTCTCTATTATTGACCCGCTAAGAGTGTATAATAATATTAAGGCCAGAGTCAGGGATCAGCCATAGGAATAGGGTAGCCAATGATATAAAATCCTTGACAAATGTATTTAGGTTGTGTGGGTGAGAAACCCTAGTTAATAATATAGTTTTATTAAGATTGAAAAAGGAAATCATTCACAAATACGATTGTGCTATAACGCTCTGTGGCAAGCGATGTTTGCGGGATCCGCACTTAAGACCTGCACGAACTATCGATCTAATATACCTAACTACCTAACGACGAACACGCTACCCGCTACCCATTAGACCAAACCCATTATATGGATGACGTTTACTTTTTATCCATTATAGCTGCATCACGAGTAACATTCACAAGGAATGAGCGGCGAGAGAGCAAAGAGGGTTTTTGGTGTAGCTCAAACAAACTCCAGTCAATTAGCCGAAAATTTCGAAATTTAAAATTGTCGATCTAACACGACATCTCTCTGACTGGCATAGATGTCAATTTTTGAGAATTTTTAGTGGCTGATCGAGAATATAAAATTCAACTACACCCAACAAATTTTGAATCGAAAACGGCAGCTCGCCAAATCAAAACTTCGTATTATCTGCATAAATTTTAGTACTTGGAACCTTTCAAGGTTGATGATTGTAAATTGAGGATGAGTAAGTCGCAGAAGGCTCACGAAGAGTTACAGAGGTTCTACGGAGGATCGAAAATAACGGTTGACTTTCCAAGTAAAGTCTCTGCAGATTGAACGGCGGGTGACGTCGGCATCGATATCCACATGCACAAAGGATTTGTGCGGTTCATGCACGGAAAGGAAACGTAGGGTAAACATTTCGATTCGAGGATGAAGGGGGGGGCGATTTCAATCGGATATCTTTAACATTTTCCATCCTTTGTAATGCACACGACCTACAGCTGTGATTATAACTTATGGTTCGAGCGTTACGTCTGAGCTTCTGACTATCATTCCTATATAGGCAAAATTTAAATATTATTTTTAGTTGCGAGGTTGTCAGATTCTCCTAAATCACCCGTTCGAAAGTCCATCAGTATTTCTCAGTTCACCATCCAGATTAACGAACGAACGAACGAAAAAGAAAGAAAATCCAGCGATGTATCACAGTAAAAGAAGCTCAAAGGTTGGCAAGTGTCCCAAAATTTCTACTTTGGCACACTGCTACGACCCGCGAATAGTTTACGGAGGTGCACACAGTAATGCTAGAAACAGAATCAGTTACTCGTAATTTCTATACGTGGCCCACGTTGGGAATAGTAAAGTAGGCCACTCTACATCGACAGTCCTACACTGTATTTTATGATATCACCCAAATATTCATATTATATATATATATAGTACACGAATACGACACGGGCCAATGCAAATACGAGATGATCGACGAAACGCGGTAGTAAGGTAGACTCATGCAGGGGATAACTTTTCAGCCCATACCATCGGCTTCCCGTCGGAAGGCCGCGCCAACGCGGATTTTGCTACCTCACTCCTCGTGCCCCCCTTAGTCCATTTCGTTTCACTCCATAGCAGACGACACGTCAATATTGGAAATGCTGCGAGAGTTGGTTGACTGCGCTTGTTCGCCGTTAGTTGGCTGATGGTACAACACCAAGACCGGAATGAAAAAGAAAATGAGTAGAAGGCATAAAGGACGAACGAAAACGCCGAAAGGGAGAGATAAGACCCGAGCGCAGACAAGCATAAAAAAAATAACATGAGGAACATAACAACTATTAAAATGAGGTAGGCAATGAAGTGTTCAAAAAGGCAGATGTGAAAGCTCTCACCCGTTCCCAAACATATATTCACGACATTTCGATATCTATTTATACTTTTTTCTATGACTTTATTTCATTCGATATCGTTTAAATGTGCCTGAAGGATTCAAGAGCGATAGGCCAGTGGGCGAGGGTTGCAGAAGACCTTTCATGGTAAATACATGCACCGTCCGTGACGATCCGACCAACGCCGAACCAACTATAAATCGTTTCCCAATTCTATTCAAGCCTGAAAGCCCAAAATCTTTCGTCGTCGTTTCGCAAATTCGATCCACGTGACGGCGGTCGTGTAATCTGTATTTCATTCTCGTGAACGATGAAAATCTCGTTTGATGCGTTTCCAAGCTGAATAGAACGTGTACGTATAATTATGTATATTATGTACGTCGTACTGTCGTGAAACATGAGCAGGGCACACGACAGAGGATCGTTACAAATACAATGGCTCAAGAGATTTAAATATATTGCTATAAAAGGATCAGAGTTTCTTTCAAAAACGACAAGATTGTTGTTGAAAAAGGTCTATAGTACCTAAGACTTCAAGGTAAATATAGTGAGTACTTCATAAAATAATATCTTATGGTTCATAGTGGGAGTATGTAATTTTTTTTTAGCTATTGTATCAATCGAAATATTCTTCAGAATAATTATCATTATTTGCTTTGTTTTACTTTTGTCATGAATAAGGAAACGGATAAAAATAATTGAAGTTAAATTGTTCATTTATACAAATCATCGACTCAGTATTATCTTGATACAATTATTTTGTTATTTATCCCACAATTTAGTTAATTTTCTTATTTGAGAGTGACATAGTTAAAGTGCAGCCCAGAATTTATTTATCATTGCTCGGATATGAAAAGAAATAAAAACAATTGCAACTCGAATGATGTAATGTTAAACTCGCCTGGATCACTTTTTAAATCAGCCAATCGCCGTACACTATTCACCTGACAAGATTGCAAAGGAACGATTCTTCGATAGAAACGTTGGGATATAGCCCGAGGGTTGTCAGAGCACGCTCGGTAGTTCCAAGTGGCACGTCGATGTCGATAGACAGAATAGCGCCTGAGAGCTTACGACCTCGTACTTCCTATAGCAGACGAATAAAAAACGAGACAGGAGTATTGCTACGTGGATAAAATGCACCGAGCGAATGAAAAAAAAAGCGGAAATCAGAAACCGAGGGTGGCACTTAAAGCCGGTGGATTCACGATAGAACGAACAACTGTGCAGTTTCCACTTTTCAGAAACCCCTCGAGCTGGTATACACGTTTTTACATCTGTATCATAAACTCGTTCTGCAGTAAAGTATGATTGCAGGGAACTCCGATTAAATCGTATTCTCCCATCGAGCAAGTATTCTCCAAGTCGCAAGTGTTAACGTCAATATCCGGAAAGTGCGCTCTCGTTTACATCACCGTCGCATGAAAATGCAATACTGAGTTGGGATTCTCAAAATTTGCGTTCATGTTTTTCGCTTGCGTGTAGATGCGTTTGCATCTGCGTTTACGATTGCATTTCGGCGTTTACGTCGGAGGTACGAGATTCGCGGCGAATTACACTGAGGGCGTAGTTGGTATAATCCAGTGAAAGCGAGGACTCCTGTTATTTTTGTTGAAAGTTAAAGCACAACCCTTCTTTGCTTCATTCTCGTATGTTATTTTATTTTCAGAAGAAATCCAGGTTTCGTGCTGTGAACTTCGATTTAACGACAAACGTTATATCTCAAGTAGAGTTGGCACTCTTTTCGTCGGTTACTTCAAAGTGCAACTAGCGATTGGAAAGGATTCCTCATGATCCGCCCAACGCTTTTCTTTTCTTATGAAAATTCGTCAGTACATCGATGACCTAAGAATCAAACACATTTCTAATAAGTCAGCGGAGAGAAGAAGAAGAAAAAGCGTATGAAAAAAAGGAGCAAACACTCGAACGATTAAAAAAAACGGTGAAGGTATACTAAAATCTCGTATCTAAAAGATCTGAATGGCCTAAATATATAATCTAAATTACCTAAATATTCGTGCAGTGCGTTCTGAACTAATTCCACTGTTCGTCACGACTCTCGATGTCCGCAAGACGTTTGACACAATATCACATGAAGGTATCAAGGTTTCGTGCTGTGAACTTTGCTTTAACGGCAAATATTTCCCAAAGCTTTAAAATTAGATCATTCAGAGGTGTTAGTTATTATCAAGAAATAAGATATCCGCTGTTTAGATACGACCTGCGAACAAATTAAATTTCCATTCGTCGTGTGCATTCGTCGATGTAGCAGTAAATATCTACTTGTTTTACTCTCTTCTTTTACACTTTTCTTGTAACGTAACGACTCTTAATACTAACTACGGAAAAAAATACTCTGTTCACAAGTGTGTGTAACTGCCATTTTTTTTCTAAGTAAATAATGTGTAAGGTACGTGTTTTTTAAACATATATTTATGTTTGTGAGAAACATAAACTCTTCATCGCTTTAAGCTCTGTCTCAAACATATGCGGAAGGACAGGCATTGAGTTCTCTGAGATAGATTAATATAAGAATGATAAATCTAAGCGACAAATGATTTGACCAAATTTTTTGATGGATAATTTCTGGCGGTTCGCAATCCGGTTAGAGTCAGCGCCACCTTAGATCCCTGTGTTATCGATCTCAGAAAGATCTCTAACAATCGAATCATTAATTATTTTTGTCAACTCTGATTGCCTCACTCATTCATTAAGAATGAATGAGGCAACCAGACCTGACGATTTTTAACTTCTAAAGAAATCAAAAAATTTGGTCAAATCATTTGTCGCTTAGATTTATCATTCTTAAGAAACATATGACCGCGTATAAAAAAGGACTAATTAATTAATCTGCAACAAAGATAGATTAATATATAATATACTAATTAATAATACCTTTATACGGTATTAATATTTATACAGTGTTCATGTATTTTCCTTTATAAGCTTCTTCTTCTTCGCTGTAAATTTCTTGTCGCCTGATTATTTCTTTTATAGAGGACCACGGATGTTCAGCGAAACACAACTCTCAAGATCTGCGACGGTAGAACAGGTAGCAAACCTTTTCAACCACTCTGAAGTAAACAGACAAAAACCGATTTTACATATTTATCCAAGAACGAAGCTTTTGCGTTTGTATTTGACCGTCTTACCTATGCATGGATCTCCGCTTTTAGCTCTACAAGTAGTCATCGTACCTCTCATGAAGCATCTTTCCCACTCCATGTTCAACGTTAATTATGCATATGGTCAGTCATTAAAGAAGACTTGTTAAACGTAATCGGCATACATTATAATTCTTTGGTTCGATTTATCGGTCAAATATTAAACTTTTCAAGGTTGCAATTGATTACCTTGTCAGCGACTGATCTACCAGAAACGAAGGTTTGATTCAAGGGTCAAACTTTCAGTTCTTCATGATTGTATGGGCGCAAATTTCTGCGCTCTTCGCAACGTTAAGATGGAATATCGTAGTGACGAAAAAAGACTCGCGCGAGCCTTCAGGAAAGTCCTCCCCCATCGCTATAGTTTCACTCTATATATATATATATATATATATATATATAGTTATCCATCGGCGTATGGAATGACAACTCAACGCTTGTCTTTAATTCAAAGTTCAGAACACGAAATCTTGATTTCTTCTAAAATAAAAATATGAAAATGTAGCACAAAAGAGCTTAGTAACGTCGTGCGCTTAGTAACCTCCGTGCAAAAATAACGGGAGTACTCGCAGTCCCCGGAGTATACCTGCCGCGCTCTTAGCGGAATTAACCGCGAATCTCGAACCACAAATGTAAAAAAAAATACAAACGCAACCGCAAATCCTACCCCTAGAGTGTTACTTTTACTGCGTCTGGAGTAACATAGCAACACAGTGATCGACACATTTATCGATTTCCTTCACTCTATCATGATCGCTAATGGCGCTATCTCACTCATGTTCATAGCCGTTCAGTCAGTATAGCCACCTTATCATCTTATGGGAAGGCTCGAGTTGCGTGATCTATGGTCCGAGAATCCGCAAGTGCGAATGAGACAGGGCTACAAATTTTTTCACAAATCCAGATTTTCTGATAAATCTCGGATTTGCGGGGCTCACTTAGCGTCACATTCACGCGGTGTGTCTTACACTTCTGATATCCCTACAAAAAATCTAGTTTTTATAAGAATGCATGTGACTATTTTAAGGTGGACTGACGGTATCGGCCTCGTCATAAGGGGAGGTTCGTAATATATTCGTTAGCATCATTATGAGAAATAATAATTATTCGATTGTTTGCTAAGATTGGATGGTATTTCAGACAAATATAGCTATCATTGGTTGTAATTAATCTTTGTCATGCTACCTGCATTGAAACAACGAATTTCAATGCCTCTTTAGCCAGTCGAAATGATCCAATTTCAGACCAACGCTATTCAGCATTGAATGTAGTGGGCAGAATGTGTCTACTTTCTGCCCTAGAGCAGAAAATGTCTACTTTCTGCATTACATTAGTTTCTAACTTCATTTCATCTGTCAGGATCGCATTTGTTTACTACAAGTCTCTGAATATTCAAATCATTCTAATCATTAACCAATCGTACAGTTGTTGTGTTCGACTGGCTACACACATTCAAATTCCCAGTTTCAATACAGGTAATATGAAAAATATAGCGTGTGGCACGGAATAAAATATGATTTCAGACTTTGTATGATGTCAGCCCTTGCTTTTGGCTCGGGCAGCCAACTTCACACTCGTCCGAAATCGTCTTGTTTCACCCCTAGCCACACAATATACTATTGACATTGGACTGTAAGATACCAGCAATTCATATACATAAGTCGACACTTATAGAAATCCAATGAGAGAACTTTCACTCGGGTGTTACACAACGGCCCGTTCTTGACGTAAGATTTTCATGGGCCATTGGCCCTATGAGAAAAGAACCAACGAATATACGCCTGTATGAAACGTATACCCTTTTGACTATGAGAAACGTTCATGACACGACACACAGACGAAACCCTCTTATAATATTTTTCGCACAAAGGCCTACAATAAAGCTGAGCAAAGATATTTTTTTACAATTTCACTCGGTTCTCCCAAAGAACTTTCTGTCAATGTGTACGAGAGATTTTGTATGTGCGTGTGAGAGTTTGTGCTGGCGACCGCAATCAATAAATTCTTACGACCTTTCCAGCTTTCACGTTCCTGGGATATCAGTGCCACTTGGTCCAAGCACCAAGGCCCCCCTCCCCCGTGCCCATCGCGATCATTTCGATACTACCCGCGTGCCATATACACTATATTCCATAGATAGACGCGCGTAATCCACCAGTGATAAGCCTCAAATACCTGGAGGCCATAAAACGTAGAAGAAAAAAGACAGATTAACCGAAGCTCTGATATGCGATTTCGGACGAATATTCGTCGATACAGCCTCGGTAAAGTGAAATGAAGAGAAGAAGATCATATCACAAAGCTGTCCCCGGCACATTGACATAGTTATTAATCATTCAATATAACGATATTGCAAAACATTCACGCTAAAAGCTCGTCATAAAATCCGATACAGTGTAGCCTCGTACAAAATCTCGTGTATAAAAAGAATGGTTGGTATAATACTCGTATGTATATGTGATAGAACTGGTTTCAATTCGGCTCTTGAAATGCGTGTCGCAGCTTGTAAGCAACTTTTGCAATGAAATAATTTCATATATGGTGAAATATTGAATCCACGATCTATGCCCTCACTACTGCCAACAGAATAATAAACGGGCTGCTATTGAAACCTTGCGTGTACAAAATGAATTGATTAATAATCAATTGAATACATTGTTTGATGAATTTTACAATTTAACGAAAAGTTTTTCATTGGAAATTACATTCGTTTATTTACGTACGTAATATAATTGCGTTAATATGCATTTAGTTTGTTAAGTTAATGAAAGGAATCGTTATTATTATAACAAAGTAGAATTATTTTAACTAGTAAATAATAAAACAAACTTATACTCAAGAACTTAATCACGAATGTTAGATTATTTTCGTTTGAATGAAAGCTAACTCTAGGCAAAATATATAAGTGGGGGAACATTTCATTGAAATAACCCTGTTCTCGCATATGGTCGTTTACGACAGCGTTAACAGTATACATCGCATGCAGCTAACGCTGTATATGTATATATGCGGGGCACATACGTAATGCGTACGAAATTCATCGTAATGTTTCAAGGCGGTAAGCCCTTCCGACCCTCAACGAATGGTTGAATAATGTTAGAAAGAGATGCCAAAGTTACAGTCTGCTTTTTTGTGAAGGGGGGTGCATAGGCAATGGGCAACGGCCGAAGTTGCTGCGTCAGCTTCAGCATAGAGAACGATGAAAGCTTTGGATAAATGCGGAAGCTAAAGCCAAACCGTCGGGTCCCGTAGGAAAAGCTCGTAGCCTGGCATCGTGAAAGCATTTTCAGGGCAAAAGTTGGCAGAGTCGGATTGAGCCTCCGAAGAGGCTCCACGTTGTGGGAGCACGTTGCAACATCAGAACTGTACCTACGTACGTCAAGCTTCGCGCAACAGCCCTTATTTCGCGTTGAATAACACGTCGCAATATTTCGTTGCATCTCGCGATGTGTTCATAACCCGTAACTTCATAGCCAGGGCAGATAGTATATTAAGTGCTATAGGCAATTCATCTTAAAGTACTTTCGTCGACACTGTCGGATTATTCATAGTGACGTATACCCATTTCCCCTGTTGGAATTCAGGGATACCGGATCAAGAGAACGTTGTTTGTTTTGAATTTGCAGTCATGGCTTGTTGCGTTGCCTCTGCTTTAACGCGTGGTGTTTACGCATACAAGAAGGGTCTCGTTCGTTGACAATTGAGGTTGACTAGATGGGTCGTTGCACCTCCGATTTGCGACAACACAACGCACAGACGCGCCAGCGTCTGCTTACACTGTTATCACCACGAGTAGAGAGAATACTCCGCTGTGGAACGCAAGACACGTGCACATGCGTACGATTTTAACTTAAAATATACAGATGTAACAACAAGGCGAAATGGAATACATGGCTCGAAAAATTATTGAAATTCTGGAAAATAAGTTTGACGAATGACAACGATTGTTTTAAAAAATATTAATTTTTATATCGCCATTTTGAATATTTTGGAAATCACTCAATTGGCAAACCCTTTTGTCCTACGTTCTTTTTTTTTGTCGGACACGATTTATGGCTGAAAATGTCATTAAAAACATTGTCAGTACATATGGTCGGCTAACCGTTACAAGTTCCAATTTTCCTTGGTTGTAACATTTGGATCCACTTTCTTTTACTTTTAAACATATTTATGTTACATTTAATTTCCCTATAATTGAAAAGAGTTTTAGCACAAAGTAACGAATTTTTTCGGTTGCCTCATCTTTGTAACTAACATCTTTCGAGAGCATCCACAATTGTCTATACGGACGAATCTATTGTTTAAATACTAACAATTACATAAGATGGAGATAATAGAACATGGACATACACATAAATAGTATTAGGTACTTCAATAACCGATCCATTCTCCAATAATATTCGATAGTTATTCTATCGGAAGAAACTCTAGCGTATCGCAGCGACGTGGACAACCGTGCATGAATATCAACGAAGTAATCAATATTATGTAAATATGTATGTATCACATATATATATGTTGATGGGACAAAGGGCATCGACATATATCTATAGAACTGAAAAGTTTCTATGTCAGGCGGTCGTCACGAACTGTTGAAAATTCTAAAGATCAAGTGAGTGAACCCATTCTGTCCAATAGTAGAAGACGAAATAGCGTAATCTGTATAAAAGTTATACGTGACTTGTATCGATAAGAAAGGACCAAAAAGGGATAAGGCAACAACTTGAATCGATATATCAACCACTTTTTTTAGAAGTTTTTCGCTAAAAAAACGTTGCCAAGGAAACTGTAACTTTTTGTAACGGAAGTTTTCGTTGCTGTACATACACTCCAAGCGTCCTTCTGGAAGTCATGTGTTCGGATATATGTGGAGTGCATAAGCGTGTGTGTATGCAAGTGTATGTAAAAAGTTATGTATCCGCTGAAAAGTATCGAAGGTAAAGTACCTATAAGTGCCGAGTACGAACACTCAACTGAGAACCTACAGTGAACGAGTGCAACTGGTCGTTGCCAATAAGGCTCGAAGCTCTTAATGTTCTAAGCCTATATGTACTTGTTTCATCATTCGACGTACGAGCGATCGAGGATAGTGTGAAAAACATTTCGACGAACTATCGAATGGATTCTCATCGGTCGATTTAGATCACGAAGGAGAAGCTACGATCTGAAAGGCTATGTAAAACACACTACACTGTACGTATATACAAGGCCAAGGGACTATATCAAGTGGGCTGAAAAGTTCGTAGGCTGGCACATAAATGGCGCTACTAGTATTAAATCCATATGATTTTTAGTTAGCCCTAACATTCAAAAGACACGTGTATAAATTTAACAGCTGTCGCACTATTAGTTTGTGAGATATAGCATTTTGAGTGAAGCAACTTTTGTTAGTTTGAAAAAATGGATAAAAAGGAATTTCGTGTGTTAATAAAGCATTGCTTTTTGGCGAAGAAAAATACTGTTGAAGCCAAGGCTTGGCTTGATAAACATTATTTGGACTCTGCACCAGGAAAATCAACCGTTGAAAAGTGGTTTGCTAAATTTAAACGAGGCGAAATGAGCACCGAGGACGATACACGCAGTGGACGCCCCAAAAAGGCTGTTACCGATAAAAACATCAAAAAAGTCCACAAAATAATTTTGGATAACCGTAAAGTGAAGTTATTCGAGATAGCTGAGACCCTAAAGGTATCAAAGGAACGTGTTGGACATATCGTGAAAGAATATTTGTGTATGCAAAAGCTCTGTTCAAAGTGGGTGCCGCGCGAGCTCACAATCGACCAAAAACAGCAACGAATTGATGATTCTGAGCAGTGTTTGGAGCTGTTCTATCGTAATAAACCCGAATTTTTGCGCCGATATGTGACAATGGATGAAACATGGCTCCATCATTTCACACCGGAGTCCAATCGACGGTTAGCCGAGTGGACTGCATGTGATGAACCGACTCCAGAGCGTGGAAAGACGCAACATTCGGCTGGCAAGGTTATGGCATCAGTATTTTGGGATGCGCATGATATAATATTCATCGACTATCTTAAAAAGGGAAAAACCATCAACAGCGACTATTACGTAACGTTATTGGAACGTTTAAAGGACGAAATCGCGGAAAAACGGCCCCATTTGAAGAAGAAGAAAGTGCTGTTTCATCAAGGCAATGCATCGTGTCACAAATCAATGAAAACGATGGCAAAATTGTATGAATTGGGCTTCGAATTGCTTCCGCATCCACCGTATTCTCCAGATCTGGCCCCCAGCGACTTTTTCCTGTTCTCAGCCCTCAAGAGAATGCTCGCTGGAAAGAAATTTGGCGCCGATGAAGAGGTAATCGCCGAAACTGAAGCCTATTTTGAGGCTAAAGACAAATCGTACTATAAAAATGGTATCGAAAAATTGTATGACCGCTATCATCGTTGTATCGTCCTCGAAGGTATTGAATAATAAAATCAAATTTTATCAAATAAAAGATTTTTTCTATGTTAGCCTACGAACTTTTCAGCCCACCTGTTATGCATGTGTCACTCCACGTATCCACTCGGCTGGAGTTAAATGAATTAGGCCTGGTCGCTTGATAAGCTTGTGAGATGCCACAGGCTACGATGAAATGTATCTCCTCCAGAGCCTGTATTCTCGATCTATGGCATCCTTTTTTAACTCTTTATATCACTCCTTTTTTTCTTAGAATAAGATTTCTGCCTTGTCTGTAGCTAGTGTACGAATGATTTCTTGGTCAGTTTTCGGAACAAAGGTTGTCACGGGGCATAAATAGAGAATCGAACGAAATAATTATTATAGTAAATAAAGGAAAACTTAATTTGAATAACCGTTCGATCTATTGACTAAGTAAAATTTTTTTCAATAAACCAAATATTTTTATGGCTACCCGTAAAAACTAATTCGATAGATTCAAGCTATTTTTTTTGAGTGTAGGCTACAACGCGTGGTACTACATCTAGGTCTACTCACTTTGATGTAGTACCACGCATCACCATGTTAAGAGAGCAAGACCCTTCAGTTATCTGATCGCAAAATCCTAATTTATTCAAAACTGTAATGTCGATTTTTGTAAACCGTTATGTTAATTTTCATATTTAAACTTTTTACGGTGTTATGAATAAATAATAAAACCGATTAATTTCATTCCCGAACGTCTGCAGAGCAAGAAAGGCTGTTATACATTTTACGATCACGTGTTTTGCGCGCGTATTTCATTAACATCGATATTATCAAACACATAAAAAATTTACTTAAGGTACAAAGATCGTAAAAAAGAAAAATCAATAAAAGCTTTCGGTATTTCATAAATTAGTTTTCTAATAAATTTGTATGTATCAACTGAGTAGAGTGGACGCTCTAATTTATTTATAGAAATTAAATAAGTGTTGTCGCTGGACAGGCTGAACAGGCTGGATAGGCATTTTCAGCAAAGATTTGACATTTTCTTCCTGTTCGGCAAGCCATACTTTTCATGATTGTGGCGGAGCCATCAGCATATCTCCATGGAAATAAACTATATGCGAGATATATAAAAATTCTATACCTCGGACATATTTTATGATATATACGAAATATAAACAATGAAAAAATATATCTGAGATATATCTAAAATACACTTAATGTATTTCTGATATATAAACCGACGAAAAGTTCGATATTTCGGATATATTTTTGTGGATATATTTATTTCCTAGCGGGATAATCCGACGTACAAATAACATTATCGTTTTAAGGGGTTATCCTATTGTTGAATTTTTAAACAAATGTTTGTCTTAAAAAAATAAGTTTTCATATTTCCTGCCTTGAAACAACGAGTTTCAATACCTGTTTAGCCAGTCGAAAGAAGCCAATTTCAGATAAATGCGATTCAGCGAGCACAAAGTAGTCATTTTCTACCCGCTATATTAGTTTGTAATTTCATTTCATTCCTGTCAGAATCGCATTTGTTTATTGTAAGGCCCTGAATATTTAAGTCATTCTAACCATCAACCAATTTGACAGTGTTGTGTTCAACAGGCTGCAGACATCTAAACTTCTAGTTTCAATATAGTTAATATGAAAAATATAGTGTGTCGCACGGAATGTAACACGATTTCAGACTTCGTGTGATGTCAGCCCTCGCATTCGGCTCGGGCAGCCAGCTTCATGCTCGTTTGAAATCGTCTTGTTTCACCCCTAGCCACTAAATATACTATTGAATTGCTAAGATTAATATGCAGACGGTTTCATATAGATATTCGAATATATATTTTGAATTATATGCAAAGAGTGTGATGGAAATATTAAATTTTATGTATCAAGTATTCGTGGACTTGAATTCAAGTTAGTCGTGAGTTGTGATAAGCGCGAACTACATTATATCAACTCTTGCCCGCTCATCCACAATGTCTACGAGGAGGCTCTACATGTTGAGGTCCACTGGACGAGGAATGGCAGATTAACGTAAGTTAATGATTAAATAAATCATGAAAATTTAATGATGTTACTGAAGAATCTAGTGCTCAAACTAAACGTGTTTTTCTCGAAACTATCTTTTTCAAAACGACGACGGGCATGATATCTCAAGCTGTAATTAATGAATCTACTTAACATTTTGCATACATATTCAGAGGAATAGTACTTTTGGTATGTCGTAGGATTTTGTGTTTTTTTTTGTGGAATAAATATTAATAACAATAATACGCATTGTTCAGCCGAAAATGGTATAAAAATCACATTTTTTTCGTAACTTAGAGGGGAAAAAAATTACAATGAAAAAGTTAATACAATGAAGTTAATGAGCATATTTTTTTTTAGTCAGACCAAGCATATTTCTGAAATACGAGAATACCGACCGACCGTGCACGAAAAACATGATCAGACGCAAAGTTGTAAAATGCACAAAAACGTTAATATTTTTTAATAACAATGTTTACGCATAATCCTTAAGGTGTATAAATATATATATATATATATAAAATGTTCAACATTGCATTTGTAGTTTTTTCGAAATTAATCCCCAAAAATTAGTCTATTTATAGACGCTGGTGATAGTAGGTTAACCGCTTAAAACTATGTAATCAAAATATCCATAAAATTCCGTAATATATTGTTGATTCAGCGCATGTCTCGTATGTCACAGAGTTGATATGGCAACTGTTTAACAGAAATTTCTTGCTGAAATGAATTTTGATAATGGATTGCATCATTTTTCCAGCCACAGGTGTAATGTAAAATACGTCAGATTTGGGAGTTTATCTAATACTTGATGAAACAAGACGATAACCTTAACAATTTGACATACCGAATCTATCATCGACTCTTCGTTACGATAGTAATAAATAATTACAATCCAGCTGTCAACTCATGAAGATAAAATACTTTTACAAAACACCTGATTTGTATTTATCAAAATGGAACAAACATCGATATGTAGCAGCGCGTACCATCAACAGCACGCTGCTAGATTGTACAACACCATACAGTCTATGCGTCGTTACGAGAATTATTTGGTAAAATTCTGTTTACGATTAATAAAATACGAGCAACAATAGTGTATAACGAGTTAAAAGTTTTTTTATTGTTAAATTGACAATAATGTGTTGCATTGCATTGATATAAATATGTATTGCAATACTATTTGTGTACTTTTATTGATCATCCACTTAATTTGACGAAGTAAGTATGTCTAATTTATTTCATAACATTGTTGTTATGTGTTTTATTGGGTTCGAATTGATAACTAAAAGTTCAATATATTTTTAATATCATTTGTATATTTTTTTGCAATATAAGTGTACGTAGATGTTTCTTTAATACCATAACGATATACAATGTAGTAAACAAGGGTGTGGATAAAATTTACCCTAGTTTATCGTTGGAGGATTAAATAATAAATTTAACAAAAAAATTTTTTAATTTCATTTGTATTGAGTAAAAAAATGCACCCAGAATGCAACATGTATTACAACCTGCACAAATAGAATTCATTGATTGCTCGAACCAGCTATATGGTAAAAACGCTCCAGGCGATTAATTTGGTCAGGTCAACTAATTAATAAGTTAGGCCAACAATTAAATTGGTTGCCAAACAAATTATTAAGTAGGTCCAACAAATTAATTTGTAGTTTCAACTAAATTGATCGACTAGGGAAGATTTAACTATGAAGTTGGTTAGAGCAACAAGGCATTTCTCTCCGTGTGTGCAAGAGTATTTTTAACAACCGTCAATCATATTTCGCTATAAAGATCACCAATAACTATCTAGAGAATCAAGACTGTATCGTTTTGTCTATACATATTTCTTCTCACCTCTTTAACCCGGTGTTCCTTCCATACTATGGTCGCGCGTATGCTGACCTCGTCCATGGCTATCTCGACGTATCGTGAAACGTCTTGACGACGTTCAGCAGCATCGATTCCATCGTTTCACGAGTCCCAACCTCCACTCCTACATCGTCGGCCACCTCCGCGCGAATGGACCACCGCGGAGCCATAAAGAATAAGAGCTCGTCGTCTCATTTACTACGCCTCGCGTGCGTCGATTGACCAACAATCTGCGGTTCATCGTGTCTCTCGAAGTTCTCACGCGCACCAAAACATCACGTTCCCGTCATAATCTATACGCCAGCTTTTTCCCCGATCACATATGTATTGCGAAAAGCTTTTTTACCGATGTTTTTTTTTTAAATGATGGCATCTAAAATAAAGTGGTGAAAAAAGAGAAACTCGTTAAATATGCTCGTTTCATTGAATATTTTTACCATTTATTGCCGACGCTGCGTCTGCTGCTACAGTAGCCATTTTACTGTCTCAATTGGTCATTCGATATTTATTATTCCATCGCATTCAAACACGCATCTAGTTTTTATGGCCGAACGAGAGTAACCATCGATAAATGCGAATGAGTGAAAGATGGCAGAGAGGCGTGCACC
Source organism: Cylloceria caligata (assembly GCA_963942595.1). Lineage (NCBI taxonomy): Eukaryota > Metazoa > Arthropoda > Insecta > Hymenoptera > Ichneumonidae > Cylloceria > Cylloceria caligata. The sequence goes on along the minus strand of OZ012703.1, from coordinate 19,286,577 downwards.
CCTCCCCTGTATATCAACTCCCAAAATAACTTCTTTGTAAGTAAAAAGCACACTAATTATTTTTTAAATAAAATCATGTATAATACAAAAATAACCACAAATATACATATTATGAAAATAAATTAGATTATACATATTAGCCATGAAAATGTACTTTCGCTATAAATAAAAATAATAATAAAGTATGGTCACATTATTAGACATTTTTTGGTGAACTACTTTATCAGTTGTAATGAAAATAACGATAAGCAAAGAGCGACAATCCGTGAAACTTTTCTTGAATTATAATCGTTTAACTTTTGAAACCTTGGGCGCGTGTGCTCGCGCACGCATGTACGCACGAACGCACGCAGAGAAAGAGACAAATAGAGAGACAATTCCCAGCGTCGTCTAGCGCGAAACGTCATCAACAGAGCGGGGGATAAGAGTCACGTCTCGCAGCGTGAGGAATGCACGAGCGGTCCCCGGTTAAACTCGAATGTGATAATTCTTCCAGCAAAAATGTGCGTATGGGCTGAAGAATTGCTACAAATAATTTGTCCGCAAATACTTTTTATCATACATCAGAACTGCGGCAACCGATTTTATTGCGGCCAGTTACATTTGAATGATTAAAGAAATAGAAAATACTGATGCGGATATTCCATCCGCAATGTTTTTCCAGTATAAAACTCAAGTAGTAATGTAAAAGTGGCTGAGAAGGAGCCACCGTCGGCAAAAGTAAGAATTGCGGTAACGCCTCAGTGTCGGGACGTCATAAGGTTTTATTACATTTTTATTATTTTGAATACTTGTCGTCAAGACGTCACAGCGTCTCTTAATAAAGTATACATCATCCTATATCTATCGCATAAAAAAGAGACTGCGAAATAAATATTCATGTTTGTCTCATCCATTTGACACAAGAACGCCTCCAGGGAAAATTATATCAATTCATTTATGCTCTTTTTTTTAAATAGAAAGAGACTAAATAACAGGAGGCTTTATTGTAAATATAGTAAAGAGAGAGCAAGTAATATTCTATGTTTGCAGCCTTTGTTTTAACGTACATTCGGAGAAATTCTTAGCAAAAACAACGAAATCTGCTGTTGCGATTAGCCAAATGAATATCTAGTTAATCGAATAAAATCCTTCTTCAATCAGCTAAATATTTAATTTAAAAAATGTTCTGTTCGCTTAATCAACCGAACATTAATTCAATCAATTACATATTTTTTTCGCGACACGCAACCGTAGATTTACTTGATTTTGCTGAGTTTTTCTTTTAGTGTAATTATTTAATCACAAGTATTTTTTTGTATATTTTTTATGTAAAATTACAGCTTCACAGTTTAAAGCTTGCTCCATCGAGAACATTTATAAATATTTCAAAAACTGTTAAATCAGGTAGTCGTAGTGACCCATAACACCCGTATTTTTAATTTGGGAGAATTCTGGAGGTAAAAATTATAACGAACGAAGGGTAATTTTGTTTTACTGGTGGCAAAAATTACTTGATAATTTGTCTCTTGATATTGAAGTTCTATATAAACCAACCCAACTTTTTTTTCTGCACTGGGTTTTCGTACATTTTTCAACCGACGGATATTGATGTTTCGACATAAAAGTTTTCCCTGTGTAGACATGAAACATTTTTTTTCTATACATAAGTGGCGTTCGAGCGGACAATCGACGGAATTCACAGCGATTCGCGTGTAGTCTCGCGTGCACATAACCTTCCACACGGAGTGCAGAGGACGATGCAGATGCACAACATCTCGCCGCAGGAGCAACGGTAAATATTCCATTTACCAACAAGTCGATAATGGAATATCGTGTTGGAATTCCAGTGCGAATGGAAATACCATACATATCGGAAGCAGATATGCCGTAGCATTATAGTTCCTACACCGTGAAAGTAATGATGGTCTAACGACACTGTAACATCGATATTATATTCGTTTGTACATGTATGCCGATACTTGAGGTCTTATTCAGTTTAATATCCTTCATGGAATGCAATTATACAACGTTTAAACTTAAGAAGATAATTTTGTTAAAAACTGTCGAATTACATTAATAAACTTGTGAATATAAATGTATTTAATTTGATTCAAATAAATTGATCTTAAGCCATCATATCCTCTATTCCAGCCTCCAATGATGAACGGCGTGCGCACCATGAGATACATTTTGGCATCAAAATCTATCACAGAAATATTTAAATATTTTTAATAGTTTTCCCGGTGATTGTTATTAAATTAGGTTAAGCCTTTTACGTATAACTAAATGATTTTTTTTTTTGTAATTTGAATATATTTCCATTAATTTCGACTCATTGTATTATTCCATAAATAAGGTCATTAATAAATGAGTAGAGGTCGATTAAATTATACCAATGTTAGAACATACAGAGAGGAAATTTGGTTGAAGAAGATGAAACGAGTAGAACTGGTGCTAAAGTAAGGCACATAGCTTCGAAATACATGATATCGTACGCGCACCTCGTTAAACGATCCACTACTAACAAACTGCAGTCTCGAGACTCTCGGGTACACTCTCCGGAGACCGCTGCCTCCACGACGAATACTACTACTACTACTACTACTGCTAATATTTCTCTTTCGGTTTCACCTATATCCATTGGGCACCAGGGGAATTCACGTTCAATGCGTTCCACGTTACTCGAGTTTCGCGGTAGTACTCCCAGTCGTTAATAACAACTACAGCGAGAAACATACACCCACGTTAAGCAACGTGTAATTGTTGCGGGCTGAGAGATAACGTGGAAGAATAGAGACGACTGTGCAGCTAGATCATTCGTCCTCGTCCTGTTTGACAACCACGGTTAAGGTTTCCGGAGTCAGAATAATCCATTCTGTTTAATCCTTTAATGGTCAGAATATAAAGTAAGCTCTCAAGGGGATGAAATTTTGTGGTAAACTACCTTGTGGGAATGGCGGTCCATCTAAAATTTGTATAAAAAATTAGAGTGAATGATAAAGTTTGTTCTTTTTTTTCATGTTTTTGATAAAAAAAAAAACCTAAAGACGAAGTTTTTGTTTATTATGAAATAAGCAACTAAATTTCTTAAGACACTTCCGATCACCGACAGTTTCATGAAAAAGACAACATTTTTTCAAAGTATTTTCATCTGCCTATTATTTTAATAAAAGTAATTTTTAGAGATAGCAAACGGGGCGGTTCGTTCATAAATACGGCATTTGCGTCACGAGATAAGTATTTCCCTCAAAATCAAGGATTAATATAGATTTTTGCTTCAGCTGTTGGGTAAACTACAACCACGGAATGTTAATAGGGTAAGGGATTGACAGGGCATCAATGTGTAGATGTTTTTATTGCCATCTGGCAATGCACAAATTCACGATAAAAGAAAATCTTATGAAAAATTGTTGATTCGCGAGATGATAGCATCAGAAAAATAAGGAAAAATGTATGAGGACGATACGTTTGACAGTGTTTGCCTGGAAAATGCCAGTAAAATATTACAGATAAACAGATAGATAAATACGTCAAATTATTTTGAATTTTTAATTTATCATCGATTCACAGTTTTTTTACCCTTAGCTACGATGTTTTCAAAATAAATTGTTTAAAACAACATTGAATGTTCATCTGTGAGCTGCAGATATGCACAATCACACATTTTTTTACCAAAAGAAATGTAAAACGAAATGTGGTGTCAACCGGAAGCAGAAGGGTTGAAGAGTTAGTAAAAAGAAAGGGAATTGCAGTAGTCTTCAACGACAATTGTTTAACATAAACAATACCAGCTCTGTGCTTCACACAATAGTCGAAAAAATTAGCAGACTTTCCAGCGGTGAACTACAAGTTCACGGAGAATATAATAAATTATGATAGAATGTATCACAAAATGTTCTGATGAGTCAAATAGACTTGAAAGATAAAAACCGGAAAAACAAAGCATCGAGTAAAAGCGTAGGAGGCAAAGAGGCAACGTGCCACGGAGCCAGCGCAACAGCGAGCAGCAGCGCTCCGACGGGGTCGTTGACCGGATAATCGAAGACTCGACGTCCAACGAAATTTCCACGATACGCCAAGTTTTTCCACGAGGTTTACGTCGTAATTTGTAGCAGCCTTTATCCTAAATTCCTAAACTAAGATTTTTCCATATGTTATATTCCGATTAGTTGGATTAGCGTTAAGCCACAAGAATAATATATTTTGACACGTACCCGGTCGTTAATTTATCTCCCTAGAAGTGTCATAACAGGAGAAACTGAAGCAATAAAAGTCGAGGGTGCGTCAAGATCGTACAGGAAAGAGAATAGCTACGAGCACGGGGTTGACGAAGCGTGTAACCGTACGTAGCGGTGGATAAGAAGAGCTCAAGGTAATTGTGAAGGGTTGCAGAGAGTGAAAGCGAGCCCTGCCACTCCAGCACTAACATAACGCGCAGCTACTTACGATACAAGGGACAACAAAAGGCTAGTAATCCGCTGTGGGAGGAGAAAACAAAAAATGAGTTCACGGCCGCAAAAAAAAAAAGATTCTTTTTATCGACGCTTACTAAGCATAGTGTAGTAAGTAGTACACTCTACGGTCTGACTATACCCATGTTCTTGTGGTCAATTCTGGTACAACTCACAGGGCACGATATTCATCTCGTATTCAATACAACATGTAGAAGATACACGCGCCTCTGCGTTACGTATTGCAAATAATTTTATGTTAGTGAACAACTACAGTGTTGTACCCGAGGATGGAACGCCATACGACGATGCAACTTAGAGAGAAAAAGCTTTCTCACCGAGAACGTTCTACTCATCGAGGCACACGCGGAAATCTATGATAAAAATTAGGGTGACGATGCGCTATGTCGAATGTTGATAATGTTGTTTGATTGACAACAGTTACCACGAGATATGTAGCGAGAAAATATAAACACTTCTGAACAATGACGGCGACAAATGAAGAAGGGTTGAGAAGACGCGCTCGCACGCCGATCGTGAACGACAGAAGCAAAAACCAAGATACCGAAGTATATAACGCGTGGTTACGTCACAGGTAACCGTCGCGTGTCTTCTGGTTTGCCGGTCCGACGCTGACTGCGCCGCTAGAGTTGACTGTTGACTCTCGCGCTCCTCGCCGGCTCGCTCTCGTCGCTTATCGATTTTTCCGCGCAGCCTCCGCGGCTGGAGCACAGGAGACGGCGATTCCTCTCTCCGTCCTCTCGCTCGCTCGCTCGCCTGCGCTGCGACGAGCTTTTCCTCGCTTTCCCTCGCTATTCTCTACACGCTGTCTCTTTGGTCGGTCTCTGAATTTCCTTCCCTCTCTTACTCGAAATCTCCTGTCGCTGCTCGTTCCACCACTACATCGTACGCTCGTGCTAGTTGCGCTCTGCCACATCCTGCATCCTCGCGTCCTTGTTCGCCACCCGTAAGGACCTTCTCGTCACGCGCACTCTCGTTGTTCGCAGAGCCGAACTGTACCGTCGTCCTTGCCCTCGTGCGCTACCAGCTCTATATATTACCGTTGTTACTATATCGATACTTTTCTACTGCGTTATAGTTACACGCGGTGTTGTAGATGGTGCGGTATGTAAGAACCTTTGGAGGATCGCACCGGTGTCCTTGGGATGCAATAACGGCAAAATAGTGGATTTTATTTTTCTACGGCAAGTTTTTCACCACGTCGATCATCATCGCACGCTGAACTGCGCGAAAACGCGATATTGCTCGCTCAACGAGTTTTCAAAGAGAGCGGAAAGATACAGCAAAAGATTAAAAAATGACTTCCTGATCATTTTGCCTTTTTTCTTTCCGTGTATGCCGGGCCAACGAAAAATAGTAACGAGGTTTACGTGATAGGGTTACAAGGAGAAATGATTGTGAACGCGTGGTGCTACCGAATTCTTTGGGTGCGATTCCCAGCTCATGTTATGCTATGTTACGCTAAGTTTCGCTACAAAATGGTACATTACGCTATCGTACGCTACGATATGGAACGCTACGCTGAACCAAGCTATACTGTAAAAAATTCGGTGTTAAAATTAAGCCCTGTGTGGTGTCCATACGAGTCCACATTCATGATTGGTGTAAATGGCCGGTGTTCAAGAGCTGGTGTCAATTTGCATTATAATCTCGAAGCTTTCAATACATTTAACTTGGAAATAGATCAATGAAAATCAATGACATTTTTGGATTTTATTCGTGCCATAATTCTGCGTTGATCGTGAACTGCTGAATCGATTAATTTTCATCTATTCATCCCAAACGTAAATGTGTTGAAAGTTTCGAGGTGGAACCGAGCAATCTTGACATAATCGCTTCTGTGAATTGAACACTGCGAAAAGTGTTACTATTAACACCAAATGGGTCAACACTGGGTAAAACTCGACACCAATCGCCTTTAATACGCTGACAACGGAAATGGTCCTACGATCCAGGTCAGCTTTCACATAGATCTTATAATTTCGGTGAGCTACGGCGACGTTCCGAGATGCCAGAACGATAACTGGGTAGCTTTCGAGGTTTAGGTCAGTTTTGATGTAGATTTTGTGGTCTTAGGAAGACTGCAGCCACATTCCGAGATTGTAGGATGATGGCTTCATGGCTTTTGATGCCCAGGTCGGTTTTGACACAGACTTCGTAATGTGGGAGAACTCAAAAACTGCGAACTTGTCGTTTCAGAACCTCGGAATCTCGCCGTAGTCCTCTACATCTCAAGGTCTACGTCCAAACTGGCCTGGACCTCGAAAGCTACGGAGCCGCTATCTCAAAACCTCGAAACGTGATCGTAGTTCTTCTACGTCAATTCTAACTTAACTTAGATCAGTCCACACAGAATATAATGAGCATTGAACGTACATTGAATATCCATAGTGGATGAGTCGGTCGCCCTGGGGACATGCATGAGGATCCAGCAGACATCCTCCAAAAGTGATAGTCGGCATCAATTATCTATAGTGGAATTGTCCTTTGAACGTATTATACATTAGACGTACATCGAGAGTCCTGAATTTATAAATAGGTACATGACCTCAATGTACAATGCTAATTTAATGGACATTTGACTTTTTCAACTTAACGTTATATCTTTTGCTTTTTACTTCCTCATAGAGAAGCTGTTTACGTAAAAAAAAATTTCTCGAGATTTTGATATCGGAGTACTTAAAAAGTCCCAAAACGTCGGGAAATCATATTTACCATAAAACTGCCGTGCGTGTGTGTGTGTGCGTGATGAACTTGCAAAGTTGTTATGGAAATCTCTAATTATCGAGTTAAAACTTTCTACAAGAATAGGCCAGGGGACAAGTTTGTTCGGTATTGAGTGCGGCATGAATCGATCAAGGCGTTCAGATTTTATTGAACTATTAATTTTTGTAATTTTTAAAATAAACCTATTTTTGCTCTAACTTTCGTAAATTTTCATCTATCAGACTGAAACTTGGCATAGAAATTGGGTAGGGGATTAAGGATATATAAGGATAATTTTATTTCAAATTATAACACCACTTCCTCTATGAGGAAGCGACAATTGAAATAACCATTACCCGTAGAAGAGAATCTGTGGGTTAGCGAAAATCACGAGGTAGCAATGTGCAAATTTCATATTTGCATCACTTGTTTCATTCTATCTTGTTGGAAAATCATTGTAGAAATAATACCAAATTTATTATCAGAAAATATACAAAATCGTGCCCTTGTAAAAATTATGAAAAACTTGACGTAAGTCGTTAATTTCAACATCATTTTGGTAAATTTTTCTTTCGAAAATAAAAAAAAAATTTCCAGATTTTCGGATCCTTTTCGATATTTTATAGTTTGTTATGAACAACAATGAATTTCCCGTAAAATAGATTCATACGTAAACTTAGAACTGTTTGATCACAATTATTCTCGGGCTGATGAAAGAATTATGAGATATTCTTATAACCGTACACATTTAAATGTTATAGGAAAGTCCTAATCCCCTGTATATTAGATATTTTGCACAATGTATCGTTTAATAAAATATTCTAAGTATTGAGATATTTCACAAAATTTTTATGTCAGTCTTGAAAGAGTTTACATATATTGATGTAAAAATATTTTTCTAACATCCTGATCTTAAAACATTTGTCTATATGAAATTGGTTAGTGAAGACGGTCGGTTGGTCGGTTGGTCTGTCTGTCTGTCTGGCTCTCTCTCTCTCTCTCTCTTCCTCTCTCTCTTCCTCTCCCTCTCCCTCTCTCTTTCTCGTGAAATATCCGGCTTAGCGATTACATTTTTTTCAACTGCTCTAAAACTGAAACAAAACATTTCAATTGAAAAATAAAAATGTCCACCTTCTTTCGCCGTAATTTCCCACCATCTGCAGAGTTATTTTTCTCCTCACTATGAGCTAAGTAGTAAGTTTCTCGATTTGAACTTCATCATAGTGGAAGCTTTTGAAAATGGATGAAAATTACGCGACGGCATTGAATCGCTCCACGTCAAGCGGGACGAAAGGAATAAAAATATTACTTCATGTTGCTGATTCTTCTGCATTTTTTAACACATTTTATACAAAAATGAAATATCAAATAATTTTTAAATACTTTTAAACATATTTTAAAACATTTTTCATTGTTTCGCAAACCACAAGAGATTGAATTTTGGCGAAAACTCAAAAAAAATGGGATATATTACGAGGGCCATTTGAAAAGTTTCGGACCTCATCCACATAAAGTAACTAGAAAAAAAAAATTTTCGCCGTCCGATAGATGGCCTTGACATATGTGAACCGTAAAAATTTCAAGTTATTGTGATAATTACTTTGTCTATGGCACTCTTCTAAAGTTGAAAGCTGACATTATCTGTCAACATTGGAGAAAATTGAGTATCGCGCATTGATAAAATTACTTCATTTGAAAGGGAAAAAGACTCAGGAAATAAAAGATGAGTTAGACTCTGTATACAGTAAAGTCTCCCCTTCACTTACAACGGTCAAACATTGGGTGGCCGAGTACAAACGTGGTCGTACGAACATTTTAGACGAGGAACGTTCCGGACGCCCGAAAACCGCTACAACTGACGAAATGGTCGATTTAGTGCATCAAACTGTGATGAAAGATCGTCGATTGACTGTTAAGGATATTGCTGAGGCTTGTGGGATATTATCTGAACCGGTGCACAAGATTTTACATCAAGATTTGGATATGAGAAAATTATCCGCGCGCTGGGTGCCGCGCTTGTTGACGATCGATCAAAATCGCATACGGACGTTCATGTCGCGCGAGTATCTTAGCCTGTATCAAAAAAATCCAGCGGAATTGTTTCGGCGAATGACAACCGTCGATAAAACCTGGATACACCACCATACGCCTGAGACAAAACAACAGTCAATGCAGTGGATTGCGGTGGGGGAACCAACTCTGAAGAAGGCAAAGGTCGTTCTCTCTGCAGGAAAAGTGATGGCAACAGCTTTTTGGGATAACCGTTGAAGAATTCTTATCGATTACCTTGCAAAGGGTAAAACAATCAACGAACAGTACTACGCTGCATTGCTGGATAAATTGAAGGCCACAATTAAGAAAAAACGTTCGCATTTGGTCAAGAAAAAAATTCTGTTTCACCAGGATAACGCTCGGGTACACAAGTGAATGGTCGCAATGTAAAAATTAAACGAATTGAAGTTTGAATTGCTTCCGCAATGCTGAGGTGAAAAACGCTGTAAACCAGTGTTTTTCAGGTTTAGACATTCAATTTTTTTCTGACCGCTTAAAAGGATGGGAGAAACGTTGGACCAAATGTATCGAGTTGCAGGGAGACTACGTCAAGAAATAAATTTTGTTTTGCTTCGAAATATGTGTTTTTCTTAAAAAGACCGGAATCTTTTAAAATAACCCTCGTACATTATTTTTTAAACGTTTATATCTTCGGTTTCCTTAATCCTAGAGACTCTTTCGAGTACTCATTTTAAAGATCTTGAAACGCACTTCCATCCTTCGTATTCCCAATTTTGCGAAAAAATGTTTATTTGTTATAAACGATTATATTATTTAAACGTAATTTTTAAGGTGAGAGCACTTATTGAAAGTGTAAAAAAATATGAGCGTATTCTTTAATCAATACTCTAAAAATCTGTTGTGTTTCAAAATGGAGCTCCAATGGAAACTACGTTCGATCGGATGCTAATTAAAGAGAGGTTACTTTATTTGTATGCCAAATTTAAGCCCATTGGCTCTAACGATTCTTTAGTTTAAGACGATTGAATATTAGAAAACTCGCACACACACACGCACGCACGCACATGAACCCAGCCACGGACATTTTTTTAAGTATAATTTCTTGATGTCTTGCAACCGAATTGTAATTGCAGAGTATCATTCTCTTTTGAAAAATATTCTGTCCGGTCCGACTATAGGACATTCCTTTGGAAGCTCTGACCCAAAAGTTACGTAGAAAATGTAATAAAACATTATTGGGTAAAGAAAAATTTACTACAGAAATGAGTATATATTTTGCACAGGACCATCAAATGGTCTTCATACGCAGAAAATGAGACCTTGGAAAGTCAATTTGGTATATCGGCGTAACTTGAACACTACACCAGATGAAAATGAAAAAAAAAATAAATAAATAAATAATTGCACCAATAAACTAGGTTAGAAGAAAAAGTCGCTAGTGAAATTATTCAATTTGTTGGTATTAATCAACTGGTATTTTATATCAAGTTGCAAAATTTCATATGCGCAAATGTAACACAATTTTATTTTTATGATTTTCAGGTGATTCAGCCCCCTTAAAATAACAAGGTACGATGCTACTAGCGTACAAACCCGTTAAAACTATGTCCGAGAATATCAATGTGTGAACTAAAGGTTATGTACTAGCGCATGCAAGCAGTCTAAGTTTAGAGCAGAGCATCGATCAATATACGAGGAGCGAATTTTACACTATTATTATGCCGGAGTCGGGATCAAATATTAAGCAGCATTCATGACATCGCATCGCAGTATTCTCAGACATTTGATCTTTTATTTGAAATTATATCCGTCACTGTAGAATGTTTTACATTATACACAGGGTGAATGATCTGTGATAAAAACTATTGGCGCAGATGTGTAACTCTACATTTCTTGATGAGAGATCGTAAATGTTTCTACACTCCGGCAGACTGAAGTAAAAGGTGTGAAATCTCAGTATACTTATTTCCCATGAGCCCAGTTGTACCGTGACGAAATGCCGATGAGAATTTGCTCGAACTCCGAGAGTGTCGAGCGGTCTGTACGACGCGACCGTAGCCGTACATATCTTACCAACTTGCCAGTGATAGTGAAGCTGCGAGCGTTATCCAGAACGAGTGGAGAAGCTTAGCTATAGTCAGACGGTTTCGACGTAGATATCGTACGCCTCAACCGTACCTCGTGTAGAAATATTTTGTTTTCCCGTCCAACGAGAAATTTCCTGTGGATACCTTGTGTGAAATTGCGGCAAGATAAAAGAATGCTCCTCCGGGCCAATAGTCACTTTTTGGTGTAATTGTTATATCTAAAAATGCGACGCTATATTCGCTACGCGCGTGATCTTGATTCCAAAGCGAGATCGACGGTCAGCGATCATAGTGGCGAGTTTCGATACTATATCGGTTCTTGGTCAGAGTGAGATAGATATAGACTGTCGTCAGCTATCAGACTGTTTGGAATATTCTATAAAATCAGGACATTATTATTTCGGGCTCTCATTTTTTTATCACGTTCAATCATCGATCGGCTATTCATTTTTAAGAACTTGACATTTCATTGTTTCTTCATTATTGAATAAAAAATTACAACGTCTCGTCTATCTATGCACCTGTATGCTATCTGAGGTGCCAATAGTACGATACTGGCCGCAAGCGGCGCCACTTGTACACATAGCGAATATTCGCGTCTTTTTTAGGTATGATGTAACATTTTGCGACGCTACCTGCGCAGAGTAAAATGACGAGAAGTGCACATTCAAGTGCACAATAACAGCGCAGGTCAATTCGACGGTTTATTTTTATTTTATTTTATTCTATACCACTTCGATTCATTTTATCCAATGTTCTGTTATTGTATTCAAGACTGAATAAAAATTTACATTGTAACGATATTTATCCGTTTACATTAAATTTATTAATCTACAGATTCTATGGAATCCAGACTCGATCAGAGCGAAAATTAATACAAACTTCTGTGACAGCAGAATATAGTTTATTGAATGAAATAATATTGTGCAAGTTTATGGAATTTAGGCACATCGTGTCTTATCGTATTTACAGTTATCGTCTCCCGGGCACCGCTGTGCTGAAATAGTTGTGTCCGCCTTAAAACTTACTTAGCTTAGCGAATATTTATCTTATATGGACTTTAGACGACTCGGAAACGACACCGGCCACCTGCCTGAAGAATTCGTACAGAGCTTTGCGAGTCATGCGAATAACACGGGTCATGCTACTGGTTTGCTAGGTGTCTTTCTCTCTCTCGCCCACTGTTCTCGAACTTTTTCACTCCCGCAACTATTCTACTTCTGTTCGCTTACTTTTCGCTACAATTCAATTATTTTAATTCCTTGAACTCATGCATTCGTTTATTTTTTCGACGCCAGTCAGGTGTTTGAGTAAGTTAGTAAATCTGAAGTTACAATCCTAACATTTTTCTAGGCTATCCAATCCATTTACATTCTCCGACGCATTTGCGGTATTTCAATTTCGATACATTAACGCTTTATTCTGTGTCTCAATCAACTTACTATCTCACTTATTATTTTTTCTTGCGTATCTGACCAAATTGAAGCTCTCGAGCTGCCTCGACATTTGCGTTTATATTCATGTCCGTTTTCTTTGGAGCATGGAGACTACTCTAGTCTATACCTGTGCAGCTACACATAACCACTGTTGGCTGGGTTACCGTTCTTATGAATTTGGGCATCACAGCCACTTGGTGCAAGCCAAAATTATTATAAAACCGACAATATAACAGTCGAATCAGTAACGGAAAGTACTCTACGAACATTTTAGCCTCATAAAATCATCCGTTAAATAATAGCGTTCAGCAAGATAATAACGAATTCTACTACAAATCCTTAACGCTACTTTACAAAATGTTTTTTATAGCTTGCTTTGCTCATAAAAGAAACTTTATTTTCATGAAGACATTTTTTCCGAAATTTTAATGTCAAAATATTTTAAGAAAAGCAATCCAATAATAAAATGTCGCGCGCGCGTGGGTGTGTTTGCCACGGATACAAATTACTTTCTCATAACTAAAGAACAGATTTAACTATCAGGCTGCATGTGGTGAATTAGAAGAACGACTGCTACTCTATTGTCATGGTGAATGTAATTGCTATTGATTGTCGTTAAAATTTTGAGTTCAATTTTTTCAAATATGCGACGTTTCTTAAAACCGAGCTACCTCATACAAATGTGAAGCGATAGAACTGAAACTTTCTCAACCAAATGTAGCTACGACGCAGGTTAATTGATATTGAGTTTGTTTGGTGATAACAAAGAATATCAACTTTTATAAACCTGACTTTTTAAAATAATTATTGATAGACTAACTTTTAAAAATGTCGAGCAGATAAGCTACTATACACAGTATTTAAACAAGCTTGCAAAGTAGAACCTTACGAATGCTTTTTCAGTATTTTCTATCTTTCACAAAGATTTTTCTACGAAGAAACCAACATCAATCAACATACTTCCTCGTAGAGGTAGTTTGGTGGAAAGTAGAAAGTAATGAAGAACCAATATGCAGGATTCTAATTTGTTTTCTCAATTTAACACTACCATTTGGTGCCGACGTTTCCCAACACGCCATAAACGCAATCTCCAACGTCATTATCCAGCGTTTATATCCCAGTACCCCTAGACCACCGATAGCGAGAATAATATGGAAAATTCTTTTCGCCGTGCAGGAGAACGCCTAATTATTTCAGAATCCACTCAGACATCGAAACAAGTGTGCTTATTGGAGCGTTAAGGGAATTACAGTTTGCTGGTAGAGTTTGTCGGATATTTAATTCGAGTACCGCAACTCCCATAGGGCCAAAGCTCTTGTTCAGTACTGAGGAATAAAGGCTTCGTTGCGGATTGTACGAGTGTGCACGAGACGTACAGAATATCTAGATGTGTGTAGGTGGGTTACGACGTCCCTCACTCACAGAGGCTTAACCGTTGGGCCGAACCCTCCGCACTCTGAAATAAAAGGTAAGGTTGATAGTTGTATCGGGGGGTTAGCGTACGAACGTTTTGATACAGAGATCCACCCAAACTTCCATGTAACGAAATCTCGCCATTTCTGAGATGATTTAATTTGCCATTTATCATATAAGGTTCAATTATTGGCACTTTAAGCATTAATTAACCAAATTCTAATGAATAATATTCTGAAATGTACTCAAGCTTCAAATATAACGAAATTCAACGCGCAGTACAATTCCGGTTGAAATAACTTAAAAGGTGTCGAAACTTGGAACATCTATGGTCTCCGTAAGGAGGAACGAACATTTAGTAACAAAATCTAACTAAATGGTTAAATATGCCCTGCTCATTTACTTGCTTGAGCCAATTCACTGGTTAGCTCGACAAAATAATTGATTATCTGGTTCAATCTACTGTATAATTGGGCTATCCACGAGGTGGCAACCAACCAGCTCAGAGCACTGGCACGTTGTCTGTAGTATGTTACTGTAAGCTATGGTATATTACTCTCTATCAATTGAGTAAGATTTTTTACGCTCTCAGATCGGTCACATAATTGGCCATATTTTAGTACGGGTGTTAGTGCCATTTTTTTTGTATAAATTTCTCGACAGCCATCGAAAGACAAACAACTTTTGTGTTTTTACAAAAATGGACAAAATTGAGTATCGTGCAGTGATTCGATTTTTGTTTTTGAAAAAGAAAACGAACAATGAAATCAAAGCGGAGCTAGACGAAGTTGATATGGACCTTGCACCTACGTTATCAACCATTAAATATTGGACAGCTAAATTTAAACGCGGTCGTGCGAGCATTATTGACGATGAACGTCCAGGTCGTCCAAATGAGGTCGTCATACCAGAAACAATTGAAAAAGTCTACGATATGGTGTTAAATGATCGGAGACTAAAAGTGCGTGAGATTGCTGAGGCGACAGGCATATCATATGGCTCAATGATTTCAATCCTGAGTGATCAGTTGGGTATGAAAAAGTTATCCGCAAGATGGGTGCCGCGTTTGCTCACTGTCGACCATAAAAGAGAACGTGTAGCTGATGGCCAAAATTCATGAATTTAAATACGAATTGCTTTCGCATCCACCGTATTCTCCAGATTTGACCCCCTCCGATTATTCGTATTATTCGGAGGGCATCAAAAAATTGGAAAATCTTTGGAACAAGTGTATCGAGCTAAAAGGAGATTATGTTAAGAAATAAAAAGATTTTTGTCCAAAAAAACGCGATTTTCTTTACCAAGCCGACTATTTATTGATCGACCCTCGTACATTACTAAACGAACTCGTCAAATGATTGCTGACTTCGAAGAAGCCCCGGGCATTGCTCCCGGGAATGAGAGCTTAACCAGACGCGTTTTTTAACGTTCTACCGTACATACTGCACGTAATTGAATTGTAACTGATGAAGATTGTGTTGACGTTATTA
This sequence comes from Cylloceria caligata, assembly GCA_963942595.1. NCBI lineage: Eukaryota > Metazoa > Arthropoda > Insecta > Hymenoptera > Ichneumonidae > Cylloceria > Cylloceria caligata. The sequence continues at coordinate 19,270,978 of OZ012703.1, read as the reverse complement.
AATCTTACATTCACGTTGAACTGTGTATCATTGGTAGATCCATGTACTTGATATAATTATTAAAATTAACCTCTGTTATATAATAAACATCATAAATTATATAATGTCAACCTTCCTACAAACTTGAGTCCCGATGATGTCGAAATAAATAATAATCATAACAAATAATTTTTGTTATAATTTTGTGGAAATGTTAACATCATTTTGTGAAAATTTTGTTATAATTTTGTCAATATCTTGTGAATTTCATCATCAGGTAAAAGTAAAACCTTGAACATTGCTTCCTCATTATCTTCCATCTTTTACAATGCCACCGCTATCAAGTATATTAACGATTTTGAGTTTTTCATGGAGGATGTTTTACGGAAAGTGTAAGTCTGAAATAATGAGGAAGCAATGTACAAGGTTCCACTCCTCAAAATTTTATAAACGTTAAGGAATCAACCAGTTTTCAAAAATAATAAATTTCCAAATTATTAATAGCTGTTGTCAATCCCTCAATCTTGACCTCAATCTCAAGTAACCTTAGTCGTAACTACAACTGTGAAAAAGGTTTCAGTTCCATAGCTTGAAATGTATATGAGCTTGCGTCTTTACGTCGTTTAACATTATCGAAAAAAATTAAAACTGATAAAATTTTTTTGTTCATTTGAATTAACTTCACCATGATGATTGACTCATAACTGCTTCACCTGCGTGACAAAGTTCTACTCAACACTTTAAACTGTTCTGGAATTGTAAGAGTCAAATCGAATATAGTAATTTCTTTGAAAAACATCATAAGTTCACCTGTAGTCGATTTTCGTAAAATGCAATACCTCCTATTGTTTATAAATATACATGTGTAGAAAGTTTCAATTCGATAGCTTTAAATATGCAGCAGTGTACGTCGTTCCTGAAAAGCTTACAAAGTAAAACCCGGCGCAGAAAAGTAGTCCCGGATGAAATCCGGGTAATCCCAGAGGGAGCCTAGGGGCGGTTCAGATGGACAATGGGGTTTGATCCGATCCCATTGACCATCTAGACTCCTTCCGGGACTACCCGGAATTCAGGGACTCTTTTTGAAAGTCCTAGCGGGACTGAAAAATCTGTCCAGCACTTCATTCCGGACTCCAAAAATCTCTTCTGGATTCGATTCCGGACACTTTTCAAAATTCCCAGCGGAGCTCTAAAATGTGTCCTGGACTATGTCCCGGACTCCTTACGAAAATCTCAGCGGAATTTACGGACTCCATACCGGACTCCCGGGAATCCATCCCGGTCCCAGTCCTGGACTCCCGAGACTCCATCCGAGTTACGACTCTTATATTAGGTACTTTGTGTGACGGCGTTCTGACGGAAATATCGGCAAATAATCTTCATACTTATGATGCTTGTATTTTTTCCTTTTATCCAAAATACGAGGATTTAGCTCATTTCACACTTAAAACGTCAACGACACATGTAACTAACTGTCCTTATAAGTGTACACGACAAAATTACTCCGTTATTGACTTTTTTTCTCAGTCATGACAAAAAATTAGTCATAAAAAAGAACTCAAAACTTCATAAAACGTTTGTTTTATGAATGTTGATACATTCATTTAGAAAAAAATAATGGCACTAAGTAAAGAAAAGCAGCTACTTTTTCATGTTCAAAATGCGAGCTTGTGATTACATTAATAATTTGTCGTTTGTTTCAATCATCAATACCTATTTTTTAAAAATGTGATACTCCATAAAATCCGAACTTTATCGATTACAGACAAATTCAATACCGAATATCTTTGACACCTACTTATTAGTATACAACTATTTAGTACGATTAAGAAGCTAAACAAGTTATAGAAATCCGTTGAAGAAATTATGCGTTTTTGAAAATTAAAAACGCTCTACTACCCCTATTACCGCATGATTTATTAATTAAGTTATCCCGAACATAAGAGAAACAGTGACAACCTTGATTCTGTACAAAATGTTAGCTCGATAGATCTAAATGATTCTGAGTCTATAAGTCTAGTTCAGCTTCGTACAAAATTATGAAAATTCAAAATGCCATAAATATTGAACCTCTTGACAGATTCATGTCTAATTCAATACCAAACCTTGGACAGTAAAACTGTGAACCGAATTCGAGCCAGATATCTCAAAAATTGCTAGAGCGTCTTAGCAACGAAAAGCTTACACACACTCGATTCACTGTACACGCATGCATACACGCAAACATGGCGATTGCCAATAAAATAGATTATTCCATCGTCATCAGATACACTAGATTCGTATATTGAGATGGTTTTTAAAGACTTAGGTGCACGACGCAATGATTCCTTGGTATATCAGTAACGTGCTGTTATAAAGGGTTAACTTTATTATATATTATATAAATTTATAAACTTATAAAGTTAACCCTTTACAAGTCAGAAAAATATCCCCACTCCTCTGCTCTACCGTAAGAACGCCCATTCTGCTCTTCATAGTCACATTCCGGGATGGTTTCGGGCAACGTGACTTATAAAGGATTAAACACCCTGGCGCGCGCTCTGGATGATCAGATTTATTAATATAACCTGTGATAATGCGAAAATAGCTAAATGTATAACTTGAACGGCTCCACGGTCGTGCAAAATCTGCGAGCCCTACGTAAACACTGGCCTCTCAAGTATAATATAAGTGCGTAACATAAATCGATTGTGTAGAGAGTACGAGGTTACAATACGTTAGTTCGCTGTTACGCGGTTCACCATCGCTTGGTTGTACACAGAAGCGCTAGGTCTACTAGACCTACGAACGCTGTGATTTTCGACGCTGACGCAGTATTCAGGTACTAGGTTAACCACAACGCGGTTATTAAATGTTGTCCTCATAGCTGTATTGTAAATCATGTGGAGTTATGCTAAACAATGTCTTTACTTGACGTAATTCGAAGCCTGTTTTAGCTAATATACAAACGGATGCTACAAATAAATTATACATTTTGAAAAAAAGTTACTGTGTCTACTGTTAGTCATAGAAAGACTGACAGAGATTATACAAGTTACGTATTTTATATTGTTCTAAAAGTGAAAAACTGTGATGCGCGTAACGTTACATTTAAAAACTACGTAAATCATGATGCTTTCGAACGAACCTCCAAGAACCTGGTAGCTTTAGACATCGTACATACCTTGATGATGATGATGATGTAGAAAGTTTACGAAGATAACATACAAACTATGTAGTGGAAGTAAATACTGCCCACCGAGTTTTTCCCACCGTTTGTGTCTACCATGTACACTAAATAAGTGAAACGATTCGAGAACTACGGATTTCTACCACGTTGCTTAGACTTCAACCAAAATATTACACACGAACTATAAATGTCCGTGCGGTGCTGCCACCCGGCGGCCGAACGCAGCATGCCAGCAATCGAAAAGTGTTACTGCCATGAATAGCAGTTAAGAATTCCATAAAAGATTACGTTTAACTGAATTGAACTACTTATTGATTTTTAAAATATATTTTGACTTGATAGAATACCCTTAAAAGTGTACGGAAGAGCATGTATCACGCGAGGCTATTCCGTGACTGTCCGTACAAAGTGCTGCCTTTTAGAGTAGAGAGCGAAAAGACTGAAAAAAAAAGAGATTATCTATGTTGGCAACATGAAAGGGAATGAATTTAATCCCAACCGTTCATTTGAATTAAAATGAATATGAATAAATAAATGAAATTAATTTATATCCCTGTTTACATCTCTTTCGAGCACCATGGATGATGATAAAATGAAATGATACCGAGTATTGACTCAAAAGGACTCTAATTGTATGATTAAAATTCATTGCACATTCGCCACGCATCTGGCATAGTTTTATTACTTCTACTTCCTCTACTAATTATGTTACAATATTCCATAAATTTTGCAAACAGCAATTTCATTATTGAGATGAACAACAAGCTGAACAATTATTTCGGGAAGTTTGGTACCTTCCCATAGTTAGAAAACACGAAAGTGAAACTACATATGTTAAAGTGACAGATATCTGGAAAATTGTCCAGGCCAACCGTCAACTACGTCAGCCTTTTCTTTCACTTGCTACAACCATCGTGCGTGAGGAACAAAAGGGAAGCTAATACCAAGCCACACAGATGTGGTCTCGTTCGTTCGCCGTTCGTTCAACATTTCTGCTATACCACCGTGAATATTGAAATCGTTGGCAAACACTCGTCAGCCTGTGAAATCTTAAGAAGCCGAGGAACGATCTGGCAAAGTGGCTCTACATCGAGCTCTCCACGGCTCGCAAGCACCATCTCTTCCTATTGCGGGTACCGGTTCTTCAGCGTTAAGGTTCCCGGGTAGACGCGAGAGCTGAATTTCACATCTTCAGACCTTAGTTCCTATCGCGAGATAACGAGAGCTTCCATTTTCTCTATCTTTCTTCTGTAAAATGACGTGATTTATTTTTCGCTTCGTGCTTACTTCTGATTTTTATTGTATTATTCAAGGATGTGCTTCAACTCTTCAATAACTTGAAAGCATTACATTAGCCTTCTATTACCCGTTATATTATAACGGATAATATCTAATATTATATATATTAGAACAATACTCGTTACAGTCAACACTCTCAAAACGGCGCTCGGTAATTTAGCGTTTCTCTCTAACGCTCTGTCTGATAGCGATCGCGCGGCAAATACGATTTGTGCACATTGACTCTGTCAATGTTGCAAATTTCTTTGATACTGAAAATAATTATTTTCAGGAACAACGACGTTTTTATCGGACTAGTATGTAAATAAAGAAAATCATGTCAGAGGCCAGAGATTAACAAAAAGATCTCCAAAGGACTGGTTTTAAGGTAGCTCAAGCGCTCTAGTTGTGTCAGATGACAGTTTCGGAGAAAATGTCATTGTTGCATTCAAAAAATGTATATTTGGTATCACCGTGTTCGGTGCGCTGCGTAGTTTGCAAGAAGGTATGATACCACCTTATTATTTATTCCAACTACAGATAATAAATTAAAAACGAAATGTCTCACCCGGTGGTACCAATTTCATATTTGTCGAATCGACTCTGATAATAAATTTATAAATCTGGTCACAGTACAGTTTTAGCTATCTCAGTTATTCTTTCGGATAATTTATTACATAGTTAATTATAATTTTATGTTCACCGATATTGCAACCGAAATTTGGCAACATTGCAGCGTTTCGATATTGGTCACACTGCTAAGCACATGTTGACTTGTGTTGTATACACATGCTACATACAGTTACTAGCGTCTTTATATCCTCAATTCAAGAATATACTGGGTGATTTCCTTTTCAATTGCGGCGTATTAATTTGCAAATGATTTGCGCTCTCGTGCTTTGAATTGCAACAAAGCACGTTGAATGCGTCTCTGGTTATTGTGAAATTGGCGCCAACAGTAAGGTTAGGTGTTGCCCCGCTTCTAAATGTTCCGCTGTTGCCAAGTTTCGATGGCCGACTGGCCAAAGATTACCTTTCAGCTATATTTTATTGGTTTTAATATTGAATATTTTTTTATTTTAATGGTAAACTGACTTTTTTTTTCACTGTTCGTACTGATCCAATTGATAAGATCTTTTGTTTTCGAAATCTCGATCTTTTTTAAATAGAATGTCGTGAAATTTTCTTGATTTTGTCATGGAAAACCAGGAAAAAAATAGGGTTTTCCAATCACGATTTTGAAGCAACTTCCATTTTCACTACAATGGGGCAGGGATGGGGGGAGGGTGGAACGAGTTTCGTATCGCTGAATAGCTTTTTGAAAAATTAAACGTGTTTTTTCTTTTTTCGATCCGATGTGTAATTTCTCGAGATATTCGCAAAAATCAGATTTCTTGCGATTACAGCGCCATCTGTCACGAATCGAAAAAAAATGTTTCTGATAAAAGTTACTTATTTTTTATGGGGAATCCGAATCTGCAATAAAAAATGCAGGTTCCCATTTACCATTTCAAAGTTACCCTCATCCCCACCCCAGAGGGTGGGGGTAAAGGGTCGACTTTGGTATCATTGGATGACCTTCTTCTAGGCGAACAAATTTTATTGAGAACTTTTTTTGATCCGATGCGTAGTTTTCGAAATATTTCAATGTCTTCAGATAAATCGGCCACCCTGTATAGTCTGGTGTAAAACTGGCCAATTTCGAATGCCAATATTTCAGTAACGAATTCTTTAATATTAAAATGAAATATTTTCAGGAACAACGATTGTCCTGACGGACCAAGTATTCTAGAGGAATACTATCTAGAGGAAGATCACGTCACTGTTGTTTTATTTTATTATTACATATCTTTGTTCGCGATATCTGTAAAAACAATTTTTTAAATTGTTTTAGTAGAAGCTATCAACTGACAGATCATTTTAAGTTATAGTGTTCCAGCAATGTATGACTAGTACGTACAGATATTGGTATACGGAACAATTATTGTCACTCGTCTCATAATTTATTTTCACTTTTCAGCTTTAGCTAGATGTTTTTTTATTTTTTTTTAAATTAATAATTTGGCAACATTTTGCTGAGTAACAATTTCATCAGTTGTCGCGTAGTTTCATCCTGTCAGCTATGCAATGCAACTCTTGCAGATGCGACCTTACATGCCGCATGCGCGTGCATCCACAACAAACTATTGCGTTGATTACGCGCGCAATTCAAACAAGTATGTGAGTTTATTAAATCATAATGAGCATGCAACCTTAGTTACCTGTTTCCCGTCGATACATAAAAATCAAATATGTTTAAAAAAATATTGCTCTTGTCAATATTACAGAATAATATACGTATTATTCTACTCATTGCACTTGGAAATAACGCTAGTTGTAAACAAAAAAGGTGGAAAAAAATTGTTTTATACTTATAAAGCCTAAAAAATGTTGAGAAGTCGAAAAAACGTCTCGACAATTTATAAATAAGACATATTGTAAGAAACATTATGCAAAAATGAAAAAAAAAAGTATTTCTCTGTCAAAACAATTATTGATTCTTCCATGAAAACTTGAAGGTTGAATACAGCACGTAGTGTTAAAATGATAAGTATGTTCCTTGAGTCAAGTATGTTTCGGAAGAAATATTACCATGGATGACAATCTTAAGCATGTCCAATTTTTTTTATAACTATTTATTTTATATTTTCACTTTATAAATGCGATTCTAATAAGCGACTGCCCAGGTAAATTTCGAGAGAGGAGAATGATTTATTAAAGCAATAGAAGCGAGTGTATAGCAGTGAAGCAGCAGCTGCATACAAGAGGGTAGAAGAAGTTTCCAGGTTGGCAGGGCTTCGTTAAGGACCTTCATATACCTCTTTCAGGCACTTGCCGTTGCTTACGAGACCTCCACCCCGCTCTATGCCTCTCTCTTTCTCCCTCATTACGTCATGAAGTTACTTCCACTCTTCGTCGCCCAGTCTGCTTTGTCTTGTACAATTTCTTAGAACCTGGTTGTAGGTTTTTCACCGCTCAGTTCCACTGTTTTTCGCTCAACGTATACTATCTGAGGAGAAAGCGGAGGAAAATGGGGAAACTGAGAAATCGATGGTCATTGGAGGATCTCAACGACATGCATCAGCTGTTTATTAGCATCTTCGGGTTTACGATACTAGGAACAGCTTAATTATTCACTAAACTATTCCCCCTATAAAGCAAGAGACTGGAAAATTGATCTTTATCCACAGTGAATCTGGAATTGAAATCCCCAAAAATCTCTGATCGAGCAGAACATATAACATATAAACGAGGATTAACATACTACTGTGTTCAAAAAGTAAGGTGAATTGTGTTTTAAAATTAAATTTTTTTATTTATTCTTCCAAATCGATTTCGTCCCCCTCAAAATAATCCCCCCTAGCTACAATACACTTATTCCAACGTTTTTTCCAATCTTTGAAGCATGCTAAAAAGTCGTCCTCAGGTATAGCCTTCAATGCGCGTAGCGATTCACGTTTGATCTCTTCAATCGACTCAAAACGATTTCCCGGAGTGGTCTCTCGAGCTTTGGGAACAGCCAGAAGTCACACGGTGCTAAATCAAGCGAATACGGTGGTTGTGGAGCGACATGAGTGGAGTTTTTGGCGAAAAACTCACGAAGAACCAGTGCTGTGTGCGACGGTGCATTATCGTGGTGCAAAATCCAAGTGTTGTCTTTCCATAATTCTGGCCTTTTCTTGCGAATAGCTTCACGCAAACGACGCATAACACTTGAATAATATTCCTCGTTGACAGTTTGGCCAGTGGGAAGGAATTCGTAATGCACCATACCACGATAATCGAAGAAAACTGTCAACATGACCTTGATTTTTGAGCGACTTTGGCATGGATTTTTCGGTCTCGGTTCACCTTTGGCACGATATTCGTTCGATTGATCGGTTGTTTCCGGATCATAGGCATAAATCCAAGTCTCATCGCCCGTAATAATTTGTTTGTAGACGTCCTGATAGTCAGAAATCATTGATTCACATGCTTGAACGCGACGCTCTTTTTCGAAAAAATTGAGAAATTTTTGGCACCAAACGCGATTTGACTCTTCTGAGGCACAAATGATCCTTCAAAATTGCTTGCACTGATCCAATTGATATTGCAAGCATGTCGGCAAGGTCTCGAATTGTTAATCGACGATTTTCGAGCACCAATTCCTTGATTTTCTTGATGTGTTGCTCATCAATTGACGTCGATGGTCGTCCAGAGCGTTCCAAATCATCAACACGTTCTCTGCCTTCTTTGAAATCTTTGTACCACTTGTAAACATTTTTCTGTGACATAGTCTCGTCACCGAAGGCCTTTTGTAACATTCGATACGTTTCAGCGGCGGAAATTTCATTCCGCAAGCAAAATTTAATAGCACTTCTTTGCTCAACAAAATTCGACATCGTAAAAATGGCCAAATTCACTTTTCTTTGTTCACAAAACCAAGCGTAAACTAAAAACTAATGATGATATTGACATGTAATTTGTCACAGATGTCACTAACAGTCCTACCAACTTGAAAAAAAATTCATTTGTCCAATTCGGTTAACGCGGGAAGTTTAAATTAAAAATTCACCTTACTTTTTGAACACATGTTAGAAATATTTATAGGTGAAACTCCACAATATAAAAGAAATACAATGACTGGTATAATATTAGTTGCAAGTGAACAGAAAGTATGGGCGAAGTGTCGTTATCGCGGCTTGGATCTAGAATAATCGGGGCTCGCCCGATCGATGGCATCCAGAGGTCAAAGTACTACGTCAGCCCCTCCTCGTGGCGGACAAGGGCCTCTTATCGTCTCAAAGAACCTTCCCCGAGATCCCTGATGACTCGTGGTGTTTATTTATCTTAGCGACACCAGAGAAGCAACGCTTGGTCTCGAGTGTCGCTATGTCGCTTTCACACAGTAGTATAAAATCCCTAAATAAGCACTGTAGAAAATGTGATTTTTTTTTCATTTCTCATTTGCCGAAACATTTTGTAAATTAAAATTGTCAGTTGAGATTGACAAGATTGAATGACCAATAAATATCAAAAATTGAATTTTTTGAATCTCGGATACGCTCGGATATGCTGATTTAGTATCATATACCCCGCTTTCTTTCGGCTCAAACCATAACAAATCGTTTCTAAACGCCTGGGTCGTTATATATTAAGTGACATATGGCATAGCGGTACAGAAAAATATAACAAAAAGAAAATTCAGTGTCACGATTATGAACGACGCCTCGATCATGACTCTTCGTCTGAATTTAATTTCACCTTCTTTTGTTACACGAAAATTTTCGTAGCCGTAAGGGGCCGAAATGTTGATAACATTAATTGAGGAATGAGAAATGCAACGGCAAAGGGTTAGTGGCATTAACAGTAACGAACATTTGTCGGCTGTTTGGGTACCACTTGGAATTCGCAATGGGGAAGCAACGCACGGAAGGAGAGCCGATTTAGCGGGGTACATAGAAACGCCAGCAACTGGTACTTAAGCACTTGCCCCCTTCCGATAACTAGGTAACATCACGAACCGCAAACACGTGCAGCATAAGCACACAGATTTTCCAGAGTATTTAGTGCGCGTAGGTATTTATCTGTGTATACTCACACAGATAAAAATAGTAAAGATAACAAGTTGTGATTAAAGCAAAGACTATGCAGACGTGTAAACATTTTTTCAACTTAAAATCTGTGCAAAATTCAGAGAATTTAATTTTTTTCTGCGCTGAAGAACTTAATTAATTACCTCTCACGAATCTCTCGTAATTAAGATGCAAGAAACAGTACAACCCTTTGCTCACCTGACCTTACGAAGAATAGGATACATGGAATGCTGCACGTTCTGAATCCATCCAACTTAATAACTCGACACCTTAAAACCCAATACCGTGACTCCCCAGTCGCGTTTTATCATTGCACCACTTAAAAAATATTACATTTTCCCGGTTAAATAAATAAAAATCTCTGAATAGATTTAAAAGCTGTTCTCATCGTGATATTCTCGTCTCTAGCCCCTGACCGGCGCATTCCGAACTAAACCTATAGCAAATATCTCGTGTGCATATCACATTCGCTCATGATTCTACATATTCACACTTTAATCTCACTTTCTTCATAATCTCCCATCCGTCCTGGACATAAAGATAACATTTTTTATTTGATTGCATGTTACTCTTATGAAACTCATAATGATGGAGTCTGATAACATTTTATTTAAAGCAAATAATCATTTTTATCACACGCGTACACACCGTAGAATGATAATTAATTCAGACATGCAGATTATTTTATTACAACGACACTCGGATCCATTAACTTCCTTTTCAAATACCTACCGATGTCGCGTATCTCTCAATAATTTTAATTTCAATGCTCGACAGTGCATTAACACGCCCCGACTTTCATAGCCCGACTGACACAACAATACTAACAATGGTCGGTCTATCTTGTGTCTAATATGTGTCTCGTATTACATTTATTTTGTGTAAATGAAAATTTATTTCAATTAAATAAATTGATTCGTTGTTATTGCATTGTCAATATTTAATTAAATCGCATATAGGCCACTGGCTCAATCAAATGAGTGCTTATGTAAGCGTAAATAAAAGATTATTTACTTTAAATTAATACAACTTCAATGTATCCATTGACTCTATTTTGTCAATTTTGTTCGAAGGGTGGAGCTGTTGGGGCGAGAGGTTAAAGATGGGGGGGACAATGGGCATACGGCCTGAGTGCGATGATTGGAGCCGGAGCGAACCCCCCCCCCCTCCAATAAACTAAAACAAAATAAAAATATTCATTGACTTAGCGTCATATTTTTTTTGTGCTAACACCAAAATTTAAATGACTTTGCAATATTCACTTGGATAGCATCATTCGCATCAGATGTAAAAACTTGAAACATATATTGATAATATCTCCTCAATATATAACAACTCGTCCCTCATCAAACGATAGTACTACATGACGATTAAACATTATGATGCAAACTGCGACGAAACCACTTTGATAACCCAATAAATCCATCGTTCCCGAACGATTAAATAATGAAATCCTCTTTATTTCATAATATCCGTATACCAGGTCTATAAATATAAAACCGGAATTTTTGTATAGAAAATACACGTTTATTGTATAAAAATGATTTTTAAAAAATGAGCGAGTCTGCTTGTACTCGAGATATTGATGCATAAACATCTTGTGGCGAGAAAATGCAGAACGAAAGTGTGTTGAGGACTTGTGCACAAGGCGGATTTTATTCAAAAAAATAATTCCAATTGAATTCAATTTTAACGCGTTTGCAAATTTTTTATTCATTTAAAATCGCTGTACTTGAGACGATCGGTTTATGATAACTAAAATACGATACATATACACTCGATTCTAAAGAATCGAGAAATCTTTGAAAAACGGCATCAATTACAGTTCCAGATTGTGTTGTAGCTACGTTTCTATTACTATTTAACTCTAGCTGAAACGTATCTTTTAAAAACGTTATCAAAGGGTCGGCTTCCGGAGTATTAAAATTAACATTAAAATCACCACTCAGAATCATGGGCATTAGGTAATAGTCCTTGTTCAAAAGTGCTGCACCACCCACAGTGAACGGCAGTAGCACAAAATGAATAAAATCAATTATACTCTGAACTGATTGATTTGATGAGATGTAGACAACGACTAAAAGAATCGTTTGTCCATTTGTGAGACGGCATTCAGCTGCACAAATATCGCCAGTATCTCGTACTGCTACTCCTATTCCTGTTATTTGGCGATAGTTAATGTCCATATTTGGTGTGAAAACGTGCGAACTGTTCTGATTTTTATAAATCGCTACCCCAGCGGAACGTCTCTCCTGTCGTTTAAATTTAACGCAGCAGTCAAAGTTTGGAATGTTGACATTCAGTTAGTTCTGACAGACAGTTAGGTCTGTTAATTCCCGCTCGCAATACATCCAAGTAAAAATCATCCGAAGTAATATTGTACTGTTCGAAGAAATGTTCAATATCTCTATAGTCGTTCTCTTCAAGTGACTTCTACATCCGTTTGTATAATTTTGCAAGCGCATTTCTTCGAGGATTATCGGCACTCATTGGGATAAGAATTACAGTTGTTCGGCTAGGCATGAATGGTGCTTCGAAACGACATTGTTGTGCTCGAGCGCTACGCATTTTTTTTGTAACAAGTAAACGTATGTTTGTGGGTTTGAAGTTTCGTGCGTCCGAAAGTGTTTTCTGGTGAGACGGATATTAACCGATCTATTAAATTTACAGCTGCTGACATATCTGAATTTTATTCAGTTACCTTTCATAGAAGTGGTTTACAACACAAAAACGCCATACTAAGCGTATAGCTGAACAATGTGTTTTAAACAATTACATTTTTCAGTTAAATAAATTGATTTTAATGAGAAAGTTTTTTAATTAAACATTTAAAAATTAATTGAAAATAATTATTTTTAGTTTTTTATTTGAGAGATATTTTTCATGAAAACGGTTCACAACCTCAAAATATTTTAATAGTATAACTAATCGACGTGGTATATATTTTTAGTAAAAATATTTTCAGTTTACTTACTGGCAGTATGTTATTTCACTTCAAAGAATTAAATTCACTATATAAACTTATATTCGAATATGTATGCGATATATATTATGTAATATATATATATCAATAAATCTTATATAATTATTCACACGTTCTCAATACGTTTAACGACGCTAAAACTAACAGCTGATTCTCAGTCCGCTAGGGGAAGCAGTGGCCGAAACGTGGCTAGGCTTTGTGCACGTCACAAATCTACTATGTGGGTCACTAATTTCTCTGGCGATCTATTCTACCGACGCCTAATCGCATTTTAATTCTATGCCGTACCGCGAGCGCTTAAGTAGCTGCGCACTAGGATATTGCGCATAGATAGATAGGGCACTTCCCCTTACATACTTCCGTTTCATTTGCTCCAATTTAGACCCATACCGCCGCTAAAGATGTTTACACATCAAAAATATTTTATTCGAAGTATTGCCCATCGCTAGCTATACATTTTTCCCACCTGTCTGACAATTTGTGGATGCCACGCCAAAAAAACTGTTGCTCTTTTTGGGCAAACCAGTCATCGAGTCATTTTCGTGCATTTTCGTAAGAAGTAAAGCGCTACTCAGCAAGTCCGTGTCCCATCGATGCAAATAAGTAGTAATCGGACGGAGCCAAGTCTGGTGAGTAAGCCGCATGCGAAAGTATTTCCCAACTAAACGCCTCAATCGTTTCCTTGACCAGTATTGCTGGGTGTGATGGTGCATTATCATGAAGCAAAATCACTTTGTGTTGCCTTTTTTGATATTCTGGTCGTTTTTCACGCAAAGCTTGATTCAGATCGATCATTTGTTGTCGGTAGCGTTCAGTATTAACGGTTTCGCCAGGTTTGAGCAGCTCATAATAGATCACACCCTTCTGATCCCACCAAACACAGAGCATTGTCTTCCGTCCATAGCGATTTGGCCTTGGAGTCGATGTCGATGGTTCGCCTGGAGTTACCCATGATCTTTTACGTTTAGGATTCTTAAAATATATCCACTTTTCATCGCCAGTCACAATTCGATGGAGAAATGACTTTCTTTTGTACCTGGCGAGCAGTATTTCGCAAGTGGTTTTTCGGTTTTCCTGCTATCTTTCACTCAGTTCATGTAGAACCCATTTTCCTATTTTCTGGATCTTTCCCATGGCTTTCAAACGTATGGAGACGGCTTCTTGTGTCACATTTAATTGATCCGCGAGTTGTTGTTGCGTTTGAGCGTCACCCTCATCCAACAATGCTTGGGTTCGCTGTCTTCAAACTTTTTCGGTGGTCTTCCACGTTGTTCGTTTCTCACGTCAAAATCGCCACTTTTTAATTTTTTAAACCACTCAAAGCACTGTGATTTACCAAGAGCATGCTCACCATAAGCTTCGACAAGCATTCGATGCGATTCTGCAGCAGTTTTCTTCAATTGGTAACAGAAAATAAATGCTGTCCGCAAATCGTAGTTTCCAGACACAAAATTTGACATGTTCAACGCTATTGCAAATTATGCTGTTGTATGAAACTTGTATTGTTGTGAGTTGAAAATCTTTGTCAGAGATGTCAACAAGGAAATGGCGCGAATGACGCGGTTTGACGGTAACTACATTGACAGCTAGGGCCATCTATGGGCAAATTCCGGTTTCATATTTATAGACCTGATAAATAGAAAAAAGTGGGGCATAACGTGTAGTGGAAACGAACATCGCATAATTGTACATCGTAATGGTCATTGAATTACGAGAGTTGTTGATAAAAATTCATGGAACGAATGTATATGCGCCTTATGAATTTCAATGATATCAGGAGTACAAATTGAAAATGCGGGATTTTTTTCTATTTTTGAACGTTTATTCTGAAAAAATGGTAACAAATGAATTATTCAAAGTATTGTCCATCGCTAGCCACAACTTTTTCCCATCTTTCTGGCAATTTACGGATACCGTCGCGAAAAAATTCGGCCGGCTTGGCTGCTATCCAGTCATCGACCCATTTTTGGGCTTCTTCGTAAGAATGGAAGCGCTGGTCAGCTAGGCCATGTGTCATCGATCGGAAAAGGTGGTAATCGGAAGGAGCAATATCTGGGCTATACGGCGGGTGGGGTAAGACTTCCCATTTCAGCGTTTGTAGGTATGTTTTGACCGGCGCTGCAACATGTGGCCGAGCGTTGTCATGTTGCAAAATTACTTTGTCGTGTCTTTGCTCGTATTGTGGCCGTTTTTCTTTGAGTGCGCGGCTCAAACGCATCAATTGAGTTCGGTATAGTGCTCCTGTGATGGTTTCGTTCGATTTCAATAGCTCATAATACACCACACCCAGCTGGTCCCACCAAATACAGAGCATGAGCTTGGCGCCGTGAATATTTGGTTTGGCCGTCGATGATGATGCATGGCCGGGGTAACCATATGATTTTTTGCGCTTCGGGTTATCGTAATGGATCCACTTTTCATCACCAGTGACAATGCGATGCAAAAAACCCTTCTGTTTTTGCCGTTCGAGCAGCAGTTCGCATGCAAAAAAACGGCGCTCGACGTCTCTCGGCTTCAGCTCATACGGCACCCAATGTCCTTGCTTTTGGATCATTCCGAGGGCTTTTATACGATGGGAAATGGCTTGTTGTGTCACTCCCAATGAATCTGCGAGCTCTTGTTGAGTTTGACACGAGTCTTCATTGAGTATTGCCTCCAATTCAGCATTCTCAAACTTTTTCACTTGGCCCGGCCGCTCTTTGTCCTCAACGTCAAAATCACCACTTCTAAACCGCACAAACCATCTCTCGCACGTTGAAACCGATGGAACATGACTCGGATAAGCCTCGGAGACCAATCGATGTGCTTCAGCAGCACTTTTCTTCAAATTAAAGAAGTAAATTAAAACTTCCCGCAAATGCTGTTTTGTTGGCACGAAACTCGACATATTGAGAGCTCAAAAAAACTATGAATTTGACACTGCGACAAATTGACACATACTGAAAATTAAAGCTATAAGACGTAGCTTTGACATGAACATAGTCACAGTACTGCCTGATGCGTATAGCGTTAGTAACGCCATCTGTTATCAAACCCGCATTTTCAATTTGTACCCCTGATATAAGTGGTAGCCTCGAAACGGGAGCGCTTGTCGGTGGGTGGTGGCGAGTTTGCAGTTATCAGAGCTTGCGAGGATTAAATCCAACGGAGAAGCGGAGAATCCAGGAGCCCCGTTTCTCTCAGTAGCTATTAAACAGTGTATACACATATATACATACATACCTACGTTTACGTAGTACAAATTCAGTTGGTTACGGTATTGCGTGAAGACGAGCTAAGTTCGGTGTAATGACGAGACATTGATCGCCAAGAGAGTCGGCGCTGCTATATCTATCCACCTATCTATCTATCTATCTATCTCCCGAGGCACTAGACTCTGGCACTGCGAAATTCAATCTAAGATCTCGAGGGATCTTCGAAAGCACGGCAAAGGAGGAACGGCAAGATGAACGAACGAGCAGAAAGGATGGCAAACTGAACATGTATAGTGGATTCGAGCCTGAGCAACTTATCGATCGGCCTATACCTTCTAAAGTACACCTAAAAAGCAAGGAGTAAAGTTGACGAGCATCCACCAGTGATTGACTTGTGCAAGACAATGAAAAGATAGAAACGCAGATCTGTCAATAATTTGTAACATATCGTTTATTAAAGAGGCTGACTATAACTGTGCTGTTTACACTTACGGTAGTTCCCAATGTGCATTTTACCATCCATCATCCTTTTCCCCCATACTTTTGGGAATATTCGTCTCACTCAACCCAATTTTCGCTGTACAATAAATAAGTCAAATCCTTTAACTAGAGGGTGAATAAGAGATTGCAGATGCTGTATTAGAGGTAACGAAATACAAGTTGAACTATAGATCAAACTTATTGACAGATGACTCACATTAGGGAGACAATTACAGAAGTAATTAATTAATGGCATGGGAATTGAGGTTTGAAAAAAAATTGGACATCTATACGTACTCGGGGGTTCCAAAGTGAAGTTGCTCGACAAAGAGCTTCACCTTAAATTTCACTAACGGCCAATCAGGTAATTAATGAAACAGAGTTTCAAGTTTCAACAAAATCGAGGCACTGAAATTTTGTAGAAGGACTAAGATGACATGGTTCATGGGCGAAACGTTGCATACTAGTAAGTCATTACTAGTAGAATTGTTACTTGAAAGTATAAGGTGAAAAGTCACATTACTGGACATTCAGAACTGTGACACGTAATTACGATAGCAGTAGTATTATCTGACTTTGTTTGTAGTTTTTTTTTCATTAAATAATTGGCAAAGAAGATAAAATAAATTATGGTTGAAGCTAAATATAACAAACGAAAAAAAATAGGGCAAGAAACAATAAAGCTGTAATGGAGTTAGCTATTAGTGATGTTATACGTATTGATTAGAGCATTCGAGCAGTCGCAATACCTTAGATATCAAACGAATGATTTAGCAACGGTAAATATTAACACAAAATTAAAGGAAAATGAAAAAATCGAATATGAATTAACCTTACGTATGCATTTTCGCGAATGCAAAGTTCAAGAATATCATTGTTTTATATCATTTTCTTCTCAATTTTCTCTTTATTATATTCCTCGCGTGAACGGCGATTATGCTGATTTAGTTATAAAAAATAAGTTTCAACTTAAATTTAAATAGCGTGACAACAGGGATCCCCATCTTCCGCTAACCAAGTGAAATCTAACAGATAGTCGCGTAAACAAGAAGTTAGGGCATGAAAGAAAAGCAGCATACAACAGACGTCAGATTCATCGATAATTCCTAACCAGAAAGCGATTGTACATATAATCGATTAATTATTTCTCAATTAGAAATAAATCATTTATTAATTCGCGATACAGGGTAACTACGTTCCAAATTCGTACAAGAAATGCAGCAACGTGATAACGCCTCCTCTATTCGTTACACTGTTATGAGTAGATAAGAATTATGGAACAAACAATCGACACTTTGTAATAGACGTAGAAGGTTGCACGCAATCGTTTTACGTCATTAGTTAGGACGCCAGTTCAAGGTCCTACCAAAAGCTCATATCCCGGCCAGCAGGATGTGCATAGCACCTACTATGTGCGAGAGCATGCAGGCCAGCCGGGCTGGATATCGCGGGCCAGACCCTGGCCCGGGTCAACGCGGATAAACCTCCAGCGCTCGGATGACCTATTTCACAAGACTGCTTCCGGATTCGACGCTCGTTTTCCCCGTCCGAGAAGGCAAGCGGTCGGCAGGCGAACCCTCGCACCCTTCTACCTTTGCTACCGAGCACCGAGGTTCAATGTCAAAAGGTGAAAGCTCAATGTCGAACGTAACGTAAGGTGCGAGAGACTTCCTTACACTTCTTTATAACCCTCTACTGCACTTAACAAATGTCGGTGTGCAGGATGACTTTTAATGCAATCATGAGGATGTGTAGTTACAGTCTGTGGGAAAATTCCGGATACCTACGATATAACTCATATTATTATCTCGACCTTAAACGTGGTCCGAGCTTTAGGGTATTTGAAAAGGCTCGATGTATAAATAGAACGTGGAATAAAATGTTGCAGAAAAAAGACCGGCGAGAAAAATGGTCTGGTGAAGTAGCAACATCTACAAAATTCGATGTCAACATGTACGACTTTTATGTGTGTATCTGTGTAAGATTATATTAAAAACATATGCTTTCTATGTGCGTGTATGTGTATGTACAAGTGCATTTTAAATATGGGAGCATGGGGAGGTTATAACGAATATGTATAATATGTGTAAAAAAAAGTAGGGTTCCCTACATTTTAAATAATATTCCACAGTTCCCGATAGGAATTAAAAATCCAGGTAATTGCGTAAGGATACAAAGTAGAACTTTACACGTTGCTTTCTCATTATTATGGTGTTTCGTGAACTCAATCACCACTATGAGGAAATGCGATGATCAATTTCCTCGTAGAGAAAGATTTGTGAACAACGGATAAAAAAAATTTGGAAACAACGTGCAAGGTTCTACTTTGAAACTTTTTTTAACACTTAAAGGGGTAGTTTTTATGTATCTTCTACAAATATATTCTAACGAAAGTCGCAAAAAATAAAAAGCTTCTACTGCTTTACTTGTGTGTCAAATTTCAGTTAAGTCGTTCAAGTGATTCTCAATCTATATGTCGTTTATTTTCATGAACAAAAGCAATATCGAAATACAAAATTCAACCTGGTGTATGATGCAAATCCATTTATCGATTTTGGCTAAAATTCATACCAAACATTCTTAAACACTATAAGGTATAAGGTAAGAGATTTTAGCTTGTTGCCTCCAAATTTACAATAATTTTAGTGGTCATAATTTCAAGAATTTATAATTCTATCAAATTAAAACTATTTTACTGAATTTGACGAAACTCTGTACCAAACACCGCTGAACAGTAATTCGTTTGTGTAGAAAATGTAGCTTCGCCAGTTCAAGGTGTCTCTCGCTCACTAGTCAGTGGTGAGCGAAAGTCACCTCTCGAGAGCAAAGGATTAAGTGTCCTAAAGTACGACAAAACCTTCATTTATTTCTGTCTGCCTATCTCTTCATCCGAAACGCCAATGACACTCTGATCTACTCAAATCCAGACACGAACACGGGCTCGAACATGAAAGTGGCAAAGCGTGGTGACACGTGGTACTACATTCAAGTATATTCACTTAGATATAGTACCACGCATCACCGTAGGGGAGCAGGACCCTCCGTTACCTGTAGAGTCCCTAGAGCTTAGAGTCTGGCAAATCATCAGATCTCGCGTGATTGGCACACGTGACTAGTAGACTCAAAGTGAACCCTCCACTGCGAAGCCTACTTACACAGCGCGAACAGGTAAAAAATTGTTATTGAATCGTAGGAACAGTACAGAAATTCATACTGTTTATAGTAGGTTTTTTTATTTAAATTAAATGCAAGTAATAGTAAATAGTATAATCCAGTGATTGTGAATTTCAAGTGAAAGTCCACTGAAATTTAAAAATACGTTTCGTGTAAATGTAATAATTCGAATGGACTGTGAATACGAATTTGTCACGAAAAATACGTTATGAAACAGTGAAAATTTTATCCCTACAGAAAGTAGATTTTAATGTATTGTTACATAAGAAAATATCATCTCTTAAACATATAAAATCATGTAACGATGAAAATCGCGAAATTATTCATAAAATACAGTCGGTTAATGTCGTACAATTTGTGCAATTTCCTAAAAACTATACAAGTGAGCTCTTAACAAAATCTCCAATTTGGAAAATGAATACTTTGGAAAACAAGGTTAGGACAGAATTGCGGAATGTCCAATCGTCAACGGAAAAAATTATAGCCACTCACTTTATAATAATAATAAATATGTGACTCACCTTACATTGTCAGACTCTAAACTTAATAAGGACTCTAGTTTCCTGGAGTCAGAAGACTAATGTATTCAAAACTTGCTACTAAATGCAAATTTCCAACTTTACAACTTCGATAATTCACAAGATCGCTTGTAACTTCTTGCATCATACAAATATGATGAAAAGTAACGGATTGCCACATGCCATCGGCGCGTTTTTTTTAAAACTTGCTCAAACGGCAAGGCGGTATCGAAAGTACCTTTTTTGGCAACACAGTGACGACTCTTCGAGATGCCTTTTCATAAAGCAGCATGGGAGCCAAAGCGGAGTCGATAACCAGTTTAGAATTGAGAGCTGATGCGAGACCGAAGAGCCGCCGCGTCACACAGTAGACGCAGAGCCCGAAATCGTGGCAGTAAATACAAATAACCTCCGATCGGAATGAAAATTGGTATGCAGGGGTTTTTAAGGTCGCTGATTACGAATCTGAAAGCTAAATTATTGTAAACAAAATGGCCGATCCAATATGGCGGACATGAATGTTAAAAAGGTGTCCGATCTTGACAAAAATTGGTATATGCGGGTTTTTAGGGTCGCTTATTACGAATCCGAAAGCCAAATTATTGTAAACAAAATGGCCGATCCAATATGGCGGACATGAATGTTAAAAAGGTGTCCGATCTTGACAAAAACTGCTATATGTGGGTTTTGAGGGTCGCTCATTACGAATCCGAAAGCCAAATTATTGTAAACAAAATGGCTGATCCAATATGGCGGACAAGTATGTTAAAAAAAATTAAAAATTTTCAAAAAAACTCCCTCCTGCCGTACCACTCAAAAAAGGATGAAATAATTTACTTATTTAGTATGACGTTTTCGTATACAATGATATATAACTTGCATTAGTTATTTGAATTTTGATTATTATAATTGAATTGAACAAAATTGATATATGCGGGTTGTGAAAGTGACTGATTGCGAATCAGAAAGCCAAACAATTTCGAACAAAATGGCCGATCCAATATGGCGGACATAAATGGTAAAAAGGTGTCAGATCTTGAAGAAAATTGATATACGCGGGTTGTAAAAGTGACTGATTACGAATCAGAAAGCCAAACAATTTTGAACAAAATGGCCGATCCAATATGGCGGACATAGATGGAAAAAGGTGTCAGATCTTGACAAAAATTGGTATACGCGGGTTTTTAGGGTCACTGATCACGAATCCGACAGACAAATTATGGTACACAAAACGTATCCTGTTAAATGGATGAGATATAATATAAAATATAATAATCATAATAAAATAAACGTGAGCCGTGCCTTCTACGGAATTAATATTTTTATTTTCAAAATACATTATTCTCGAAATCGTGTAATCGAATTTAATTTTTAGTCGAATGGAACATCGGATTCGGAGTCGCCGTCGCCGTCGTCGATGTCGGAACCATCTACCGAGCTTGTATCGTCCACAAGACCCGATTCGATGTTATTTGTGACGAAACCTTGATGTGCTGCAGCATTGATAGTTGGAGCGAGCAGCATCGCGACAGCTTCCGGCGACAAACTTTTTAGTGGTTTCTTCGGTAGTTGCCGGATGCTAGATATGTACGGGTCTGAAGAAATTAGCAGCCGGTGGAAAACATCTTGCATTGTTTTTATCCTGGAAGTTTTTCGCGAGAAGTTTTCTCGGTATCGTTTAATATCTTTATTTCGAGCTTCCTGAGCGTCTTCGGATAATTCGCCGATTGGTAAAAGCGCATGAGCTATTATCAGTGAACCGTGAATTAATAGCTTGTGTACCGAAGTAGGCATGTGGTACCAAGGGTATAATGCAACGATAGTTCTTGCCGTTTCAATAGTATACTGCTCAAATAGTTCACAATTTATCTTGTGGCCACACGAGATAACTTGTAGGATAACGTAGAAACGGTTAATTACTTTTTCGTTGACCCCGGTTATCAAAGCAGAAACCTTCCAATTCTCAAAAAATCGCCGAGCTGTGTTGCCATCATTGCTGCTGCCGTATCCAGGCTTCGGACGATCAATGCTCAGACCCAATTCGCTCTTGAATTCGCGTTGAATCCTCTTCTTGGTTTCTTCGGTAATTTTTTTTTCTTCGGAACTTCGTGCTTGCCATTTTTTAATGCCGAGTTTGTATGACAAATGTATGCAATACTCGAAGCACCGTATCCACACATGCAGTGTCGACAACCCGAACTTCAAATTCGTTTCAACGACCTCCTTTTGCAACATAACGTCGATGGCATTAAAATCTTTGCTGGTTGCTCCACACAAATAGCACCGTTGAGCAGATTTCGTCGATGACACAGCATTGCAAACTTTACCATCTATCATGGTGAACGCCAACTTGTACGTTATGGAGATATCTTTTCCACTTACTACAGTTTGGAGTGGACTAAGCGACTTTATTTGTGCTTCGACAATTCCAACTTCATTTAGTGTGGACTCTGTATCTTCGTGCAGAAACTGTAGTCTAAGCGGCCTACAAAATCGTGGAGACGAGGGCCTAGGGTTCTTCCAAACCATGATTTCTGCTTTTGTTTGTTGATCAATGCAGATGAGTTGTAATGGCACAACCGAAGTAAAAAACACATGCGCATCTGATTTGCTATCATCAGTAAAAGTCTGCTTATATTCACTTTGCCCAGAGCTTCTATCGCAACCCCATTTGCAAATTAAATCCATATTACGAGCATTACCGTTAGTCAAGGTTTCAACGACTTCTGTTTGGACGAGTAAAATACGTTTAACTGTATGATCTAATAATGCCTGCAATTCGACTTCTGCACTCGTCTCTGTAATGGTAATTGCGTCAGACCGAGGATAACAACGCTTTTTTGCTTCCACCACTTTTTCGTAAGACGGATATAGACGACAGTTATGTGCCAACGATATTTTTCTCATCGTTAGGTAAGCTCCCTTTGACAATTTACATTCGATCAAAGCGGAAAGTGCAGCCTCTTCCGATAAAGAGGTTTCACCCGTTACTGCATAAGCTTTTCGATACTTAGAAGCTCTTAAAGGACTCGTCATTGTTACGTCCTTAACAACTTTCGAAGCGTCTAATTGTCCCGAAGCGCGAAGGCTCATTTGAGTAGCGTATGCTAATTCTTCCGGGGTTGAGGATTTACGAATATCTTCGGTCTTCTTTCGTTTTGACCTTTCACTTGCCGATGTAAACTCAAGGGACGGGCGGCCTCTTTTACTACCTGGGTCTTTCTCAACAGTGTCTGTAGGTACGGCAAAATATACCTGCCCGCTAAGCCATTTACTGTTTTTCTTGAAGAAAATGTCCGATGTTCTATTAGCTTCTTGCCACCTGGTTCTTATTTTATTAAACAGCATTGAAAAGGCGGTTCTCGAGTCCTCAGGCACCACAACTTTACGTCCACTTTTCTCGAAAATTTTAGTTTCCACGAAATTCAATAACGTAGCGAAATTATCGTTCAAATTATCCTTTATAATAAGATATAATTCTTTCCTCGTCAAATGTACTCCTTCGTAATGGGACCCTGTAATAAAGACATAAAATTGTATAGAATTTGTGTTGAAGGATCAGATCAAAATTTTAATGAATTTAAATTATTGTAACAAATAAGTAGCCGCAATAATTATTCGTATTTTTTTTTGAAAAGTACATAAAAAACAACAGTTATGAAAAAAAAATTGAATTTAGACTATTATGAAAGAAGTTATGAGCAAAAAAACATAAACAAATATTTTTTGAACGGGTGACCAAAAACATCTCAAAATGTACCAGAAGCCGATTTTTGATGAGTACATGAAAATATGACAAAATCAAGGGAAAAAAAATTGAACTGTCCGATTTGGCGTGGAATGCCCCATATATACCTATATATATATAATAAAAATGTATCAAATATAAATAAAATGTGACGATTCAAATTAATTACTTTAGTATATACTTACATATATATGTATTGTTGTATGTCTACAAAAATAGATATATAAATGATTTACTTGAATTTGTATTTTGTATATATATATATGTATATGTATATATATATTATATATGGTATATGTATGGATATAGTCCTATTGCTCAAGTAGCAGCTGTTCAATGGCCCCATGGCATGGCGTATGGCGCCGCGCGCGCGTGCACGGTCGGCAACCGCCTGTTTTACGTTGCCAAAAACCATAACAGACAAAGTTAGGCAGCTCTAGGCAGCTAATTCCTGTTAATTTCGCAAGCTTATATAATAAACTAAAGGCCTAGACATTGGCTGTCGCAGAATATGGCAGAAAGTATAACTTTTCGGATAGTTGAAAATATAAGTTTACAAAATTCTTTCACTTTATTTATGCAGTAGTTTATACTACACTTCAATAATTTACATATTTATTTTAAACTCAACCAATGTAAAAATATCTTCTACATACCTCCAGAAGTCGTATCCATGTCTCCGGATTGATTTAAAACACTTCACTTTAAAGTTATCGATTTTATAAGTCACGGTAGTTTTCGCTCGTTCAGCGCGCGATGCGAACACTCGTCTCGAAGGCTAACTTCCAACTGACGCAGCGACGAAGGTATACGGTGAAAAAGGTTCCCCTTTTACAATTTAACGCAGCCATTAGTCCTCTACCTGACTGCCTGCTCAAATATCCCGATTGTAAAAATTTTTTTCTGACTTTTCTGCCACGATTTCGGGCTCTGCGTCTACTGTGCGTCACCGGGAGCCGGTTCGCCATGATGATCCGGTGTCTCATCATCGTCATCACTTATCATAACTGCATCGTCAACATGAAATTGTAAAAGTTCACTGTCTTCGTCTCTCATAATGATAAAAAAATGGCTTTGTAAATATTCTAGAATTGCGTATTGTGCATGTTTTATTTGTAATAGGACCAATACTTAATATTCCCATATCGTCATCACTTATGGATATCCTATGGTCGTTATTGGCGATTTCATCGAAAACCATGGGTTGAAGTGACGTTGGTGGCAGCGCCAGATCATCTGAATCCTAGTTATTGTCTACAATTTTTATAAACGCACCGTAACGGCACACAGCACACAATACCTGCCAAAGCCGTATCTTCCACAGGAGTTCCGAATGAAAGAGGAAATACTGAGCGAAGGTGCCGTGAGATCTTCGATACGTACGACGAGATTTTTTGCAAACTATTCTTGCTGAATATATATTTTGAAGAACTAAACAATTGGTAAAAAAAACGCCCCCACACGTGTTGGAATTCAGCATTTTCGTTATCGTGAAGGTATACCGCGGCTGAGGATTATATGACACCGCGGTTCATACAAACTGGCAGGCAACGTGAGAGACGTTTATCACGCTCGATAGTTCCGACGCGCTTAGCCGAGTTTGAAGATTCTTTCAAGAGTACATCCACGTGCAAGCGATATTTTGGGAAGGTGTGGTATTGGTCGACGATCACGGAACACGGATACGACGATATACTGACGAGATACTACATAGCGATTGCTTCGCGTGACAGAAGCCTTCAAGTACTTAAAGCAAGTAAGTAAACCTCATAGAATCGATGCTACACGGAGAGAAAATCATTCTAACGATTCTGAGCAATTAGAGGACAAAATGAAAAAATGGCGCTTTTTACCAGACGTATCTACGCTGTTACTATGCATAGACCGCTCTACCATTTACGAAGTATATTAATTATTCCTATACTGCTCGCTCGCATAACAGTTGCCCGATGATTTCCAGACGCTTTCGTGCGAGCACTCAAGCCAATCGATATCGTGTTGTACTTATCGATTGGCATCATGCCAAGGGCATGCAACTTCCGACGAATAACAAAAGGCCATCAGTCATTCCAGTGTTTAAATGCAGTGAGCTTCGTCGTGTTTTGTCGTGCTCAGCTTCTCATGGTATTTTCAAACGGAAATTATTTTATTTACATTATACACGTTTTTTTTATGGTGACTTGGCATCCTTAACGATTACTTTCATTAATAAAGCGAGTGATGGTCTTATTACAGTGACGAGTGTTGGATTTAATAAATATACAAATAAAAAAATTCTACCAGATTAAGAAATCTTTATTATTATTCCTTTTCTATGAATTCCGTTCCAGAGCAGACAATTTCATTTAAGGTGAATAAGAGAGATCGCCAGAAATTTGTAGCACACCATGTCAGAATTACTATGTGTGTTTATCGTAGTTCTCGCGGGTAACCTGCCGGTCTCCAATCCGCACTGCCGCTCCACATAAAACAGTCTAGGAATGAATCCTAAACTGTGCCTCATTCAGTTTTCCCAAACGGTATAGGGAACTTTCTCAGATTTCCAACTGGTTCCCACGTTTATTATGCTGTCCAGAAATTATTTTTAAACTATTTTGAGTGATATTACTACAAAATACGCTCCGTGTATAATAGTTGACATTTTAACCGGACGTCGAAATTAATTATGAATAACCAACACAACTTGGAGTTACTATTCTTGAAAACAATTCTTTAAAGAAAATTGATAAATTGGCATAAGCTCAATGTTCAAACTTAAATATTTCCTGCTTTCAGACTCGATTTGCGTCCTGTCACTGCTAATTCTATTATGACATATTATCAATATGCAAGCAAAATTAAGGGCGAGTTATATTGCGATCTGTCCATTTATATGTGCGCACGCTAGTAGCGTAAACCATAAATTATATCTGTTTTTAGTTTGCAAATAGAAGCATTTGAAAAATTTCAAATATCAGCAAGCTGTGTAAAGTAACCCACGCTTTTTTTTACTGTGAGAATAACAATTAGCGGGACCAAAGTTTTTATCGTTTACCTTTTTTCTTCTCTTTCGAGCGGTCATTAAGGCACCCTCGAAAACCACCCTCGGGACAGAGCATAATCCTATCGCGGAATAAAGGGGGATGAGCAAAACGAATTATCCCTTTTTTCTCCTCGACCACTATTTTTCGCTCTCCAGTTCACGGACGTTAACGTGAAAAGGATATATACGAGCTGTATTAAGTACGATATCCAAAAGTAGGTCAAATATACAAAGATAAATGTGCTAATATAGTTGGAGGTGGTACTTTACAGTCTGTAGTGGTAGCAAGTATGGACTATGGAAACTCTGCAAGTGCGGTTGGCTGTAATGTGCTAGTCCTCCAAGCACAACCGCAAATTATCACAATCGTGGAATAACTGTAAAAAATAATACCGAATGAAAGCGCTAATACTGAATTTGCTCTCGGGAACCATAGTTTAACCATCAGACATGTTATTCAACATTTCACCGTACATGTTGCACGTAATTGAATTCTAATTGAATGTAAAATTATGCCGATGTTATTAAATTATGAATTCACGTTCAATAATGAATCACTATCAGAGCAATTTACTTCGAATAATTAACATCTGCTATAATTGCATCGTGAGTTGTATTTCGCGCCTCTTCCTCGAGATCATTGTGTAGTATCTCCCACTTCCCACAGTGTCACCACAAGTTTTTAACGATAGGGAGAAAAAATGTCCCTAAATGGTGCGATCTTCCGCGCGCTTGTATCTATCTTTATTTATTTTGCTTAGTGTCAGTGTTATCACGTATAGATTCAATACGCAGATTCAAACGAATAATTATGGGGAAGAAATATAAAAAAGGACATCCTTGATCGAAGACGACAAGGAGACGTACAAACTACGACGAAAAGCTTGACGATTAGAGGAGAAATTGGAACGAGAGAAAGATGAGCGTCGTAAGTAGAGGGGTAACCTCACTTTCCTTTGTTCGTGGGACGAACGCCGCTTAGACATCTGAACCTTTTTGAAAAGTTCATGTATCACGTACCGAACAAATGTCGGATCGTTGTGTTAAAGATTTTATCGTCGTGCATGGTGCTTCTGACTCTAACCAGAATGCACGCCTTCGTCTTAGAACGCCGAACAGTACACGACGGCTCGGGTTTGACCCCCACAGCTCCTTTTTCTAATTATCGCGGTTACTGCTGAAGTCCTCCCTGTTGGAGCGACTACAACAAATTGAATAAACACAGAATGCGTTTGAACCGTTGTTAATCCCTGCCTTCCGTTTATCTCGGGAAGATACTCGTATTATTAGTTCCGACAGAGCTTTAAAGAATGAAGATTGAGATAGGTAGAAGTTATATACGCGAGAGTTGCCAGAGATGGCACAATATAGGGACATTTCTTCTCCCTAGCTTTTAAGACTTGGGTGACATTGTGGTAAATGGGGGGAGTACTACAACTATGATCTCTTTGGAAGGGTCGCCTCATACAATTATGATCGAACTTCACTTAGGTAAATAAGTTCAATCATTAATTATATAATGTAGAAGCTTCCTACAAACTTTGAACCCTGTTGATATCGAACTTAAATTACAGATACACGTAATTATGATACGAAAAATATAATAATTTCAGATACAAAAGTAGAACTGTATACATTGCTTTCTCATTAATATCTGCTTTTCGCAAAGCTACCTCCATGACGAAGTACGACGATCAACTTTGGCTTTCTCATTGAGGAAGCTTTCTGGACAATAATAAAGAGGCAAAGTGCAAGATTCTATTTGCAGGCTTATTTAAATATTGCAAGCCTACCTGCTCGAAATGTCTAAAAGTTAGTAAATAAAGATTTTTTTTTATTAAATTATACATTTTATAACTTTTAATACCAATTGTCAATCCCAAACAAACTTAATATTAATCAACGTTGGTTTCTTTGTATAGAAAATTTCAATTTGGTAGTTTACAATGTAAACAAGCTAGGGTGTTTACGTCAATCGTATTATTGAAAACAATTAAACTAATAAAATATTGAGGACAGAATCAATTGCAATGCAATTCACCACGATAAAAAGGTAAAGACTGCTCGCCCGAGTTGCCATATTTCAGCTGAATAGACACATACACGCACAACGTTTAAGACCATTTTAAAGATCCTGACATTAAAATCTCGAAATTTATATTTTCACAATAACAAAGCTTCCTGTACAAAAGGGTAAAAAATATTATTCTACCAATGATATTCTAATCTTTAATTGTTATTAGCTTTCTCCGTCAAAAAGTTGATACTTGCACACGGAGAAAATCTTATGCGGTAATTCCTATACTCGTGTGGCAATTGGGACACAATCCGGAAGTTTGATGATTTTTTCCATATCTATGTAGTTACTCTGCATGTGGAAAAATGCGTTTGACTGTTGATCGCTGACAGATTCCTGTTCTAAAAAGTAAATGTGCGTACTGCAACATATACAATTTTCAAATTGATTGACTACAATGTGAGACAAAGATGGTATTAAAAAATCTGCCGTCGAGATTCCTAGGTTATCGACATTCCGATAATATACTGAATTTCGATATTTTTGTCGACTCTGATTGGTCTCCATCAATTCATTAAAGTTTGATGAAACAACCAGACTCAACGATTTTTCTCGATGTCAAAAATATCTCGCCACCGCTGCCGTCACTGCTACCGCTGAGTTCAAGAATCATGATATATATAGAGGATTCCATGTCACATGGAGCAGATTTTTAAGAGATATATGGGGAACATTATTTTAAGTGCGCGCGCGTGAGTGAGTGAGTGAGTGAGTAAGTGTGTGTGTGCGCGCGCGCGCTCGTGTGTGTGTCAACAATCCGAAATTCAAACCTGTATAACTTAAGAACGGCTGTATCAAACAAGCTGAAATTTGACAGGCAATTAGAGCAGTTACACTCCTTTGTTTAATACAATTAACGAAATAATTGAAACAGAGCCGTTTGAATTTTTAGTGGCAATCACGAATACATGCACGCACTCACACGCCTAATCATATTCACACACACGCTATTTATCCTGGTATTTAGTCATGTCATGAAAAACTGGAAAAAAATGTTTATAAAAACAATGAGGAAGGAAAAGTATACCAACGATATTAAAAATATATTGAACTTTTACGTGTTTATATAAAAACAATGAAATAGAAAACGGCAATGCTATTGGTTGAAAATTAAACAATATACACCTAATTTGTGAAGTAACCAAACTACTCTGTGAAATACGGTGAATGTAGAACACCTGATGTAAACCGCAGATTATGGTGCGTTAGAACCGCTCACTGTCTTATCAGTCGATGCGATATTTACGAACAACAGCTGTTACGATTTGACTTGAACCGATCTACCAGAGAATATAAAATCTGTGTCGAAAACTGTTAAAAGATTTGTTGCCGCTTTGGCGAACATCAGTCATAAAAAGCTCGAGATGAGATCTTTTGAATGTCACAAAACGCATATAGCTCCCATTTTTTTTACCCTACGGATAATCTGGAGTTAAAAGAGCTAAGGCTTCTTAATCGTCGGAAATCTATAGCCTAGAAAATAATAAATATTAGAGTTGCCCCTTCTTACGCTAAACTACATTACGAAAGGGATCCATAACATCACAGACTGCAATGTTTGCAGCGATATCTTGGGTTTGGGGTTATAAAAATCTAGCGCCAATTTCATTTCACAAACTCGCACAGGACAAAGTCTTCTACGCTTGATACTATGTAACCAAGGAACGTGGAAGTTGTTGTTACCACTCGGGTATAGCTCCTGGCGCCGTCTCGCCGGCGCGCACCGTGCGAAGAGTGCCGCCTGTCGATATAACATTTTATTCAATTGCGCCGTATCGGATTTTCTGAGTTGCACCGCGTGTTGGTTGGTTTGGAGTCCCGTTTCGTTCTTCCTCTTGGTACGCTGATGCCGGAAGTATACGCGATGCTGTCCTCGAAGGGGGTGCGTCAGTCACACGGTTATTATTGTCGACAGAGAGAGAGGGAGAGTCTCGAGCTATTTCACGGAATATTGAAGTAAATGATACAATGATGCTTTGAATAAAGGCCAATCGCTAGTTGTTGACATACCTTCTTCTCTTTCCATCCACTGCACCAGTCACTGGAGATTGTCCAACAACTAAGCGGGTTGTACTATGTATGGTTACGTCGTTGACATTGCCGCGTATTGTGACTCAGACTGATTAGAGTCCTATTCGAAAGTAAGGTTGCACAAGGATTCTGTATGCAATCCAGTGTGATACAGCAAACTATGAGTGCTTATATGTGTACATCTGTATGCATCATATGGAACTGGTAACAGACATAAATAACTTTGAGTTATGCACAGAACCCGAAAACATACGCAAATGTACGTGAATGCCAGTTGTTAATCGAAGAATGATCTTCTAGGTCGATCAAAACGAAGACCAGGACTTAACACACTTTTGGCATTTCAAACGCTAGGCACTAACAGAAAGATAGGAATATATGGGGTTCAATAAGAAAAAAAATAAGGAACGTCTCGGCAGGATTCGACAGGCCGAGTCCTTCCGATTGGAGGTCGACTGCTCTAATCACTGAACTACACCAGGCCCCTTACGACACTTAATCCGAATTATCCTTATTAAATATTGAATATTGCACCACACGTTACAGCGCATGTCAATGCTATAAATTCATTACAGTACCAGCACAGCAACCGCAAATGAGGAACGAGAAAAGATAATATTTCGTTTTATTATAACATACTTTTACCTTATAAAACGATATAAACGTAATTGCAGTGAGAAAAACGATCCTTTTATCTGATTTCGATAAAACTAATTTATAGTAATAAACATAGGCAATCAGTCGAAGAAATCAGGAAACATCAAGTAATATTGTAAGTATATCGCGCACAGATAAATTGCAATTACTTTCAATCACGTATTACAAAGCGACAAATCAGGTACAGCAATTGAAGAAGCCTGTGCCAAGAACTTCATCAACAACTCAGTCGATGGACATAGACGCGCGCTTCTCGCTGTTCTGTATACATTGCGAGATCCCCCTAGTTGAAAGATCGACGAATAAAAAATATATAAGTAAACAAGGATTTCGGATGGCTCGGTCACTAATCGCCCTTGCTATCTATCATTAAACCCCTTATTTCTAGAGCGGAAGGGGGAATGATCAGGATGTAAGGGGTTCTAAAGGACTTTCAATAATCCGGGCCTAAGGGAATCTTTTATGTCCTGATGTTGTGTCATTTGATCCCGGTCTTCTCGATTATCCTGGACGGCAGCGACGTTGAAATATCCTTATAAGATATTATAAATTTTATAAAATTCAAGCGTAAGAGTACATAATAAAACAAAATATTAAAGTTAAATCTATTCTCGTTCAAGGTGTGCACACGCTGTGCCGATACGCTAATCAAAGTTCGATGAACGCTAACTATAGTGGAGCTCATACTTTCGGTTAAAACCTAAAGAAACTATGATTCTATACCTGTATCGATACGGTCAGTCTCAAGTTCGCTTAATGGTGCCACAGATAAACACGTTTCGCTAAAAATGTAAACTTTCGAACCTACGGCACCAGTTATTCGAACCCTCAGCCTACCGATACTCTGGTTTAGAGGCAAACGTGACAGCCTCTACATCGCAGTACCAGTTAGGTGGATTTATAAATTCGATTGATTCAACTTGCCCTGACCCAATAGGCCCCCGTTTGTCCTATGTTAGTAACTAGTGGTAGTGGTCAGTAACAGCGTATGTCGTATTGAACCGCAACCCCTATGTGTATGCGGATGTCGACGTCGTTTTCACCCTCCGATCATCCGACCAGAGATCTTACTTGCAGAATCAATCGTTATTTCCAACGCTCCGTGGAACTTCCACGACTCTTTGTGACCCCCCTGCAATCTTTTCTTCCCGTATACAGACCCGTAACTTATTAATATTATTATTTATTTCCATATTGACTCTACTGAACGGAGGGTGTAGAGGTTCCGATGGAGGTTTCATGACGGTTGAATTACAGTCTTTTTGACCGTACGTGATCTTCCGTGAATTTTGATTGTCTTGCATATAGTTTAAATGCACCCGTGTTAATCGCCCTGTATTTTATACACTTTTAAGAAAGAAATTTTAAAAATTATGATTTTCGTAAACCGGGTATCAGGTTCACACATATTTTGTATATGCTATACCCTCCTTCCTTTACGCTCATAGACTTTACACAATTATCGCAGGTATTTCAGGTTTAAGGGAAGATCAGAAATTTCGATTCAGGCGTGTCATTCGCTGTTTACCCTGCGTCCGCTTCGTACCGATAACGATAAATACAGCGACGTATACGTCTTTCACACAATGTACTATAGTACAAACGTTGTACGAAATACGTATATTCTATCTATAACGAATATAGTCTAGAAAGCGAACTATTCAACCCGTGACGTTCTTGAACGTCATCGTAGTACTTCGACGAACCTTCCATTTCAGTTGCACGATTGGCTCGAAACCCGCATACGTTCACGCACGAGCCATACAATGCTGAAGCTATATGTACTATTTAGTGAAGTAATAGTACACAATGTACACGTACATAAATCAAGTCGTGTAGACCCCTAACGGTTCATACATGTTAGTAACAAAGACCGGGACTCAATGGCGAATGCAGACGGCAGAAGGAGAGGACATTTCATGAACAAACAGAAACTAACTAAGTGTATGAGTCTGACAAGGAAAAACTTGGTTGATTGCGTCTGCAATTCTTGGTTGAAAAGAAACCAGGAGATGCCATGAATATCAGGTAAGGATGGGCCTTGCCTTTAAACTTACAATATACCTTCATCTAAGCCTTTGCTCGGCGGATAATAAGGTAAAAAAAAACGTTCGACAAAGTTATTTAAAGAAGGAAGCCACGGACTGTGACAAGCTCTACACGAAATAAAAACTCATATATCAATTATACTATGCACGAGGAATATAATTATACCATAACTGTATTTGTACGAAGCGTAACTACCTACTCATTCTGTAGTATAAGAAGAAATTAAACCAGAATCCTAGAGCGTCAAATAGGTGCTGTATTATCTTTCATACAAATATATGTATATGATGACTGGGACGATACCAGAGCTCGTGATATTTCGACATTATGCTCTCACATCCATATTAATACCATAAGGACGAAACCTGTGCGATTCTTCCACGCACGAGAAGAAACCATGCTTTCTTATTCGCTTAATAGTACAAACGTTTGGTTGATGTTTTCATTAGCACAATGGCTAGGTTTAATGGCGGTGATGATTGTTAATCGTTATTGAATTTTTAGGCGGGGTCCTCCCATAGATAGACAATTTTGTTCAAAGCGACCACTAAATATTCATTGACCGGCTAGAGCCTTCGCGAGGTTAATTTTACGACTAAAAAGCGTAGAGTTCATGAGTGAGAACCCATGAATGGAAGTGAAGAAACGACGAAAGAAAAGAAAATCCAAAAATTCCAGATTTTGAAGCTTTTCAACGATCTCTAAATATTACATTACCGGCTAGAGCTTTCACGAGATTAATTTTTGAATAAAAAAAAGCTCACAAATATGTCAGTAACACACGATGACACATGAACAATTATTCTGTGTTCATACGATGCCTTCTGGATATTCCTGAATGCATATACATGCATGTATTCAGAATACGTATCTATATGATGTACATGATATATTTTGTACATTATGAATGTAAAATGGATGTACGAAGAATATCTCATGCTATATAGATTGTTGTGAACGTGTATTTGATCAGAGCCACCTAGTTTGTTACATGGCATTTATCATTGGATATTATGTTTGCTCGTTAACTTAACAAAAGTATAGTTAGAGAGTGGGACTTTGTGTTTACAGACAGCGATTACGGAAAAAAATCTCTTATTTACTGACGTGAGATTGATAATCGATTTTTAAATAATAAGCTCTTCCAACATAACATATTTCATCTTGGTAACATATTAATATATTTCTTCAATTATCATTATCATCATTTTCACTATGAATTACTATTGATCTTCAATTATTGCCTATATTTTCACTTCACGAATTTTCATCGTAGATCTTCCAAAGTATTCGCTCCAGTTTCAAAAGAGCTTGAGAAGCTCGACTATTTCTAAGAAGTCTGATAAATACGATTACGAGGTATAAGACTGAACATTTATTCTCCGAATATTACCTGGCGAAGATCAAAGAAAAGTAAGCAACTTTATACTAGCTGCAATGTAATAACGTCGCAATGTAATATTTTTAACGAACGGACAAGATTTAGTTTATTTCAGAACAGGAGACAGAAATACTTCACGTGCATGCAGTGAACTCGTTAAGCTGCTTTTCGTTCTTATTATTCCTATTTCCTTCTGCGCTTTGTAGTAGCCTACAGCAGGGGTCTCCAAACTTTCCAGCCTTAGGGCCATACTGATTACTCCAGTAAGTTCCGAGGGCCAAAACCATATTATCATTGTTGCCGGTGGTAAAAAGTGAAATAGTCCAAAATCTGTCCGCGGGCCGAATGTGGCCCGCGTGCCGTAGTTTGGAGACCCCTGGCCTACAGTATACATTAGTAAGTGATAAAGTAGGGGCATCCATCGAGGATTGGAGGACGCGATAGAGGCAAACACATAAAACATGAAAGAAACACTCGGATCAATAGGCTTGACTAGGTTCGACGATCGCAGAGTGTCTTTAAATGGACGTACGCACTAATTAGCATCAGATTCGTTGGATGCACATTTTTATACACTTACAGTGACTAACCGCTTTAAGGTTGCGAAGGTACAGCGAGATCTATTAAATATAACGTGGTTTCTAATGTTGGATTCCGGATTTTAGTATATTTTATATATTTATCAGTGGCGTACTCCATTTATCAACCAACGTAACTATACGGTATTAATTAATAATTTATAAGTTTCTAGAAATATAACGTTTCCCTCGCTTTTTAAATGTTAGCCATTTTGGCCACTTATTAAAAGAACAACAGGTTTCTTCTTTTAATAAGCTTTTAATAAACTTGTTCCTTTAATAAGTTCAAAGTAAAACCTTGCACATTGCTTCGACATTATTTTCTACCTTTACCAGAGAACTACCTCTGTAAGGAATTACGGTGATCAAGGCTGGCTTCTTCCTAGAAGAAGCTTCGATGGAAAAGTAGAAAATAATAAAGAAGCGCCTGAGCTAACACATTCTGCTAGTAATTGTAAACTATTTTAATATATAATGATACATTTTTCAATTTCTTTATCATTAAATATTATTCATTATATTGTTTATTATAAATTATTGATGAATACATTTGAATGATGAAGAAATTGAAAAATTAATAATGAGCTGAACTCTTATTACTTTAATATATTTTAACAAAAATTGTCTCCAATAATCATGAGTTATTGCGTAGCTAGTGTGACAAAAGTTAGATCGATTGTTCAAGTGATTCTCAAATTTCAGGTATTTCACTCTGCAAGCTATAGCAATCTTAAATTAAAAAATCCGATTTTCTATAAAATTGCAACGTCTTCATCGATTTTGATAAAATCTTACATCAAACATCTTTTAATATCCTTACATAGGTGTACAAAGTTTTAGTTTCATTTCTCAATCTTTTTCAAACTTATGGCAATAAAAAAATTGCAAATTCAAAATCCCATAAAATCCGAACCCTTTTATCGATTTTGTGCAAACTTAATATCAAGCACCGTTGAATGTTATTTCACCTTGTAACATTCGTTAACTGGTAATTTACCGACTGTCCTAGTAAATGTGGTGATAAATAGGATAGAGGCTTGCGAATCATTTAGACCAACAATAGAAGATGAGTCTACCCATCTAACGCTAGTCACCGGTCTATGAGGCCTCGCGAGAGCGAGCTACGCGTGCCTCCCCCCAATCGTCCATTGATCGTATTCGTGATCGCATCGCAAAGTATAAAAGTAAACCAACGTGTAATGAATATATAATCGTGGCCATCCGTGCCCTAATTGTACAAAGACATTAAAAATAATTGCGAATCGTGCGAACAGTCAAATCAGGACGGTTGGGCCGGCGTACCATCCGATGAAAAAGGAAGTTGTAGGAAAATCGTTTGTGAAAAATCATCAAGGTTCCTAATCCACATAATATTGCCATTGAAGCCGTTTTTCTTTGGAAAAGATCCACTGTCCATATACAGATATCATGGTCATGGCAAAGCTCATCAGTATATTAACCAAAAGATGATCGTTAATGGAGTTTCCACGAAATGACACAATAATTATGGCAAGAATTGATCATCATACACCGACGGGTCGCACATCCAGGAAAACCAAAACATCACTGCGTAGGCTATTTAGCCCAACAGAATAAGATAAGTGAATCGCTTAAGCCCAGTGGAATCGCTGCGATAACATCCGATGCTTTATTATTGTGAAATATAATTCGAAGGTTAGGAAGTACTATGAAAGACAGTATTAAACTTTCCTAGTAATTTCAATGATCAGAGCACAGTAAATATATCCGTGTAGTCAGTGGAAAAGTGATATTGCACGTATATAAGTTAATTAACGTAAAATATTGGTTAAGACAGATAATTCAACCTCGCACTAGTTGCCAATTATTCACAATCTGCATTTTGTATGGCGCAAGTCAAACAGAAGGATTGAACTTCTTCATTCGTACATTTCAAGGCTCGCTAGCCGTCAAAGTAGCTCCGCTCTCAGCGACCACACAGTAGCTCATGGTATTTGAATAAAACGTAGATAATCATTACCAATCGTAATTCACATTGATAAAAGTGAATACCCACATTGTACCAGTCAACATGGAAATATTCCCATAAAACATTCTTGAACTGCGTGTTGCCCTGATCAATGAAAAATGTATGTATGTATATGTCAATAGATAGCATATGCGGAGGAGTAAAACTTGAGGCTGCGCGCCGACCTGAGTCCATGTCAAATGATATATGCAAAGACCCATGAATGTCATAAGGCTGCGGGCCGAACTTATTACATGTCAACCCATATATGCGAAGATGCAATGAATGTTACATGGCTGTAGGCCTACTTGTTGCTTTAAATGTATACCTGTAGGATTGAATCATATGTGTGTAATATGAAATATATATATATATATATGTGTGTATATGTATAAATGATACAGCGATATATATATATATATAGCTACATTTGAATAGGGGTTAAGTAAGAATTACATGGTTCAGAGGAAAATAAATAAATTGAAAGTGTTCAGAGAATAATACCTGAAAAAGTTCATCTGCACTTGTGTGCCCGGTCAATTCCTTTAGATTAAATGTCGCGTGTTAAATGAAGCAAACATTATATTGGTGAAATCACGATAGTAGCAAGTATTAATAGAATTAAATGATGGTTTCACACATCAATTGTGATAATAATTATTAAATAAAGACACTGTTCTACACCATAAATTTGTTGTGCTTTAAATTAAAATAAACACGAGGCAAGAGCCAACCATACCATAATATAAAAGAAATTTAAGATATCTTTTTAGAAGATATAGAAGGAAAAATAAATAACTGGGAGAATATAAAATATAATATATGTACCTATAATATATAACATATAAAAAAAAAAAAAGGGGGAATAACAAAAAAAAAAGAAAAATTTATTACAACCTTTGCAAAACAATTCGGTAAAATTGATCAAAGTTTACGGAAATAAAAATGATCATACTTGTTATTCGAGAATAAAAAAATTCCCAATATCTGAACGCTTTTACAGATTTGGTTTAAATTAAAAACCATTCGTCGTTGAACATAACTTAATTTGTAAATTGCTATTTCGCTAGATATATTAACTTTTGCGACAGCTAGAGCGTTTACACACATTTTTCAAAAATTAAAAATGCCATAAAATTTTAACCTTCGTATACATTTTTACAGAATTCACAGTGAATAAAGCAGTCGAGCTGATTTACTTGTTTGTAAAATTTGAGTGCTGTAGCTCAAGCCGTTCTCGAGTTATAGATGCTCGAACTTTGCAGTGTCATTACACATACGCGCACATACAGACATTTTATTAAATGTATTATCTGGCGATCACAGAACATTTTTAACACGTTTAGATGAAAAGACCACAAAAAAAATGTTCGTCATCACATATGTAGTTCTTCTTCTGTATAAGAAAGCGAAAATTATGGAAGCTGCGACGCAGTGGTTTTGTGCTCGGGTCCTGGTAAAACCGAGTTCGATTTCCGACAATCACCACTGAATTTTTGTTCTGTGTTTTTTCTGTGATCTTGGTGGTTCCGTATCCACGTTATACTGTTGGCCTACCCATTGAAAATGTTGACAAAGTGTGTAAAAGTGAATACACTGGAGAATCGAAAGAAAGGGCTTCCAAATACGTGTACATGAAAAATTGCGGCGCTTAAAAAGTGACTTGCACCAGTCAAACGACCGGGAATTATACTACGTCGTTGAACATTGCAGAATACGCATAACAGCATCTTTGTCGGAATCAACGTCGGCTATGTCGCAATGTGAGCAACAATTGCAGGTTGGAGGTGGAAATATCTAATAGGAGAAACGACACACCGTCTATCGACAGACGAGATTATATCTAATTATTCACGTGATTCAGTGGCTGAATGAATTGATAATGAAGCTGGGAGTCGCGTTTTACTGAGTTTAATTAAAAAATAATGGGAAAATGCTAAGTGGATGATCAGGTTGGGAAAAGTGAATGGAACCTGCTGATAGCCTCTTGTGGAGGAAATACATATTCACATGAAAGACCAAGATATATTGAATCGTACTGAATAGCAATATTTTTAAACGTTCGGATTCTGCCAGATCAACTAATTTAATTATATATCGGCAACACTGCAATCCGCGTCAATTTTTGATAATTTTTAAAGCAATATATTTCTTTAGGAATGGCCGGACCCAATAATCGAAAGATAATAAATAGTACGCGACGATTTGTAGTGATGGGGCCTCGTACGCGTGTTTTAAGCAGTTTATTTATGTGTACTTAACGGTCCTCTATATATGATATTTGTCGACGTCTTTTTTTTGTTTTGTTTCTATAGTATTTAACTTTTGTATTTGATTCTTTTTTATCGGATCCATTCAATCTTTATCGAGCGCATACATTTTTTGTTCGAAACCTTCAAAGATGGATATTGCTATAAGACCCGTGAAAAAATTCGGACAATTATTAGTAGCGTACAGAAGTTATTCGGGGTATCCCTATTTCCCATGAAAACATGATCGGAATTTTTCAGGAGATTCCCAGGGAATTCCCAGGTTGCTCATACAATTCCACATGGATGCCTCTTTACATATCTATTAATAAAGGCGCGTGACTCTACAACTTTTAAAAACAAGAGTCATAGCACTTTGAAGTATCAGATTTCGATATGCTACAACTATACACTGCCCCATGTGGTCATGACACTCGTCATGGCTCAACGAAGAAAAAAACCACGCGCAAAACAATGTCGCGAAAACAGCTATTTGAATTGACTGTAGATTATGCGACTGTATACATTTCAACGCGAAAATATCGCGTTTTTGTATGCCTAAAAACTTTTCCCTCTGACAAAATTGTCGCTCACTGTCCATTAAAAAGTTATTAACAAATAAAGTTGGTAAAATAATAATAAAATAAAAATAAAATAAAAAGAACCCAAAGAACCTGAAGAACCTAATTCTGCAGTTTTACCAACTTTATTTGTTAATAACTAATAAATAATAATAAAAATAAAAAAAAAAGTTATTAACAAATAAAGTTGGTAAAACTGCAGAATTAGGTTCTTTAAGTTCTGTTTATTATTATTATTATTATTATTATTATTATTATTATTATTATTATTATTATTATTATTATTATTATTATTATTATTATTATTATTATTATTATTATTATTATTATTATTATTATTATTATTATTATTATTATTATTATTATTATTATTAATTTATTAATTTATTTATTTATTTATTTATTAACAAATAAAGTTGGTAAAACTGCAGAATTAGGGCCTATACACCGATGACCTTCGAAATAGGCTCATTCCTTGAACCTCTAAATGACTTGAAACAAGTGATTCGTCCTGTAGTCGGCTACTGCCGCGTACAATTATATGTACGTAGCGTGTGTGATTTTTCAGTCTTTAACGGTTAATATCTTTTTCCGGCGGCAAGAGCGACGCTTTTGCCAAAGGAAAAAGTTGTTGGGCATACAAAAACGCGTCGAACGCGCCTAGTTAGAAGGCGATCGGAGGTGGGTCCCCTAAACAGCATATTTACCGAAAAAATTGTGTGACATAGGCTACTAATGCACGTTTATAAACAATGAGCCTAGATATAAATCAGCTAAAAGGTCATTTATGCAATTCACTTAGTTGTATTTACTTGAACGAGTTATAACTGTGTGGTTATAAAAGTTCATTGTCATTATGGGAGAAAGTTCTCTACAGGAAAAATAATACTGTTTAGTATTCATTGAGTTCTGACACAACACGGCCACAAAATTGGTGTTTTTAGTAAAAACAAAAGTCTTTTTTTTTCAAGTAAACATAAAGTTCAAGTTAGATAAGCGACATTAAACTCTGTGTGTCCTGAATTTACACCAGAATGAAGCTGTATGTCGATGAAGAAGAACATTGGTTTGACAGTTCTCGAGATATGACGAGATACTTACGTCCCAGAAGCGGGGAGGGCATTGGCAATAGGCAATCTTGTCTTATTTCAGAGTGAGTGTCTAAAAATGATGAGGAGATAAAACTAGAACAGCCTCATATACACTTATTGCCAATGGGAAATCGACAGAAGTCCTTCAGCCCTACATTTATTACTCGTGTATATGTTAAATTATTTTTAAGGGCCCTTGAAACTTCGCAAATGTGAAGTGGAAATCACGTAATTCAAAATCTCAATTAGTAATTGACTGAAGCAGTCACTTATTCGAACATGTAAATTAATGTATTGCCCGATAGTCTGCCGCTAACCTGCTACGTTGTTCAAGTAGGCACTACCACATAAGAAAATCGGGGTTTAACCTAACGATAATTAAGGACTCATTTTACGCTAAATGATTGCGATATTTCCGAATTTATTGGTTTTTTTATTTTTGAAAAACTTGTCTCGATACTGCTTTCATATCAAACTGGCACCGCAATAGCTTTGCACTAAACGTACCTTGGAATAAATAAAAAAAATTGTTATGACTCCAATGTACATGTCTTTAAAGACTCTCGAATGAGCTAAAAATGCATCAAAACGGACGAACCAACATCAAGATATTCAGTTTCATTGAAATTCCCGAAAAAAGTCTGCATTTGAATGACGTTCGCTCACTCATTGTCAATGTCAAGGAAAAATTAATCGTAGAAAAGAACAGAGAATAGAATAAACGTGGAAAAAGAAGGAAATTGAAGTTGGTAGAGAAGTTGGCAGAAAAGTCTGTATTTGTATGACGTTCGCTGACTCATTGTCAGTGTCAATGAAAAACTATTCCGGAAGAGAGCAGAGAATAGAGAAACGTGGAAAAAGAAGGAAATTTAAGTTGGTAGATGGATTAATTGAAATTATATATCGTTAAGAACAGATTTTTCAAAGAAATCAAGAACTACCGATTTACTGGAGACAATACACTTTTAAAAATCGAAATTGTTAAAGACGATTGATGTGAACTTTTGACCAATGCTAACCCTTTTTATGTGAATAGTAACACTTTTTACAGTGTTCAATTTACACAATCGATTGTGTGTATATTGTGTGACAAGGACCTAAAGTTGGCAATCGCAATCGCCAATTTCGGCCCGCATCACACACGATAGTTAAATTCGATAAGCGAAAATGAAAAGTAAAACGCTTAGGTGTTTATTTTGCCGCTGGATAAGGTACCAATTAGACACTTATGTGAGACTAAATGAATCGTTGTCTCGCATAGCAGTCGGCCTCGCTTTTATCTAATTTGATTCTTATTTTTTAAACGAGTACGCGGTGCAATATTCTTATTCTTATACAAGTCAATGCATGTAATAAGTATCAATGTGACGTCATAACTTTTCAGTACATACAAAAAAAAATACATAACGTCGAGATATTTCCGCATCTCTTAATACGTATCGATCGTAGGAATTGCATGAAGGGGCCGCTTACTTCGCGTGCCAGCGGAGTTATACACAACAGAAGCAACCTTGGAATTTTTGAGCAAGATAATAATAATTGTTTGCAGGCGTGCCTTGCATCTCCCGCTCGTATACTCAACGTAGAAGGGTAATTCCGAGCAAGTGAGTAACACTCTAAAATCAAGGGTGTTCGAGACGTCATTCGAACAGACAGTTGATAAGTTTCGACGTACATATTGCCAGTATTACCGTTTTTTTCATTCGACTATTATTACAATACTATTTAAAATACAATACGACTTAAACATTTTTTTATAACACGATAGTGAGATGGCCTCATGAATTCTTGTATATGATATGTTTGAGACAGTTTCAGTAATATTCGAAAGTACCAAAATAAATAAAGCAGCAGATATTATTAAGAAAACTGTGATCATCTCTCCCTCAGCCACCCTACGACAAAACTTGTAAATTAACAGAGATTTGTTTTTTCAGGTGTGAAGTTGTAGCGTTAAAATCCTGTTAATTCGATGTCGCCCTCCTCGTGAGATACGCGCCGATAATTACAGAGAAATTTATAAAGCGTATTACTTCAAATAGATGTGTATATGCGTTAAAATATATGGCTAACATAAC
Source organism: Cylloceria caligata (assembly GCA_963942595.1). Classification (NCBI taxonomy): domain Eukaryota; kingdom Metazoa; phylum Arthropoda; class Insecta; order Hymenoptera; family Ichneumonidae; genus Cylloceria; species Cylloceria caligata. Next base: position 19,227,059 of record OZ012703.1, on the reverse strand, counting down.
AGCATCGATGAAATGTAATTTGTCGTCATGGTGAAGAGCACGTTCAAGTTGTACATAACATATATATTAGAGTACATGCATCATGGGTCAGTTTATGTAGAAGGCCAACCGATTATAGAAGCAAGCCCCGGGACACGTACTACATGCATGCAATAACCATTATACGCAGTCCTATACATCGATGCAAAGTACATGATAGGATAATCTGAATACCGGAGAGATGCCCTCGTCGATCCGATGTATGTACATCATGTCTACATTGTATGTGAGGACCCTCCGAATATTCGAGTGGTATAACAGGTTACGCTGCGTCGAAACTTTTAACAATTTACTACAAAGTGTAATTCCCTTGAATTTAATACCATAGTTCTAATATAAAGTGTACTATCGAGTTAATGAAACAACCGAGTAGAGGGGATGTATCTCGCGTGTGGCTTAAATAACTGCCAATCGAAGTCTCAAGGACACCATCAACAATGAGAAAGTAAAATTATGCAATCAATGGTGCATGCCGATTGTTGGAATTAAAATGTAGAGATCAGTGCGCAGATAGTGTACCAATCGGAGAATAACTAACAACCAGATCCTATAAGATATTTACATTATATAAAATCAATTAAAACTTATAAAATTATGAAATTCAAGATGTCCTAAATAAGTTAAGTCCTAATAAGTCCTAATAAATGTCCTAAATAAGTTAAGTTATGCATAAAGGCTCCTCTTCGTGTATTTTTAATATTTATATGAAATTTTTATTCTGATATCGCTTTACATCATTTGAATGGACGTCCTTATATGTATTTTATGCTTTATTGAATTATTTTCATCACAAAACTGGAAAATTACAAGTGAATAAATGGCTCCTATTTCGGGGACTATGTTACAGGGTTAATGTGATACCTATGTTTACATTTTTTTACAAAGTTATATGTTCCTCTTCAAATAAGAGCTAATATCAGGAGGAAATACTTCTCTCTGGTTTCATTTTTTCTCCAATAGCGGAAAATGCTAAGGATATCCGTATGAATATGGAAACTATCCGGAGTATTGTATGACCAACTTGAAATTAATAACACGTACATATGTGGAAATACCCGAGACGTATCATATTCGTCACAAACTCTGTCTAACTCATCAGATTTTCGCTCAAATATTTTCCTTATACTTTTTCCGATAACTCGAAATGACGTATCGTTGATAATTTTCCAAGAGAAACATCTGCGCATTGATCGTAAAATTTAATAAATATAAAAGTTGATACAAATAATGTTTAGTCCGACAGACCGTTTGATGAAAATTTACGAGTTTCCTCGACGTTGTCTCAACTACACTTCAAACGCAGTATTAAGATATAATTTATGGATTTTTAAAAATATTAACCATGATCTTCGCTACGTGATCCTTTGATAGCGTTCGATCGGAACCGTGACCTTCGCAATAGTAGCAGAGTGAACGCAACTAAAACATAGTAGCACTGTCATGAGATTTTTAAAGCGGTTATGTGATGAAAAACACGTTGGACAACAATATTAACGATCGTTCCTGCGAAAAAAAATTGAAATGCCGTCAAGCATTTTCGTAATCGACATTCGATTCTGCTGCTCCTCGCTCACGGTTAACTTTTTCTTTTTAGCCGATTGGTTTTAACTAGTCTTATTGCTTTCCATTTATGTGACAAACCGTAAATATTTAATGGTCCAATTATGAAGATGTGAGAAACATTGACGTACGAATATCTATAGCATACCAAAAAAATGTAATGAAATATATATTTTCATTATAACTGGAATTTTGTATAAATATAGTAGTCAATACCTCACTTCAGAGTGTCAATGTCGTACTATTACATACTGTAATTGGTTCAATGGTTCAAACCATTTACAACATGTTTTCAACTATAACAATTTATAAAACATTATGGAATTTAATGTATCGTGTACGTGAAATTAAATACACTAATTTTTTTTAATGGTTTATTGAAACATGAATATTTGATTTATTTATCTGTCAAATTACAGACAAAGGGAATTTTGTTTCTTCATTTTTTCTTTACCAATTGATCATAAGAATATTTCTCTTGACCGGAGAATGTAAACAGAGACTGAAGCTGATATAGTGAAGGTGCAGATCAAGACTGGTTTTTTAATCACGACGTACGTATACAACGTATATACCATGACCATGAAACGAAGGCTTTTTGCTGATACAGGGGTCATTATATTTACGCGTATACGCCTTAACTCACATGCAGGCCGATAGATGATATCAAATGAGGAAGGTGATTGCCAGTGATACCTGGACCATAGAGCGCGGACATTTCGCAGAAACTACAAATGTCACTAGTACTTTTGAATCGGAGATAAAAAGCAAGAATTATAGCCTACTTGTTTATGTTCACAGATTCTGTCGTTCTTAATCTGTGAATAGATAGCGAGATATGTGTAAGTGAACCCCCCCTCCCCCTCCCAGGTTTTACTACGTTCTTACGTTACTTGACAGATCGAAACCGTAGGTTTCATACGAGCTTGGATACATCACGCATAGCGCGGGATACCCACAACTTCCTAATGAAAGTCATCACCTATAAACTGGCGAGCTGTTCCTTATCCTCCCCCACTCGGTTACCTAAAGCGGGAGTCAGGAGACGTTATCGTGGCGAAGGAATAAACGTTCGGTTCAGCGTCAAGTATCTTTTAGATCACTTTGTGGGATCGACGTGCAGCTTCACGGATCGGGCTTCCTGTCAGTGTTCGGCTCGTTCATCACTCTCGTGCACAGAGTCGATGCTCGAATCTTACGCGTTAAATTAATTGATTTTTTTTTTTTTGATCGTTTATTACTTTATCTTAGCTCGAAAAGTTATCTGCATTATTTCGTGTGAAATCAGTTATCGGTAAAGCTAAGACAAAGAGACACTAGATTACCATGTTAACTCTTCGAGCGCTAATCCTCGCCACTCTCGTCGTTCTGGCACGGTGCGACTTGAAACTTAAACTCCTGCATGTGGTATGGAATTAAAATATTCTACAATTTTTTTTTCTCGTGCTACCGTATCACGTGCTAATTCAGACTGTGAATAATGGAGAGTCTTCTGAGAAATTGTTTTCCCTTGTTTTATGTACTTGTTTTTTTTTCGCTGCTTACCTAAAGCTCTTCCGCCATGGCGACAAAGTACCACATCAGGAGTACCAAAATTATCCCAACGATCCGCACCGCAACCACTCTTACTATCCGATCGACAATGGAGGACTCACGAATGTAAGTATCACAATAAATGTTGCAGTTATTTAACTTGCGGAAATATTGCTGACTGGTATTAAAATCTAAGCTAAAGCTCCTTGCTGATCCACTCCAGCTTTAAAACGCATTAAAAGATTTTTTTTGTTTCTTCTTTTTAACGCCCATCATTCTATCACGTTTTGACCGATTGAAATTTATAAATAGTTATTTAAAACGTCCAGTGCCGTCTTAGAGAAGTACGTTAGTTTTATGCCGATATATTTGATTTCGCAACTATGATAGAACACTTTTAAAATTACCGAACGAAATGAAAAGAGTATGTTGCAAAATATGTGAAATGCGATCGTCTAACTTAAAAAAAAAATGCTTAACCAGTTAAATTTTTTTTTCTTTCCTCAAAGAGGAAGCTGTTTTCATGAAAGAGAATTTTTTTCGAGATTTTAATGTCAAAGCAGTTGAAAAGTTCCAAAACGTCGAGAAATCATATTTAGAAAACATGTCCGCGCGCGAGTGTGTGCGTGTGTGTGATCAGCTTGCAAAATTGCAATTGATACATCTCGAGAACGGGATACTTGATCATCCTGAAAGTTTGCACAAGTGTCGGGTCGCAATCCCTGTCAGTTTGCTGCAATTTTCGCCCAAATCTCTAACGGTTCTCTCATTTTATGGTTGTTTGGATTTTTCGAAAACAACAGGTGTGCTCTCTAGCTTTCGTAAATTTTTAGCTATCGAGTTATAACTTTCCACATGATTAGGCTAGGGGACAAGGTTATTTGGTATTGAGGTTGGTAAGAATCAATCGAGGCGTTCAGATTTTCGAGAATCATGAATTTTTGTAAGTTCTCGAAAAATATATATTTATGCTCTAGCTTTCGTCAATTTTCATGAATCAAATTGAAACTGGGCATACAAATTGGCTAGAGGATGAGGATACTTGGTTGAATTTGGTGCGAATCAATCGAAGGAGTTTAAACTTTATGAAATTTGGAATTTGACTTAATATTCAATTTTATTGAAAATTTTAATACCACTTCCTCTATGAGTAAACCAGAATTCAGATAACACGGTTATCTCAATTCTAAAAGCCATGGTTATTCAATTCACAAAGCCAGAATTCAAACATATTATTTCAATTCCATATCTGACTTCCATGACTCGTAGAGGACATTATGTGAGTTGGCAAGAATCACAAAGAAGCCATATGCAAAATTCGAATTCGTACGTTTTTTTTTTGAAACATTTTAATGACGTAGAGGAAATATTGATTTTATCCCGACCCTACTCTCGATGTATTTTTGCCGATAATCACGAATTCGCTACTAATTACTATGGATTTAAAAAATGTTCATTAAAACCCCCTGAAATAGGATTTAATTGTTAAGCTTTGCATTTTTTACTTTGATTTTTTCAACTACCATACAAATTCTGACAGATTCATAATTAGTGGAAAAAGTCCTATCAAGTATGATTTTGATAGTTAAATGTGAATATAGAAAACATAGTTACATGTTAATATAGAAATAAGCAGCCCCTTAAGGCAGTATTCCACTGTAGCGGGCTGTTTTGATAATATTCAGGATAAAACAAAGAAAAAACTGTTTGAGTTTTCCTTCTTCACAATTCTTTACGAATTGGTGCTTTCGAAATATTCATACATTTTGTAGGAATAAAAAAATGTAAAAATGTTACAAGAGTTATATGTATCTTAAAAAAAAAACGAAACATATTCCTAATCTGTACGAGTGTCGTGATGGTTGAAAGCAAATTGTGGCCAGAAGATTTTTTTTTTAAAGAAAATGCGGTCATACTTAACATTGACCGTCGACTTTTCCTGCATTTATTATTATTCTCCTTCAGCGAGTCATACAATTATTAAATTTCATCTCAAAACTGATAGCAACCTTTAAAAACAATTGGTTGTCAAGATATCGTGATTGCCTATTTGAAAATCAGTTTTAAGAAAAACATGTTCAAAATTTTTATACCATTTTGATAAAGTTAAAATGAAATTATTAATATTGACTGATTGATCAGACAACCAGGGGACAACCGTAAATGGCGTATTTCACTGGGTCTATAGTATAATAAATTCCAGAAGACTCAAAATCTTTACAATTCTTTACGAAGAAGAAATACGGTTGGCAACAAACACGTGGAATGCGCAAAGCGCGTCCTGGATGTCATTACAACGAAATATCTAATGTCATCACCAAGTTTTGTTTAAAAAAGATGATTTATCCGTTTTTAACCTCTGCGTGATTTATTACGTGATAATTAGTAATAAATTCCTCTTAAATAAAGGGTGATTTTTTAAGAGCTTGAGAACTTTTTTTTAAAAAAAAACGCATAAAATTTGCAAAATCTCATCGGTTCTTTATTTGAAACGTTAGATTGGTCCATGACATTTACTTTTTGAAGATAATTTCATTTAAATGTTGACCGCGGCTGCGTCTTAGGTGGTCCATTCGGAAAGTCCGCTTTTTTATCGACAAATTTTGTTCAGCGATGAGGCTCATTTCTGGTTGAATGGCTACGTAAATAGGCAAAATTGCCGCATTTGGAGTGAAGAGCAACCAGAAGCCGTTCAAGAACTGCCCATGCATCCCGAAAAATGCACTGTTTGGTGTGGTTTGTACGCTGGTGGAATCATTGGACCGTATTTTTTCAAAGATGCTGTTGGACGCAACGTTACGGTGAATGGCGATCGCTATCGTTCGATGCTAACAAACTTTTTGTTGCCAAAAATGGAAGAACTGAACTTAGTTGACATGTGGTTTCAACAAGATGGCGCTACATGCCACACAGCTCGCGATTCTATGGCCATTTTGAGCGAAAACTTCGGAGAACAATTCATCTCAAGAAATGGCCCGGTAAGTTGGCCACCAAGATCATGCGATTTGACGCCATTAGACTATTTTTTGTGGGGCTACGTCAAGTCTAAAGTCTACAGAAATAAGCCAGCAACTATTCCAGTTTTGGAAGACAACATTTCCGAAGAAATTCGGGCTATTCCGGCCCAAATGCTCGAAAAAGTTGCCCAAAATTGGACTTTCCGAATGGACCACCTAAGACGCAGCCGCGGTCAACATTTAAATGAAATTATCTTCAAAAAGTAAATGTCATGGACCAATCTAACGTTTCAAATAAAGAACCGATGAGATTTTGCAAATTTTATGCGTTTTTTTTTAAAAAAAAGTTCTCAAGCTCTTAAAAAATCACCCTTTAGTAGTTGAATAGTGTGCATCATAATAAAAAAAATATTTTACAAATAATGCGACTCTGCATCTAACTTCATGTCTCGGAGAGTTTCACGACTCATTCCTGAGAGACATTAATTATAAATACATTCTAGCTAAAGTCGGACGTTCAGCTGAATGATAGCAAGAACTGCGAGATCGTTGAGCCTCTTATATTGCTTTTAATCCAAGACAGATCCATAAGTCGTAGATATAAATTATTACATCCATTAAATTCATTGGCGACAGTGACGAAATATACAGTGAATTCGGAGTATGATAAAAATACAATAAGATTTAATTCGCATGTATCTTTTGGTCCATTAGCAAGGAATGCTGCGGGAGTACCAGATAGGAATGATGCTGAGAGAGCGGTATAATAAGTATTTAGGGTCTGTTTATCGTCCATCCATGGTATACGCTCGATCAACCGAGATACCCAGGACTCAGATGTCCCTTCAGTTGGTACTAGCCGGATTATTTCCACCCTCCGAGGCACAGAATTGGAATCAGCATCTGCCCTGGTTACCTACCTCGACCTTCTCCGTCCCCGTCGAGAAGGATTATCTCCTGTTTCCGCACTACTGTCCGCGGTAAGTGACATATCATCCATAGCTACCATTATCTTCGTTATATGCGTTCGAGTCATTGGATCAAGTGAACGTCCGAAATTTTTATCATAATATATTATTATATATTTGAACTTATAACTTTAATATAAAAGTTCACATATTATTGACGTACTAGATACCTGGAGGAGTTAAAACGTCAATTGAATGAAAACTATATTAAGGAAATCCTGGGCAAGTACAAACAGACCATGGATTATCTGACTCAGCACACTGGGAAACCCATTGACACGACATCGGCTGTCTACTATCTGTACAATTTATTGAAAGAAGAGGTTCGCAATCTACTATTTTTGTAATCGCATTTATGGTGTATAATGAACCAATCATTCGGTGCTACTGACCGGTGCTATTTCAGTAGCGTGAAATCCGATCTGTAAAATATAATATATTCACTACTGTCTCCGCAGTCTGCGCAGAACTTGACGCTACCCGAATGGTCACGACGCGTTTATCCCAACCCGATGAAGAAGATAACGGCTCTCGACTTTCATCTCCGTTCGTACTCGAAAGATCTCAGGCGAATGAACGGAGGTAATATCTCCATTATTTTATTATGAAGCTTTAACTTAAAACTGAGTGTCCTACATTATCTTTTTAAGTGACCCATATTAAACTAACTTTGATTATATTGACAAAATTTAATTACATGGTCTAATCTTATAGTAGCAAAAATTCGTGAAGAAATCACTAACGAGATCTAGGAACTATAACCGATACATCATATAATTAATACATTTATTTTTCTGGTTTACTGCTTCTGGTTCAATACAGAAAGCGGATAAACTTCCGAAAACCCCCCACCTCCGCTTGAGCTGTAATTTTGCACACTTATGTTTTTTGGCCTCCTGAGCACGAATATGAAAATTAAAATTGGCGCAAATTTGATCTTCCCATTGAAATTTCAAAAAAGTCGATTTTTAAGGGGTTTTTCTATGTTATTTCAAGAACTACTGATTGGAGACTAAAATGTTTCCAACAAAAGTTGTAGATTATGTAAAAATACACACACACACACACCCACACACACACACACACACGCGCGCGCGCGCCAAGTCAAGGGGAGGAGGATAGATATACCGCGCATGCTAAAATCCAATATTCAAAATTTAATTTCTCGGAAACTATTGGCAGGCGCCAAAAATCCCTTTAGGGGTTGTCATAGAACATCAAAAGGAAGGTCTGTGCAAATTTTCAAATCGATCGGAGATGGGGGGTTTTCGGAAGTGCACCCATATGTTTTTCCGGCGGCAAGAGCGACGCTTTTGCCAGAGGAAAAAGTTGTTGGGCATACAAAAACGCGTCGAACGCGCCTATTTAGAAGGCGATCGAAGGTGGGTCCCCTAAACAGCATATTTACCCTTAATTTATTATTGCAGGAATGTTGCTGCGTAAAATTACGGACGACATGAAGGATGTGAGGGATGAAACCCTCTATCCTGCGGAGAGAAAAGCTTTTCTTTTTTCAGCTCATGAGTTAAACGTCGCTGCCCTCGCGAGAACACTGGGCACTAACGATCCTGTTATTCCCCTTTATGGCTCTACCATTGTACTCGAAACTCTATGCGATGAGGCAAATCGATACTTTGTCAATGTGAGTGCCAGTATTCATCCATATTTCGAAATATTTTTTTCTGTCTCTTATTTATTAATTTTTTTCAACTTTGCATGTGTTTCCTTCGACCCTTTAGAAATGACACAATTTTGCCTTCTTCATAGAAGTGAAAATGTGTCCAGCGGGGGACACGTTACAAATTTAACATTTGAAATTACGATACAATCTAAACCCTTCAACCGATCTTCGCCAATTTAATTTCAAGCGATTAAAGTTTACGTGAGTTACAGTGAAATCAAATTTAAAAAAAAATGTAAGTCCTATAAAATCCTAATGCTTTTATGGGTTTCTTCCCAAAAGCAATACCAAACGTCCTTTGGAAATTACTTCTAAAGAACTATTAGCTGGATAACTGAAAATTTACGGTTGTGAGAATCTTTACAGAGGTTTTTTTAAAAATAAATTTAAGCTGTGATAAAATCTTAATTATCAAATCAGTTTTGACGAAAAGCATACCGAATGAAGGGGCTTCCTTTATTGGTACTACATAATTCAGCTCGCTTGCTCGGGTCGTTATTCTGATATAGAGATTTCAATTGTTCATCAGCATAACGTACGCGCGCGCGCTGCTCTTATTTTTTGACTACTTTCTGGGCATTTTTTTTGACCATTTTTGAATGCTTAGACATTGAAATATAGTAAAAATGAAACTTCATGAAAATAAAGCTTCCTCTATGAGAATGTAAAAAAAAATATTTCAATGTGTGGCAGGTACTTCTATGGACCGGAGTGACGGAGAGACTGGTAATGCAGAAGATACCCGGGTGCACGGAGATCTGTCCGTTAGAAGACTTCCTCGAAATATTAAAGGAAGTTATAGCTGACGACGAGGAATACATGTGCAGAGCTAGCGAGAAGCAAAATGAGAAACGAAAAAAGGGTTTGCATATTGAACTATCTAGCTCATCCATGTCGTTCACCTCGGCAGCTGGAAATGTAGCAATAATTTCTGGTTACTGGCAGCTCGCTTTCGCTGTACCACTGATAAGCCTATTTAGTAATATTGATTAGGGTTACGATATACTCTCAACCATTTACATTGCAACAGCGTACACGTAAATCCTTGAAACTATAAAGTGTATGTTATACATTGTTATGGCATACACTGAGAAAAATAGTGTGAGGTTGTATCAACTACTGTGGTGTTAAAAAACCTAAATTTCGTTGAACCAACCGAAATTTATTTGCCTCTTTCGTCACGTAGTTGTACGAAACGCGAGGAAATGGGTACGGCAAAGCCAACGGTAGCTAAACCAATTACGGTGAGATTGAGACAAGTAACCTCCGGTTGGTTCAACCTAAGTACGGTTAGATGAAGTTCATGTTGAGTTTCGCCGCAATAAACTACATATTTTTTCAGTGTATGAAGCTCACTTGTATACAGTGCAGTCTCAATCATATTTCTAGTTAAACAGAGCTGCGTTATTATGCATATTGGAGCGTTAAAGTAAAGTAAAGATTAATTCTTCTAAAGGCTGCGAATTGTGGAATAATATTTGGTACTGTCTCAAAGATTATAAAAATTTCGCTCAAGAGCTATTTTTTAGGTATTTTTATTCTTCGAGATTCAAGGTTCATCGAATTATTCGTTCCTTAGCACATGTAAAAGAGTTTTGTAAAGCTTGTGACCTGTACCATGATATTAAGGACTGCTCCATCAATCTTGACATTTTATAAACCGTAAAATCGATCATTTGAAACATGCATTGTATAACTTATTAGGCATCTTCGAACTTTTCATTTTAAAAAAACGGACCTTTTCAATTGGAAAAGAACCGTGAAACCCCCCGATATTCGTAAAAACCAAAGTTAGCATCGCCTCATTAATAAAAACTGCATTTTTAAAACTGAAACTTTTTAGAATAATCGTATTATGCTTTATATTTTGCATTGCTCTTCGATTTGGTGGTGGTTTTTTTATGATAAATATGTGCTCATTGAAAAATCTGAGCTCTGTATACGATAACATTTACTACAGCTTCATCGGTTCAATGTTATCATGAAGGCCTCAGATTTCACGAGGATTCTTAATTACTCTGCGTACTACAAACAAATTGATCAGCATTAAAATGTCTAAATTATTTTAAAAATTCGTTTTTTAATATGGATTTTATAACTGCTCGGAAAAAGGGCCTTTACGATTACCAGGCGTTTGGTTAAATATGCGCCAACCGATTCATTGGTTAGACCAACCGAGGTATTGACTACCGTGACCAAGTACTTGGTTTTTTTAATACAGACTATTTGGTTGTGATAACCAATAACTTGGTTTGTCTAACCAATTAATCGACTGGTGCTTATCAAGCGCGGCTGGTAATCCTAACCAAGGCCTTTTCCTGTGTGAGGCAGTACCAATTGTATTCCAGGTCCCCAGCTCTGCAGTACATTTTTTTTCAAATGTAAAGGTCGAAAATACCTAATGAACAGAGACATACAATGTATTGAAAAAAATATCAATTTTGCGTTTTATAAAATTTCAAAATCGATTAAGCAGTATCATCCATGCCTCAAGTTTTACAAAATCCATTGATCCGAATAAAGTGAAAGGTTAATTAAGCTTTCTTATACTTATGAGCAATTAATTAGCTTCAAAACTATTTTTTATCGCCCTAGCGTATATACTAACGAAAAAAAGGATTTGAAAAAAGAATTTTCGTTCATTTAACCGAAAATGTACGTACGATTCATCTAAAATTTTATTCAACGAATCAGTTGTTATTTTAAAAAATTGCCAACTCCTATCTCAGAGCACAATATAAGTCGTTTCTTAATCTCCGTTCCTTGGACATAGTGATCTACCGCCTAGCTAGGTATTTACAAAACTGAAATTTTGCTTTGTAGGTCTAATTTCAGAAGGGGAGGAGATCATTTACAGTACGACGTTCTTTTTTTATCTGGAAAATAAGAACTTAGGAGATAGGAGAACAGGTGCAATAGGGATGTTTTCGTAGGTCGAGTAAATAACTCTGCATCCTCTTTCAATAGTTCTGTGTAAACAATATTTCCTTTTGACAAAAACTTCACTGTCACAACAACTTCGACCGCCCTACCCATAACGGTTGATCCTATATCTCCTACAAACGACACCTCCGATGTATGGAAAAAAACAAAGGTTTAGATGAAGTCAAACATTTGTCTTTGAAACGATATTGAAGTGCAAGAAAAAAAACCAAGGTTTAGAAGAAGTCAAAACATTTCTCTTTGGAACGATATTGAAGTGCAAGAGAAAAAAATGAAGATCAGTTAGAATTGAAAATTTCCTTTGACACCACAGTGACATTTAATAGATATAGATACTAATAGAGTCGTTAACACTAGGATTACGGGATGCGTCATTTTGACGAATTTCGCATTTCAAGAGATAGGTATACAAGAAATGCCGTAAACCTATAGTGTTAATAATCGTGTAATGCACCATTAGTTTATATGTGCTACGTACTTAGAATGCATTACGTTTATATAGATGTATGGTATAAACGATATAGAAGATTCTAGAGTAATAGTCGGGATGACCGAAATTATTGAGCGAAAGAGAGCCCGGGTAACGTTTGCCCGGATCGATAAGATGGTCTATTTTTCACGAGGTGAACGGTTCAAGAACCTCGTTTAACCCATGGCATATATTAAAGGAAATAGATGTGTAGCACGAAAGCGCAGACTGCAATGGTGGCTCGTGTATAGCCTTTCATCGTTAGGATCGGTATCCTTCGGACCTTCGCGGCTCGTCGCGCGCTCTACGTTGTCCATAGCAAAACACACCTACAGATTGCTACACAAAAGCGTGCGAATCCCACGCATAGGCAATAGAATGACGCAAATGCGAGATGACTTTGTGTAACAATGGTGCTTTTCATTCGCTGTTTATCTCCTGGCAGCTCAGTACAAAGCTCCGAATGTGCTTTTGGTGCTCAAAGGCTTTTATCACCAGACCGTGCGCAGATACGAGAACAATTTTCTTCCGGATACATGAAACTGTATCATTTCGCTGATAGCGAAAAAATCGGTGACAGGTCATGTACATGATGGGCATTTATGAATTTTTCTAATAACGTAAGCAACCTCGTATAGTCTAATCTCTATCAATAAATTCTCCCATCCATGTATATCTGTTTGTTATTGTTCGCTTCCTTCCGAGCAGTTTATAGATTGTAAACATAATGTTATACGCATTGTTGAGGCGATATCTAACACGTTGTTTGTTTCTCTTAGTTGCCATAAGCGCGATAGAGAAATTGGTATTACAGATTTTGTTACCGACCGAAAGCTAGAGCATACATCACATTAAGGTTATGTGACATACCGCGGTCGGCATCTGAAACTGCTTACTTCGTTTTTAAAGGGTGCTCCGAGTTTCTCGATAAAAGCAAATTAGGTATCTCCTCATCCATTCGTTACCAACATTAACCTTATTTGTTTTTGTGTAAAAACATCCGGTATCTATAAAAAAAAATTAGTAAATAGTTTTTGATACCGACTGGGCTTTGAATGGGCGCGGGGGAGGATGTGTCACATTGCCTCAAGATGATGTGATACTACTTAGATTACATACTGCACTCATCAACTTTGCATTCTAATAAAAGAAACCTTTCCTTCTCCCCGCAATCTCAACTGTCTCTGTGGTCGTTTAGTATTTTTGTTTATCTCTCCTCTGACGTTACACCTCATTCTTATAATTCCTAAAAATCCTGCAAGACTACAAAAGTATTCAAAGAACGACCGTTACCTATTAGAGATGATAGCAAAAAATATGAACATAAAAACAAATGAATCTCGTGAATGATGATAACCCCATTGTTTCCGTTGGAAATCGTTTTAATGTCAAAACTTACCACTCGGAGTATCATTATTCGTCGTCTTGTTCTGAGAAGCATCGGAGTATCCTTTGCTTACCCACGAATTGTTTTTTTTCGTATTTCGTAATCGTCAACTGTTGATTACACAACGCACTGACTCACAGCATCACTGATAATCACTAAACGAAAGTTCTTACGTATGTCGTTAACCCAATAAAATAGAATTTGGTATATCGCAGGTGTTATGCCGATATGACAAAGCCAGGGATTTGTAAAGCTATTGCGAACATCTTAACGAAGGGTTAACAAGATACTGGGATATTGCGCGGAGGAAGCGCGCGGTCTGTGTTGGGTGCAGGTGGGCATCGGACGCTTGATGCACAAGCCGGTGGCAGTTAGGCCGCGAGTTTACGATCGCTCCTTTAGCTTAGCCGCTAGCGGTGACTAGGGCAGCTATAGCATTGCTTGAATTTTACATGGCCGCGCCAGTACGTGCGTTCGACATACCTCGCGCTGCATGTATATCTTACTGGCTCTCCTCTCACTCGATGGAACGCTTGGTAGCTAGTAAGTACGTATTCGCCATGAGATAAAGACGAGAGAGACTCGTAATGCAGAATTTACTAAGCAGAGACTCCGGCGCATACGAACGACACCGCGAACGGTTTACATCATACCCGGTGTGCCATGTTGCACTAAACAGCCTTGAGGTGCGCACATAACACCTGAATATTCCGCGTTCTCAAACACGCGGTTATGTAGTTTGGTCATAATTTATCTCGGAAATTTTTAAATCGCGTTCAATTCCTTCTAAATTTATTTATATTCGAGCGAGGAAGCATTTTTTAGATTCTAATAAATTTTCAATTAAATATACGAAATCCAATATGCAATGAAAAGATAAAAAGTATGATTGCGATAATTCTTCTCCTTCGATTGCAAAATTGCGTCTAAGGATATTTTGTTTATCGACGCCGCATCGCGTCAATGTCACCCAAATGGTTAATAAATTAGAATTGTTTTTATTGAATTCTTCGTTAAAGATTTTACGAGTATTTGATTATATTTTACCAGGAAATTATTGCTTGGATAGGTGGAAAACTAAATTATGAAGGAATGGGGTTGATAAACACTTTTAATTAAAACTTTTTCTTTATCGCAATACCATTGAATTGATTTTAAACCAAACTTTATATCAAATTGAGTCAGACACAAATTACTCATATCACTTACGGAGTTTTTATTAACGCTCACATTTATTGATATAACGGACGGTGAATCAGAATGCAATAATAAAGGTAAAGATCCCTGTATCCAACCAGGCCATTAAGACTACGTATATATTCCATCTATGTTGAGGCGAAGGATAGGCATGTACTGGTTCCTGGTTCGTTATTGGGACCTTTTCCTTATACGATATAGATCAATATTCTCACATAATTAATGTTTTTGCTTCCTCATAAAGCTTTCTTTTCATGAAAACATTTTTTTTCGATATTTTCTCATCAGGTTACTCAAATTGATCTGTAACGTCAAGGAAAATGGTTAAGACCGAAAATTTCAAATCTCCGTATCTCAAGAATTACTCGACCGATCTAACTGAACTTCAGTGTTCAAGTAAAGCAGAATCATCTCTTACTTCGGTGAAGACGTATGGAATTTAGCATGTTTTTGATATTTTTTAAAAAGCTTTCATGAGTTGAACTCAGGTTTTATGCAGAATCTCATTAATATTCATGTGATGCTAGTAATATGTTAAATTTTTCAAAGATCGTTAAAAGAGTAAGAGTAAAAGTTAGTCAAAGCTTAAAGGATGCTTGATGTTTTCAATTTTTACCGCTTCTACTTTCAAAAAATTTGACGAAATGAGCTAAAACTTTATAGACAACCTAATAACATTTAAGGATACCTATTTAATACAAAAATACGTTGATAATCTCTAGAGGCGTTAAACTTTTAAAGCAATCTGTTTTATATTCACGATTGTCGAGGCAAAATTAGAAGTCCTGTAAAGAGTTAAATGATTTGAGCAATTGTCAGTCACGCAGTGAATTCTCATTACTTGTTACAATTTTCGTTAATATATATTAAAGCGATAATATTCTAGAGTACTTTGAATTTCTTAATTTGTCGATTACTCAATTTTCGTTAAAGTTATACAGACGCGTATCGTGTGACTATATAAGTCGCTGTAATTGAATTGACGGATAGTCCCTTCAAGGAGCTCATTAATGATTGCATCGTTACTGCATCGCGTAAGTAGCTGCGAGATTCTGTACTCGGCATATACGTGTTGTCACGCCTCAGGGCTCGGCATCTCTTCTGCGCCACACTATATGATTATAGCCGTCGCCTTCGTAACGCTGCACACGCTTACTCTACGAAAAAGGAGACAACTGTATCTCTCGAAGAAAAATAAATTGCAGATTTGAAAGAAATTAGACTTGTGGTGGCACGCGAGTTCGTGTAATAGTTACAATACGGAAATCCGCTGAGTAGATGAATTATTATTTAGTTTCACGCCATTCCCAAGCTATATTTGGCGCGATGATTTCTGAGCGAGCTGTATCAACACGGTATATCAGATTATATATATAGTGTCGGTACAATATGCTGCGGTTTCCTCGTGATGACACAACAGTGTATCAATTTCGATATTTCGCACTCTAGAAGTAGCATTTTTTCTCCCTCTTATCCTGAATTTTCATTGTAATACACAGCGTTTTTGTGCCACATTTCCCTGATCCTTGGTTGCTCTGTAGCTCTCTTTTCCACTCGTAGGTGTAAATCGTTGTGCGCCCAAATAAGAATCCTGCTCTATGACTCGAGCATTGAGTTTGTACTTTATTCGATTTACCAACAAGCGTAAATCATCAGCTACAACTCTCAGTATTCGCTGATGGTACTGCACTCACTGGGTATACATACTGCCGTATGTACTTTCTCTCTCGAGCCGGGTCGGTAAAGATTTACCGTAGTCACAGATTTTGCTTTAAATCGATGATCGTGGTGTATATACATATATAAGAAAATTTGTTATTTAAAAGTTTTTGAATGCAAAAAACTTTAATAAACAGAATTTTTACTTTAAAAAGTTTTCGTATGAAAATAAATCTGAAAGGAATGAAATAACTTCCGATGTCATTTTAGTTCATATTTAAATTACAATAATTCATTTACCGTTGTCACTATGGTCGGGAGATGTCTTCTTCTACGTTAGAAAATGTCCATATCGTGAATAACTTTTCTTTTAAATTAGAGTCTAGACGCCAGCATGTTTCTTGATATGTAAGAAACGATTGCAATATCCAGAAGTTGTCCTTTATATATGAAGTTAACTAAAATGACATCGGAAGTTATTTAATCCTTTTTAGATTTATTTTCATATGAAAACTTTTTAAAGTTAAAGTCCTGTTAATTAGCTCTCTCAGCTCGCTATGCGTAACGGTGAACTGTAGAATTGCAAGATGTAGTTCACCGTTCTTCTGTTTTATGCGAAAGATCAACCATGGCAGAGAAATTTGCATTACAGCACGAGTCACGTAACCTATGGTCTGAGAATTCGCAAGTGTGTGAAAGACAGATCTAAACCTTCTAAAACTTATTTTCCCGTTCCCAGATTTTCTGATAGATGTCGGAATTGTGGAGCTTACTATAATGCCACAATCACGCAGTAAGCACATTAATTTGACGTCACAACAAAAATGTGTTGAAAGTTTTAAGGTAAACTGATGATTATCGAGCCTCATCTTAAAGACTATACGTTTCCCACATTTCTGTCGTTCTCTCACGGTCCATCACGATCGCCTACGTCGCTATTTCACTCGCACTCGGAGCGGCTCGAGCATCGTCTTAAGACGGATGTGTTCCTCCTCGGCTGGTAACAAAAACTGTAATCCAAATTTCTCCGTCTCAATTGTTCTGAATAAAAGAGGAGGATGGTGAATTGTGAGGAAGCTCACAATTCTACGGTTCACCATTCTCATATTTTTTCCAAAAGAACAATATCGTGGCCGAGCAATTCACAGTGGGAAAATCCAGCTATCTCTCTCGCACGTATAACGATCTAAGAGAAACAGACGAAGTGTAGACGACATTCATCACCTCAATGTAAGAAATACATAAATATAGAAACGTGTAAAGAAATGCATCATCAACCAGTCGGACGCATAATAAAAAAGACACATGGCCCCCTTTCGTCTCCCATACTTTGACACATCTGTGTCGAAGCGTTAAAGAAATTAGTGCACGAGGTGGCACACGACAATGAAATATATAAGGTCATTGACCTGCCTCGCAACAGATTAAAAAAACACAGAATTTAGTAAATACGAATGACAAATAGTGTTTGTTTTTTAGAAATTCGCTTCGAGAGGAATGGACGATAGTCTTTAATGAGTTTTATTTGTTAGCGTTCACTTTCTTCATTCTCTTTGTTATTATATTATTATTATTATTCATTATACAAGAGCGTGGAGGGGATATAAACGCCTGAGCGTAGGCTGGTCAGCTGCTGCGGTTCGCGGGGAAACGTAAGAGCGAATGAGACAGCATTTCAACATACATCGGCGACGTCTGGCGGAGCGCGCGCGCAGTTTCTGACGCGCGTCTGCCAGTGTGAGCCGTCCAGCGAGGACCGTCCGACGACCAACTACAGCTTTGCTTAGACTTTGTGTGTTGTTATCGCGCTAAACGTGATAATAATAGTAAAACATGGCTGCCAGTGGTTCCGGATCAAAGAAGCAAAAACTGAACAATTCGTCGAGTTTGATGTGCAATGGCTCGTCGGCGCTGCACAACGGAACTCATATTCGTAACCCTGTAATCGTGCAGCCCGAGATGGCTTTTTATTGCTTCGACGTCCTGTACTCTCAGCTCCACCAGCTCGATCAACCCAAGTCACCCAACTTTAGCAATGAAGCGTTGTGAGTTGTGCCACGGACTCGAGTCTCGATGTCGTGCCATTTAATCCCATCATTACTCGTTGCTACCAGCTCTCTTACGTTCTCACTTTATCAAACGCTCGCTGTATCGCCATCTTACTCTGTATCCTCCGTCTCGCTCCAACATCTGCCCTTCGTCGTCCCTGACCGCTCGTCTCTCGCACGCCCTCCCACGACGCTTCGTCCTCGATATACCTGCTTTGTTTCATATTTTCTTACTGTCATTTGTTGCGCAGTCTCAATTGCATTCAATGGATGCAGAAATCCATAGATCAATCCGTATACTTCATTTTTATTATTCTGCACTGCCATGTTACCAATAATACGGATTACATGAATGTTGGTGATATATAGACTTTCTCCTGGGTACAATTGGAGTGTGACATTCCTTGTGATATGTTGTAGATTCCATGTGTTCAACTATATTTATCATGTTTAGCTTTGACAAACTTTTACTTCTATATATGAAAAAACAATTGTTTTTAGTTACGGTAATGAAGAATTTACAGTCAAGATAGTGTTTAGCTATATAGACTTTCACAATAACTTCTTTGTTAGCTCTAAACAATAGGGCTATGCTGTGATATTTATTGTTTATTTTAAAAAATGTATTATTCATCCACAATAATATTTATTACCATTTGTTTACTTGTCCTAAGATTCAGCTACAAATTGTACACAATTTCTTCTTGATAATAAGTCTGGCATGATTATTTATTTAATATTATTGCTGATAAATATTTCATCGACTCCTATATCCATCATCGAAGCAAAGTATTTTAAATAGATTTTAATTCCAATGTTTAGAGCCGTGAAATGGAACCGATAGACAATATATAAATAATTGCGTCTCTGAAAGGCACTTTCTATCTGGGAATGAATTTAGGGGTAATATATCAGTTTTATTAAATACTACTTACTCATCGATATAAGTCATCGCAATTGCTGTATTTTTCCTTAGATTGTGATGTGGCAGACTTCGTGCTATAAAAAATATGCACTGGCAAATGATATTAGATATTTTGGAGTCGACCTGGTTCATTTGTTCTTTTTAAATAAACAATGAACCACTGACGATGAAACACTTGGGCAACAAGGGAGTTGTTTGAAGGATAAAATTTGGAAATTCATGCTTTCAACCTTTGCTGCGTGACTATGTACAACTTTACGAATATTGGTTTATAAAAATAATATTAAGTATTAAAAAAATAATATCGATAATATTGCAATACTCGAGTAAATACTGCCGAGCTTACAGAAAGTACAGAACTCATTACATCATCTCCTTAGAGGAAATAAAAGAGTAAATTAATTAAGTCTACAGATAATAATCAGTAAAAAAATAATTCGTAGCCGATTAACTAAGGTCAATGCGGCATACTGATTTATACAGGCTCAACAGTTTTTCATATACAGAGAACATAGTTCTAGAAGTATCGAAAGTATCTGGTTTGCAGCCCTCTATTCGTCACGTGGTCGATCGGCAAGGATATGCGTCTCAGAGGCTGCATCGGAACGTTCAACGCGATGCACTTACACGCAGGACTTCGAGAGTATGCTGCAACCAGGTAGGCAGACACTTTATACAAACAGCTATGTTATCAAACGATAATCTCTTACCGTGTTAATTGTTGTTGCGTCTTTCCTAGCGCTTTTAAGGATTCCCGTTTCAATCCCATTACTCGGGATGAACTTCCTCGATTACACGTGACGGTCTCGTTACTCCGGCACTTCGAGGACGGTGTCGATTACCTAGATTGGGAGCTCGGGCTACACGGAATTCTCATAGAATTTCACACCGAAAAAGGCAATAAGAGAACAGCAACTTATCTACCAGATGTAGCGACTGAACAAGGTTTGTATATTTGTATAGTTCGTGTTTTCTGGAGACGCTCATTGTACCACTGGTACGAAATTCAGTATCGAAAAAAATGTTCTAACAGATTTTTCATATAATTGATAGCATTTTTCGTATTATATGTAATCATCTCAGCGACATAATGATTTTAAAGCAATCTAAAATTTGGTAAAAGTTTATATGAAAATGTTCATCTTCCAGGCTGGGACCAGATTCAAACGATAGACTCATTGCTTCACAAGGGAGGCTACAAGGGTCTGGTCACGCCTGATCTTAGACGAAGTTTGAAACTCAAGCGTTATCAGAGTGAGACGATAACCGTGAGTTATCACGAGTACATGACCCATTGGCACACTAGAAGATGCTAGCAAATGGCCGGGAATCCTTCGCGGGATCCCATGCCTCAAATTTTCCCTATTGTCGCACGCTGTAACAATACTGTTTCGCCAAGTATCTCCTATTCGCAATACAATCCTCCGGGTCAACACAATACCTGCGTGACTAATGGTCAAAAGCGCGGTTTGGTGATGGTTGAGAGACGCCACAATCCTTTTTGCTTCCTACGACCTGTTCCAATGTCCTCGCCGATAGCTCCGCTCACAGTACCGGTAGAAAATCATCTACCATATTGGTGGGATCGTGCCGGCGGTGCCTCATTTCCTCTTATCAACCCTTATTCACGCGTACAGCCTTTTCCGAATCAGCAACGATCGGACCACGATGCTCGCCATCGTAAATGACACTGACAGCGGCTATTACTCGCAACCATTCGCTGTTTGAAATGGTGCTTGTTGTACTTTTTATGTTCCATCATATATTTTTTGTCCTCACTTGCAATATCGTAAAAGAACATCCTGAGAATCGTAGAGACAAGCTAGACTTCGATAGCGACGATTGCCTGTCGTATTCGAGTCAAAAAATCGATGCTGTACTCAAAATGTACGAGCGTAATTGCTTAATCGTTACGCAGCTTCTGTCGTTACACTTGTAATAAAACTGAAGCTTTGTGTCATTAAGTAAAGAGTAACGGTCTTTCGAATACCAACATTTGCTCGTTCTCTACTTCTTTGAGATAATATTCTTGTCTTCATTAATCATAGTTGTTACAATTGATTACTTACCAGCTAGAATACACATTCGTGAATTCTTGATCACGGTTTTCTCTCACTATATATCTCTTTGCGATTATAGCCGACGGTTGATTAGATAAACGAAATTTAATAATAAATATGTGATTTGTTGATTTTTTCTGTTGCTTTTTTGCAGTACTGATAGATGATATTTCGTGTTCTTAACTAATTCACAAAAAACTGAATGTTTTTTATGCGATCGGAAAAAAATGGAGACATGGATAGTGTACATATGGCTTGTAAGATAAAATACAATTACAATCGTTAAATAAATCGCGTGGACGACCGAAAAAACGAAACTTGTTAACCGCGAGCTTCGTACGACGCTTTATGAGAAGCTCGCTCAAAATTACACAGTGCAACGTCTATCAAACGTGTCGTATTGTAATATTCTTCGACGCATTAGGTGCACTCGACTTCACTTAATCTCAGATATGAACAAAAAGAAAGAAATTCAAATTACATTAGGAGATAACGGATAAATGCAAGGTACGGTTCGTTGCTGCCGATACCAGTTTTTCGAGAATTCCGATGTTTTTTCTAAAAGTTAGAAATCTTGAAAATAACAACTTTCCTTGAATTCACATCCCTACTGTAAATAATAAGATAGCAGCGGACCCAACAATTCGAACGTATTAATTACAATAATAACATAGACGTAAGGATGATTTTCATTGTTGTGTGATTTGCGATATTGTCACAGCGTTTCTGTCACGAGCACCACCGGTTTCCTCCGAGATAGTGAATCTTTTTCTTTCTTTCGTGTCAGGGTATTTTAGGTCGTTTAATGTGAAATAAATTACCAAATGCCAGGGGGTACGGAAATGGAACGAACGGTAGCAATATAGTAAAAGTGATGAGCGCACAATGGCTAGCGCTGTAGCGAAAAATATAAATATATACTGGATGACTTCAATGGATGATTCCAACCGGATCGTATAGTTAGATGAAATTTGGTGCAGCATGAGAATAAATTCCATGATGATACCATCAATGTACTTTAACGAAAAAATAATAATAATCATATGGACAAGGCTTCTGGCAGAGTACCGAAATATCACGCGTTATACTTCCGTGTGTTAATGTTTTATTCTTTTACTTAGATCCCCTCCTCAGCTAAACAGCTGGTTTCGTTCACTGCCAACTTATCCGTTGTTGTAACGATTTGTTATATACAAATGATAAAAGAGGAAAATAATAATACTAATAAAAAATTGTGTTGTTAAATTCTGTTGAATTTAGTTATCGTTACTTATTTGAGTATTACATAAATATGTGATGTGATTGCTTTAGCAGATTTACCCATTAGACACGAGTATTGATGATAAACACTCGTCGAACTGCCAATAAAAGCACCTAATCAACGCCTTCATTTATCGATAAAACACTAAACTCGTGTACCGTTCGTGTCACGAATATTATCGAGTCCAGATTTGTTAATTTTTATAAGTTCACGAAAATTGTTCAGATGTTTCTCATCTTTTTCGGTCAATCGTCACTATTATCTTCGCGTGTCATGTTTATTCGACGTAAATGTCCCCAACTAATTATTGCGAACCGAATTAGATACGTTATTTACGGTACAACGATATTGTGCCTACATAAATAGGAAATAATTAACGCTGGGTTACCAATGGAATGTAATAAAGATTTTGCTAGATTTAGCAATATACATACAAAACATTTCACATTATGATTGTAGACTTCGGTAATGAGTAGCAAAATTAATACAGCACCGTATATATCACAGTGGGTATGAGAATAAGAAAAAAAGTTTTATATTGTCACTGTTAGGTTTACTAATCCTTTCTATATACATGTTCACGCTGGACTCTGTCGAGTGTGTTTTTGCCCGCAATTTGAATGAACGATGAAACATAAGAAATATCTCTCAAAAATAAATGAATGAGAATTTTCTTCAAATATCATTTCGAAATGGTTTTGCGTCTTCGATTGCCCTCTCTTTTTCCAACGCCTTGATCTTATTGTATATGGTATTGAGGCTCTTTGCCTCAAAATACGTTATACAGCTTGCAGCCACAGCTTGGATGAATACATTAACAATCAACCCAAATCCCATTGGCTTAGTGAACTTCCACCAGACACTCAGATGCCCTCTTATGTCTTTGTAGTATGGTAGTCTGTATGTGGCATTAGACTGTGCAAGCTATGGATTTAAAAGTCATAGATTGTAAAAATTGCTCTTTGAATATAAAGAATATTGAGCATTGAACACCACACTGTGGTATATTTAAATACACCAGAGTACACTGTACAATGTAGAGTACAATGTTAAAATGTTCTTTGTTAAAATTAATATACTCGTATAGGAAGACTTATTGTATAAATTAGCATATCAAATTTAATATACAAGTATAACGTACAATATACTAAAAGCGTTAAAGATAAGTTGTGTTTACTATACCAGTTTAGGTGTAAATAATTTAGGAGTATATTAATTTCTCAAATATATATTAACAGTGTATGGTATTTATGGATCAATTAATTATCAGGTGGATAGTAATTAACATTTACATACCACAAAATTTGCAATAGGAGACAGAACTAATGGGTAAATAGTGGAGACACTAATTTGTATCAAAGCTGCTTTATATTGTAAGCACAAAGAACAACTTTTCTTTTGTAGAAACAAATCATTCGTTACGACCTGAAAAAAAAATACTATAATTGATTGACCTAGGCTATAAATCACCTAAATGCATTGAGTTTAATAATTAATAGATGAATTATATTTTTTAAAGTTGTTAAAAAATTTGCAAATTTATTTAAAAAATAAAAAATCTGTTTCAAGCTCTACAGAAAATATGATAATTATGCAAAATCGTGACTTTTTCTAATTTTCGAATTTTATGTCAAACGCTGTGTTTTGTTGTTAGTCTTAGGCAAGGCTTGATACCTAGTTTGCCTTGAAACTTTGGATATATTTTTTAAGCCCAGATTTTTGCAGCAGCCTTAGAAGAGCTGGGCTCATTGCGCAAATGTGAGAGAGTAAGCTCCACAAATCTGAGGTTTATAAGGAAATCTGAATCCAATAAAAATTTGTTAGATACTTTTAAGTTCGTGTCTCTTGCACTCGCAGATTGTCAAACAATAAATAACATGACTGGAATCTTCCTTTAACACGTTCGGCGCCACGTCACCCAGATCCGAGTGACAGGCTATGTTTTCGTAGGTAGCCTTGTCAAGTGGGCGCTGAACGTGATAAGGTGATGTGGAACATGTACGAGTGCAAAAGATGAAACTAATGTTGCGATCTCAAATATCTCTACCACGGTTAATCTGTCGAATATAAGACAGGAACTATACTCTGCAGAATTGTTAGGCAGAGAGCAATGATCACTACTTATATCCTATAGATCAACCGTAACAAAGAAATTCAGAATATACTTTTATTATCGAACTAGTGATACCACATCACCTTAAAGAAACATGGGGGGGACTAAAAAAATATCGAATTTCAATGAAATAATAATTATTTTTCTAGAGTATTAAATTTATT
Source organism: Cylloceria caligata (assembly GCA_963942595.1). Taxonomy (NCBI): domain Eukaryota; kingdom Metazoa; phylum Arthropoda; class Insecta; order Hymenoptera; family Ichneumonidae; genus Cylloceria; species Cylloceria caligata. Next base: position 19,202,095 of record OZ012703.1, on the reverse strand, counting down.
AAATGTGTTTTAGATTTTTTCAGTTTTTCCACTTTTTTTTCTACTCAAATTAGTATTTTATCGTTACTTTTGTAAACTCACGAGTCTGTGTAATTACTGAAAATGCACTTACAAATTGCAATTCATAACTCAATTATTGACAACTGAAGACTAGGCTGAAATCCAGGATCTTGGTAAAAATGTTCATAGGAAGTTAATAATCCTTAAGTTAAGTTTCTACCTGAGTATGAAGTACAGCGGAAAACATAGCCGGCGCAAACATCGGCAAGGTCGATGTCATAAGGCCGTAATGCCGAAGATGAAGTTTTTTCCTGTACAACGCATTAATCTGCAACCCAGCGATTGCGGCAATTGATCCAAGTCCAACGATTCCCCAACTGAAGGGCCACCTTTTAACATATTACAGACGCACACTGTTTTTCGTTTAATAACGAAGGATAAACCGGCATTATGAAAATCTTAAGAGGTTATAACAATTACACATCTAATCGATCGGGCCAGCTTTGCACCTGTTCCCACTGATAACTCACAGCTTGTGCGGGAGTCAATGCAATAGCGTTTTTCGGTATCGGTCCTTTCGTCGCAACCAAAGCCATTTTTAATAAAAAAAAAAAACTCAACACTTATTTAAATAAAATATATTGTATGAATGCGTTGGGCTTAAGATTATCCAAGAATTCTAGAACTATAGTAACTTCCCTTACATTATGGGAGCGCTTGCTAGGATTTTCCTGGATGATCGGTTAGTGATCACCCCAACCACCACGAGCGCTGCTTGTATCGATTTGAACCAGGGGGGGCCAACTCCCCTCTTGGAAAAATGGTCTCGATTTTCAGCGCCTCTATCCTTGGTCTCACTTGAAGGAACTAAAAACAGTCACGTGACATTGGGCGGGATATTGAAATTCATGGGAACGCGAACCCTTATATATATATATATATTTGATTATATTTGTAAAGGTATAATTATGAATAACAAGGAATATAGGTGAAAATTATAGTTTATTGATATTTTTTCATTAATACATTCATAACAATGTAATAAAATTACTAACTAAATTTTTTTTATCGCACCACCATATTAATATTTTAACCGCGATTACGTGAACCATCGTCATAAACATGTTTCCACAATGCTCCACGCACTCATGGCACTCGATGTTTATTTCCCAATTCTCAAAGTGTTGTAGTAACACTTTGAGAATATTTCGTTGATGGCTTCGCGTTTTTAGCAATTTAAATACTCTATGTATAATTTGTTTCGAGTAAGTAGAAAAGAAGCTACTATTTCTAAGCCAATTATTACATTCTTCGCAGTTATTGAACCGTTTTATGATAGAATTAATAATATCATTACCATAATCTAATACAAATGAATCATCGCGCGCATCTACTCGTTCCATTTCAACCGGTTCGTCGTCTTCCTCGTTTTCGCTCACATTACTCACATCAGCATTTTGAAGTTCAGGCTCAGATTCTAAATATTCTTCCAATGAATGCAGCATGAAGGTATCTTCATCTGTTTCACAATTACCACCAACAATCTTAATAGACTTCATGTTATTCACTAGTAAAGTTATGAATGAGTCTTCAAATTGCCGAGGTGTTGGGTTTATATTTCGAACGGCATGACTTCTTACTTGTCCGAAAAATTTTTCTATTGGGTCTTGATTACAATAACGCATTTTTAGACTTTTAAAATCGTATTTACATTTCAATATCTCCCACAATTTTTCGAAATCCTCTACAGTTGAGATCCAATTTTTTAACGTAGGACCCGCATTTCCGCTGTAGCAATACCTTCTTCTTCGTCTATTGTAATGGTACTTTCGTCTTCCATTGTTGCTCCACCTGTTTTTAATAAAACAAATTTATTCTTAATATGTATATTTGTATAACAATATATGCATGTGTATCTTTCCTTACTATACAATAATGATATTACTACTTACATTTAAACCTTGCAAAAGTCTCAATACAGCTCGCTACTGTTCCACTTAGAACTTGCGTTGCATATTTAACACGCATTTTCTTTATTTTATTTTCCATTATATGTTCCTTAGTAATTTTCTTCAGTAGTGGCCGAATAGTATTAATATTTCTGTCAATAAGCCATGCTGTCTTGATGACATCCCACGATGCTATACGACTCGGTATGTTATTTTTGCAGCTCATCGCAAGATCTTTTGTTAATAAACCATTCCGAAAACAATTCTCAAGATGTGGAGGATCAAATAAATGCACAATTTCGTACTTTCCTATCTCGTAAGTTGAGGCTGCAAATAAAACATAATACATAAGATGTGATTCATATATGCTATATAGTTACAAGTAGACATTACTTACTTAGTGCTCTTCCTTCGCAATGGCGGTTCATTTCCGTCTGTAGGAACAATTGCTTCATTGCAGAGACATTTGGAGATCCCTGATCGCATACAGTTGCAACTATGCGGAAGCCTGCTTTGTGTATTGTATTTACATGTTCCTTGATACAGCGCAGTAATTGTATACTGTTAGTCGCTTTTGCACAAAAATGATATGAAATAGGCATCTTCCAGCCAGTGTTTAGGCCACGCAGCATAAAAACTAATACATGGTCTGCCAATTTATTAGTACGGTTGTTGCCCCAATCTTCAAAGCCACATATGATATCCTTTCGAGTATCATACATGACTTTTGATTGAATTGATATCTCGTCCCACATCAGTATGCATACTTTATCTTTGCTCGACATTTTTCGAGACATGTTCTCCAAATGTCTCAAGATCAAAGAGTTCAAACCCGGAACCAAAGGTATCTTATGAAGCATCGACTTTAGTGTTTGTGTGCATGGAATGTCAGGAAAAACTTCTCGGAAACATGTGTAAGCACGCTTCCCCATCGTTTTATATAGCGTCAGAGCCAAAGCTTTTTGTTTCGTTTCGTATCGATGTCCCTATTATATTAAAGGTGAAATGAGAATATGGAATAAATATTTTATTTGTTAGTAGACACACGCCATAAAACCTGTTATTTTTTATTGTAGACATGCACTATGCAAAAAAATTTCTACAACTACTACTACTATACAAACTTTTACTAGACATCAAAAACACAGAATGCACAGATGTTACACAGGAAAACCTAAACGAACTTACATCACAAAAACTTTTAAAAGTCTAAAAAACACAACGGCAGCAACTTTTTTTTGTCTGTCGCACGCTGGCTCACTTTCACACTCCGCGTCACGTGACTCGTTTTAGTTCCTTCAGAGCTGAGACCACAGGTAGTTGGCGTTACCGTCGATTCGTTACCCCTTTCACGGTGCGAGTTGGCCCCCCCTGATTTGAACGTATCACCTGGTATCACATAGATAGCTCCACCTCTTCCTACGCTACCAGCCATGGTGTCAATTTCTTTACACCATGGTACCCACTACTACATTTGGGTCCTTTGGTGTGATGGGCATTTTTCGCTCGCACTCACGCGTTTACAATATTTGTATTATGGTGCGTTCTCAATCATACTCACACGCTTTTAATGCTTAAGATGCGTTCTCGCCCGTAATTGTGCTGAGCTATCCCACAAAGCAAATCATACTGTACGTAAACATACAGTTTTTAATAGTTCATAAATTAATAATAATGCATAGATTAATATTATAAGTGTTTGCAAGCATACGGTTAGCGTGGAAGACCAAGGGGATTCACGACTTTTCAAACTATTTTCGCGGTAATGTATTATATGGTACCACTCGATCGGTAACAAAAACTTTAATCTGACTCTGTCACAGTTAACCTGTCAGATAAAAGCCGAAAATATTACTCTCCACCTAACAATTGTGCAAACCGACGTTCTCGTTTTTTATCCGACAGATTAACTTAAGGGGAGGTGAACCTTCCATACTTACACAAATGTGCTGTTTCACTCTCACTCCACCGTGAACTATCTCTTTTGCACTCACGCATTCACGCATGTTTTACCGCATCTTAAGGGGTACCCCCTTACTTTGAAGTGAAACATGTGTTTGAAATCATTTCAACTGCTGCTATCCCAAATAACTTCCAATATAAGTGTTTTTGATTACAAAGACTACTCTTATGCCTACTCTTCCTCGAAAACGTTTACTTTATAAAAAATTAATAAACTGTAATCTGAAGCATGGGAATATCAACGACATCCAAGTGTCAGGCACTTGCAGTTCGACACCGCTTGATTGACAGAGTTTATGTGAAATTAGCATGAAAATACACAGGGATAATTAGAAATAAAAACTAAGGATCTAAAAGTGTTTAGAAAATGTGTTACTTTTCTAAGCGTCCGAGAGAGGCCTGCTGTCAACAGGCAATCTTTCATCGGATCCTTCTATACAGGTGGATTTCCCCTCCTTTCGCTCATCCTTCTACCGGCTTTTCCTTCTTAATCACTTCTACGTCGGTTTTCATAGAGAGCGCTTCACATCACGAGTTCATGCTTATCATTCTTTGCACGACGGAATTCGAGTACGAGGGTTGTCTGAAAAATTTCCGACCTCAACATTAAGATGGCAGCACTCGTCAAAAAAAGTGGGGAAATGATTTGCGCATGCTTTGAAAAGTATTCACCAAAATTTCAGCCATTTTGGACACGCAGTTGTTGTTTAACAATCGTTTGAGTGAGTCGATGTGAGTGTTTTTGTGAAAATGGAAAAAATCGAGTATCGAGCTGTCATTAAATATTTATTTTTGAACGGCAATACGCCTACGCAAATCAAAGACGAGTTGGACGCTGTGTACGGGGACTCTGTACCATCATTGACCACCGTGAAATTTTGGACAGCTGAATTTAAACGTGGCCGTACCAGCGTGGTTGACGATAACATCGCTCAAGTTCACAAGTTAGAGAGATAGAAGAGGCTATGAATATGTTCAAAGAACGTGTTTGTAACATATTGAAACAAGATTTAGGCATGAGAAAACTATCCGCGCGTCTGCTGCCGCGTTTGCTCACTTTGGACCAGACACGTTTTCGAATGAACATTTCCAACGCTCTGTTGACGCAATTTAGCGCAATAAACCAGAGTTTTGGCGCCGCTTAATTACTGTTAATGAAACTCGGATACACCATTACACTCCAGAATCAAAAATACAGTCAAAACAGTGGACTGCGAAGGGGGAATCGGCTCCAAAAAAGGCAAAGACTGTTCCTTCGGCTGGGAAAGTGATGGCGACTGTTTTCTGGGACAGTTATGGAGTTATCTTAATCGATTATCTTCAAAAAGGGAAAACCATTACAGAAGCATACTACGCATCATTACTTGACAAGCTGAAGGCAGAAATTTCGGGAGGACGGCCACATTTACAGAAAAAAACGTCTTGCTTTACCAAGACAATGCGCCGTCTCAGACCTCAGCGGTTGCCGTGGCGAAAATCGATGAATTACGATTTGAACTACTTGACCACCCTCCTTACTCACCAGATCTAGCCCTAAGCGAATTTTTTGTTCCCTAAACTAAAAGTTGCGCTCGGAGGACAGAGATTTTCGTCGAATGAGGAGGCCATCACCTTCGTAAACAACTATTTTGCAGAGAAAGACGCCGAATATTATTTGGACGGGTTGAAGAAATGAGAGTATCGCTGGGAGAAGTGTATAGACTTACAAGGAGACTCTGTAGAGAAATGAAAATAAATTTAAAGAAAAAATGTCTTGTATCTTTTTTAGGTCGGAAACTTTTCAGACAACCCTCGTATTCTCTCCATAATCTGTTAAAGTGTCGCGCGAATCGTTCAATATACACCCGAACTATTCGACGGCATTTGTGCGGCATTTCTTCGATAACAGACAAAAACATTTCTGTCACTTCGCCATACGGATCTGTCAACATTACATTAATATTGTCTCACATTATGTATATATAATTTACCAAATACCTCTCATTTGTATATCTTCCTTCCGCTTGAGGCATTCCTGCTATTAAAGTTTCTCCCACAAGGATTCATTCGGACTCTTCCTAATATTTTTGGTCCTAATATTTCAAGCCGGATACGAGAAAATTTAATCCAGAAATTTGTATGTGCGCACTCATGGTCACGCGTTCAAAGTCCCTTTGTGCAGATGATCGTTGCGTTCGAGTGAGATTCGCGCTCTCTCTCTCTCTCTCACTCGCATATCTTCGGGGCTCTGTCTTCGTGCGAACTCGGGCGCTCTCCATCTCTTATAAGCGTTTATTTGTGGACTCTTTGTCAACGAGAGACGTGCTATCTCACTCAGTCTCAATCTCAGATGCTCTATCTCACTTCTTCTCTCTATCTTCTTCAGTGCGGAGCACGCTATCTTCCTCCCTCGGTGAATATGGTACGTTCTCGCTCACAGGCATGTGTTTCATGACCTCTCTCTCTCTCTCTCTCTCTCTCTCTCTGTTTTCGGTTTTCTCTTTGTTCGGTATCGAGTGGGTGTCAGGAATTTGAACGCTTCCAAGATGGAACGGCGTATCGCGGATTTATGCAGCACTCAGCATGCATTCGCAGTATCGCCCTAAAAACTCTTGACCTGACACCGCAATCCATGTTCCGTATGCTTGCTACAACACCTTCTCGAATCAAATTAGTGGCGGTTTCAACAGGAGCATTCGTTTCTTCTGGAAATAAACTGCAACAATCTCGCGGAACATGAATATTTCATGGACGCCATCGAAACTTGTCTTCGACACTTGGTAACGGCTTACAAAGAGGCGGAGGTTGAACTTCTCGTAATTAAAGAACAGTACGGCAGAGTCGAACCTACCGGAGCTTATCTTGCTGACAGTTCCGATGTTGCTCATTCTTCAACCCACCGCTTCGAACTTCGATGATGAATTTCATTCGTGCTGACCTTTTCATGACCCCAAACTCGGAAATTACTTCAGTCGAGAAGATGGATTATTTTTACAGCTTCGGAACGCTTCAAGCAAGCCAGTTGCCTCTTCTTCACCGAAAGAGCCTCAGGATATAACTTTCTCAAGGTTCCTTCACCGGCGGGAATTGCTTTTTATCACGGGAACACTGCAACGGTCTCTGCAACTTCAACTAGAAGCACTTCAGCTTCCTCTGAAGCAACTTGAGTCTATTCAAAGTCTCTTCTACTCACTGTGTTGATTTGGACGCTACTGTCACGCATCCATCTTCAAGACAGCGAGACCTTCGACCTTCAGTATTACTGGCCACTGGTCAAGCAATTCTCTTTCACGCCTTATTCGTCTTCTCGTCGACCTTGGTGCGGATTTATCCTTCATTTTGTAGCGTGCCGTCCAGTTTCTTCTTCTTGAACGAATCGCTGCCGTTGATGAAAGCAGCGATCGTCGGCATTATCAGTCAATCGGCTGGGCCCACGAACACTTCTTTGCTTCCCTCATTCTCAACTTCCGGACAATGGGCACATTTTCAAGGTCTTCCACCAGTCGATCCGGATTTTCTCACGCCAGGGCCGACGAACGTCAGCATTGGCGTCAACACGTACGATCTGCTCATCGAATCAGAGATCGTCAATGGTCGCCCTTTCTATCGCTTAACGGACTCTTGTTGGATGGATCGTTCTCGGTCCTGTTAAAAACTCAACTTTAGCTTCATTTCAGGTTCATCATTCTTCAGTAGAGGAATACGTCTTTTCATTGCTGACAAAGTCTTGGGCTCAAGAGGAAATTCTTTTAGATTCAGCCCTTACACTTGAGCCCGAAGAGGCTGCTTGCGAACAACACTTCCGATCAACGCACTTAACAGATGCTGACCGACGCTACACAGTTCGACTTCCATTTAAGGCTCCGATCCCGTCCCTCGGCGATTCCTTCTTAGCAGCGTGCGCTTCCTTCTTCTTCTTCAACGGTGGCTTTTAGTAAATGACATTTACCGTGAACTCTACCCCGACTTTCTTCGAGATCACGAGGAACTTGATCACATAGCATGCGCTTCGACAACGATGGATTCAACTTGGGGAGAATTTATTCGATATTTCCCTCATTTCCCTGCCGCGATGGCTTTAGTTCACATGTTGAGCGCCACGTCAGCCATCGGTGGCTGACACTGAACTTGCCGTTTAGGTCGCGTCAACCACCGGTGGCTGACAACGGCCCGCCTGACGGCTAAGTGTGGCTTGAACCAAAAGGCACAGAAATTCGACGTGGCGCTTAACGTGTTAACACTCTCGTTAACAGTCGAACTTCACGGATTTTCGGACGCTTCGCCATTAGCCATGTCAGCCATGATCTACCTTCGGTCAACTTTGCCGGACCGCTATTCAACTGTTACTTTTGTCTGTTCGAAGACCACGGTATTTCTCAAGCGGCTGATTATTTCTCGGCAAGAGTTAACGGCAGTTATTCTTCTTGCACGGCTCATGTCGTACGTTCAGAAATCTCTCGAACTTCAAGAAAATTCGCTTTTCCTCTGGACAGATTAGTCGGTGTCACTCATCTAGATCGCTTCTTATCCTTCGCGTAGGGAGGACTTCATCCGGAATCGAGTCACTTCAATACAACATTTTACGTCACAAGAGACGCGGAGGTTCATCCCGGGCAAGTAGAACCCCGCAGACTGTGCAGTCTGTGGGCTTCGCTGGTGTCATGGGCCGCCGTGTCTCTCACAGTCACCCTTCAACTAGTTGGTCCCTTCATTCAACACCGATACCGACGGTGATTTAGAGCAACGTCCTGGACTCGTCTTCAATTCCGCTTCAGGTACTCTTCAGTCGATTTGGGACCTTAATGATCGGTGCTGCTCTCTCAATCGGCTTCTACGGATAACGGCTACATATCAAAGAGCGATTTCTCGGTTCAAGCGGGTTCCACAGTCTTCTCGGGTCACACCGATCGCACCGGGACACCTGGAAAATGCCAAATTCATCTGGCTACGCCTCATTCAATCGGCATACTTCACTGCTGCGCTACGAATAATTTCAAGCGGAGCTTCATTTCCGCGGAACAACTCTTTGGCTGCCCTCACTCTCTTTATCAACTCAACCAAACCAACACTCCCGTGTGGGCGGGTATCTCAAACACTCTTTTCTCAATCCCGAGGTAAAACATTCACACTCACATTTTGCCTCAGACTGCAACTTTCATCTGCTTCTGTGATTTACCTCGAGTCAGTCACGGACTATACCACGGAGGTCTTCACTATGGCACGAACTCCATCGGGGCCGATGCATCGCTACGGGCACCCTTCAAGGCGAGGTCAAAAGAAATAAACGGCACAATCTCTGCACTGACTAACTTCGGGACAAAGTGATCCTTCAATCTACCGGCACCTCACATGGGTGGAAATTGGGAGCCTGTGGAATCCACAAAACTTCATCTTCGCAGAGTTCTCGGCGAGACTGTACTTGCATATTAAGAATTTACGACTCTTCTTACACAAGTCGAGTCAGTTCTCAATTCTCGGCCACTTTGTCACCTCTCAGACGATTCAGAGGACACTTCAGCTCTAACACCGGGTCATTTCATCATCGGCGAGGCACTCACCACCATACCGGAACCATCTTTTACTTTAACGGCGGAATATTGGTTGTTTCGTTAGCAACTCCTTCAAACCAAGCTTCAACACTTCTGAAAAGATGGTCTTCTGAGTACCTCCAACGAACCGTATCTATTTCGAAATGGTATCACCCTTCAAACACGATATAAGTCGGATCCCTTGTACTCATTACAAACGAGAGACTTCCACCTTCAAGATGGCCACTTGTTCGAGTGGTGGAACTTCACCCGAGAAGCGACGGCTTAACCTGGATCGTTCCTCTTCGAACGGCCTCTTCAACCTACAAGCGACCGACTTTCAAACTTTGTATTCTTCCCGTCGATTCTTCGTCCACGGATATTGCCGAAGGCGGGGAGCATGGTCAAAAAAGGTGTGAATTTTCTGGCGCCCGAGCGCGCGGTCACTTCGGTTCTCCCCTCCCTTCGCTCATCCTTCTACCGACTTCTCCCTTTTAATCACTTCTACTTCAGTATTCATGGAGAGCGTTTCGCGGCACGACTTCACGTTTAACATTCTTTACGCGATGGAGTTCGAGTGTTCTCTCCATAATCTTTCAAAGTGTCTCACGAATCGTTCAATTTACGACCAAGATATTCGAGTGCACTTGTGCGGCATTTCTTCAATAACAGACAAAAAACAGTTCGGTCACTTCGCCATACGGATCATCGTCACACGGATCTGTCATTGCGCCTATTCCTCACCACGTGGTGCGATTCGCCAGCACACACGGTCATTGTGAAGGATAAATAATTCGTACGATGAACAATGAAGTACCAGTTACTTAAGATTTCTCTTTCGTTAACGAACATTGTTCCTTTATTTTACATTCACATATTTCTTTTTCAATTGTGTAGTATCAGCGAATAAATCTGCGCGGCGTGAAAATCACTTACATTATACTCGTATATATAATTTACCAAGTGCTTCTCATTTGTGTATCTTTCTTCCGGTTAAGGCATTCCTGCTATTAAAGTTTCTCCCACCAGGATTCATTCGGACTCTTCCTAACATTTTTGTTCAAGAAGAAGAAACTAGACGGTACACTCCAAAATGAAGGATAATTGCGCGCCAAGGTCGATGAGAAGACGAATCCGATGTGAAGAGCTCGATGTAGAAGAGAGAATTGCTTGACCAGTGGTAAGCAATACTGAAGGTCGAAATGCTCGCTGTTTCGAAGAAAGATCCGTGACAGAAGCGTCCAAATTCGACACAGCAAGTAGAGGAGACTCCGAAGAGACTGAAGTCGTTTTAGATGAAGCCGAAGTGGTTCTGGTTTAAGTGACGGAGACCTTTGCAGTATTCCCGCGATGAAAATAAATTCCGCCGTTGAAGAAACCTTGAGAAAGTCATGCCTGAGGTCATGTCTGGCTTGTTTGGAGCGGCCGAACCTGTGTAGTAGCCGAAGGAGAATTAATTGAAGATGGAGGCGTGTGTGATGCTTGTTATTGCAATTGGAACAGCGGACGATTACACGCCAATTAACTGCGAAATGATGTCCGAGGCAATTGAAATACAACCGACGCTGTTTGACGATTTCTCGTCTCTCCTTCGGCATCTTCTGTTTGAAGAGCGGGCATACTGATTGAAGTGCTGGCTGGGGCCGAAGTGGCAACGCTGCATGGCCGAGCTGGCGGGCCAAAGTGGTCCAGTAAGCTCCATGGCGGTAGCCGAATAAGCTTGAGCAGTGAAATTCAAGCCGGGAAAGGATAAAGCCGGGAATAAACGACGGGAAACGTCGAGCCGGGAAACGATAAAGTGCACCAGAAAGATGTCCCATTAGTCAACGGGACCGTCCAAGGCCCGAACAGCGTTCAACACTTCAGTGGCTGTGGTGATGAGAGTATTGGACGCCTTCGCCAATCGAGCAGTGAGGCACTTAATGGTGAAGAGGCTATCGAGTTGCGAGTTAATGACGAGCCGTTTGTTCTCATATTGGCTGACGTAAATATCCTATGCCGAAGCGAAAGAGTATGTAGAAACCGAAGGATTTGCAATGAGCAGCGCTGCATCGCCATGAAACGAAGTGGGAAGATAATCCATCTTCTCGACTGAAGTAATTTCCGGGTTTTGACTATCCATCGAAACGAAGAGATCAGGAGAAGACCGTCACGAACGCAATTCACTATCGAAATTCGGAAGCTGAATGAACGAATCCGGGATATTATCCGAATATTCTGAATCCGGGCATTCTGAATCCGGGTGTGAGCACCGGTGGGGTGAAGGATGGGCAACAGCGGAGATGTCAGCAAGATGACCTCCGGTAGATTCGACTCTGTCGTAATGCTCTTTTATTACGAAGAGTGCAACCGTTGGTTATTACGAAGAGGGCTATTTGAAAAGATTTTGGCTTGTTTAAGAAAAACACATATTTCGAAGTAAAACAAAATTTATTTCTCGACGTAGTCTCCCTGCAACTCGATATGTTTGATCCAACATTTCTCCCATCCTTTTGAACTATCAGAAAAAAATTGATTGTCTAAACCTGAAAAATACTGATTTACAGCGTTTTTTCACCTCAACATTTGACTAATATTTTTTCCCCCGAGAAATTATTTGAAATTAGGAAACAGGAAAAAGTCACTGGGTGCTAGATCTGTCGAATAGGGTGGATGCGGAAGCAATTCGAACTTCAATTCGTTCAATTTTAACATTGCGACCATGCACATGTGAACCCGAGCGTTATCCTGATGAAACAGTACTTTTATCTTGACCAAATGTGGACGTTTTTTCTTAATTGTGGCCCTCAATTTATCCAGCAATGCAGCGTAGTACTGACCGTTGATTGTTTCACCCTTTGCAAGGTAATCGATAAGAATTATTCCACGGCAATCCCAACAAACTGTCGCTCTCACTTTTCCTGCAGAGAGAATGACTATGCCTTCTTCGGAGTTGGTTCCCCCACCGCAATCCACTGCATTGACTGTTGATTGGTCTCAAGCGTATGGTGGTATACCCAGGTTTCATCGACGATTATCATTCGCCGCATAAATTCCGCTGGACTTTTTTTATACAGGCTAAGACACTCGCGCGACATGTCCGTCCGCATGCGCTTTTGGTCGATCGTCAACAAGCACGGCATCCAGCGCGCGGATAATTTTCTCATATCCAAATCTTGATGTAAAATCTTGTGCACCCGTTCAGATGATATCCCCCAAGCCTCAGCATACCCTTAATAGTCAATCGACTTTCTTCCATCACAGTTTGATGCACTAAATCGACTATTTCGTCAGTTGTAGTGGTTTTTCGGCGCCTGGAACATTCTTCGTCTAAAATGCTCGTACGACCACGTTTGTACTCGGCCACCCAATGTTTGACCGTTGTAAGTGAAGGGGAGACTTTACTGTATACATAGTCTAACTCATCTTTTATTTCCTGAGTCTTTTCCCTTTCAAATGAAGGAATTTTATCACTGCGCGATACTCAATTTTCGTCATTGTTGAGAGACAATGTCAGGTGACAACTTTGGAAGAGTGCCATAGACAAAGTAATGATTAGAATCACTTGAAATTTTTACGGTTTACGTATGTCAAGACCATCTATAGGACGGCGAAAGAAAATTTTTTCTACAGTTACTTTATGTCGATGAGACCGGATGCTTTTAAAATGGCTCTCGTATTTAACTTCAACAGTATTTTTCTTCGCCAAAAAGCAATGCTTTATTAACACACGAAATTCCTTTTTATCCATTTTTTCAAACTAACAAAAGTTGCTTCACTCAAAATGCTATATCTCACAAACTAATAGTGCGACAGCTGTTAAATTTATACACATTCCTTAATGAGGAAGCCAGACTTGGAATAACCATTACCCGTAAAGAAAAATCTGTGGGTGGGTGAGAATCATGAAAAAGTAATGGGGAATTTCCAATTTACATTCTTTTCTATCAGATAAATGCACTTACCATTTTTCATGCTAGTGTTCGTGTACTTGCGGGATCGGCTGGATTTCTCAACTTTGCAAGATTGAGATATATTTCAGGAACAAAACGCGCTCACTCATTGGATTAAAATACTACCGATTACCATTGTTACGTCCCGGTAACAAAAATTGAAGAATTGCCCTGTTTTTGGCCTTAGCTACGGTTAATTGGTCACGGATCCTGGCTAACGATTTCATGGATGATTTACATTTGCTTTAAAGCGGTTTTGCGGCCTCCGCGTTATTGTTTCGAAATGAGACGGGGGCAGCTACCACAAAAAGGGATTAATACACAAATAGAATCCGCGGTAGTCCGCATTACTCTCTGGCGCAGGATGAATTCAAGAATGAATACTTAAAGAACCAAGGATTTCGCCTTACTACTATTTTTACTGACTGGTTAGAGATTTTGAATGTAGGTTTTAAGAACGACGACAGCTGACTAAAAAAACCACATTTCGGCCCTTTTGTACTTTATAGATATTCCCCTGAGCTATACGCAGGGGTTGGAGAGGGCAAATCCCTCTCATTCTAATTGACTAGGAACTACCCGTCTCGCATACTCCTGATGGCTTACGAGAAGTTCCTTAAAACTCTACAATGGTTTTTATTTTGTGTCACAAAAGGAGTTGGACAAGGCAAATTTCTTATGCCTAGTTGGTTGGATCCTGACATCTCCCACGTACCTGATACTCTTGGAGGTTTAGTAGTAAATGGCTCCTCAAACCATAGGAACCATTTGCTACTCATGTACAACTGCGGGGAACTATTGTACTTGCAGTTGTTTGGGCGGCCGTTAAATGTTTAAAAATGTCGACTTGCACTCCCAGCTGCAATATGGTTGCTTTTCCACAAGACAACCGGTTGTCGAACTTGCTAGGGATACTATTTATATCATATACAATATACGAGGTGTATATGTATCAACATTTGACGCATTTTTTGTAAAATTGTATATTTCATAAAGTTTAAACCCCTCGATTGATTCTAACAAAATTCAAGATAAAGTATCCCTGTATTCTAGCCAATTTGCATGCCAAGTTTCGGTTTGATCGATGAAAATTTACGAAAGCTAGAGTATAAATAGTTTTTTTTTCTAAAAATTACGAAAAGTCATAATTCTATAAAATCTGAACGCCTTGGCCGATTCTTGCCAAACTCAATATCAAACAACATTATCCCTTGGCCTGCTCTTACAGAAAGTTTTCTACAAGATAACATTAAAACAGGTATCTTGTATACGATATGAAGCAAATCACAAAACATCGAAAAACTCTGAAAAAGTTGTGGCATCTCGAATAAATTCGGCATATACTTTAGCACTATGACATCACTTACAATAAAAATATTGCTTAATTACTACCACACGGAAAGAAAAAAGCAGTTCGGCAAACTGACACATTGGTTCCGGCAACTCACCGGAATAGTTAGCATAGCGCCAACTGCTCCGTTGGTTCAAGAAACTACAATGCCGTTGGTAAAATATCGGTGGTAACAGCTCGTGGTGATGACAGCAGTGTGATTGGTCACAGGCATCAAGTCGTTGGCATTCAGTACTATTTTTCCCTAATCAATCGAAAATAGTTGGAAATACTATTTCGATTTGATTTCTGCAACTAATTCGCGATACAGCATATGCTGGAAAGGGTTATCGCAACTACTTTTTTCTTCCATGTGCTAGAGGATTCCAATATCGGCTAAACAAGATAAAAGAACTCGAAGAAAAGCGAGCTGGACGAATACTGAAACTTGAAAGACGTTATAAACTATAAAATTTTTGACGACAATTCGGTTGTTACACACTGTGCAAAAATTTACGATACTAAAGGGTGGTTAAATTTTAAGGGCCGATGTTGATTTTGAATAAAACACAAATTATTTAGGAAATTATTGTCAATTCTTTTTATTATGATAATATGGTATGGTTCAATTATGTATGGAACAAAATATCGGCCAAATGGCCGCCGCGACCTCGGCGGCACACCTCCATCCGATGGTCCAAATTTTCGATGACGCTTAGGCATAATTGAGGTTCTATGCCGTTAATGTGCCGAATTATCTCATCCTTTAGCTCTTGAATTGTTGCTGGCTTATCGACGTACACCTTTTCTTTCAAATAACCCCAAAGAAAGAAGTCCAACGGTGTCAAATCACATGACCTTGGCGGCCAATTGACATCGCCACCACGTGAGATAACACGGCCATTGAATTGTCGCGCAAAAGAGCCATTGTTTCGTTAGCTGTGTGGCAAGTCGCACCGTCCTGTTGAAACCACATATCGCCCACATCCATATCTTCCAATTCGGGCCATAAAAAGTTCGTTATCATCTCACGATAGCGAACACCATTCACAGTAACTGCCTGACCGGCCTCATTTTGGAAAAAATACGGCCCGATGATGCCGCCAGCCCATAAACCGCACCAAACAGTCACTCTTTGTGGGTGCATTGGTTTTTCGACAATCACTCTTGGATTATGATTCGCCCAAATGCGGCAATTCTGCTTATTGACGAATCCACTGAGGTGAAAATGTGCCTCATCACTGAAGATGATTTTCTTCGAATATTGATCATCCACTGTTGCCATTTCTTGCCACCATTCTGACCATTGACGACGTTTGGAATGGTCAAGAGGCTTTAGTTCTTGAGTCAATTGCACCTTATAAGCGTGTAAATGCAAGTCTTTATGCATAATGTTCATCAACGACGAGCGTGAGAGGTGCAATTGTTGGGCACGACGACGAGTTGAGGTGGACGGCTCTTCAGCTACACTATCGCGAACAGCAGCAATATTTTCTGCAGTACGAGCTGTACGAGCATGCACTGGTGTTTTAATATCTCCTACAGACCCGGTTGCTCAAATTTTTGCACGATTTTTCCCATTGTACGCACATTCGGACGATTAAATTGACCGAAAAAATCACGAAGTGCACGATATGCATTTTGATTTAAACGCCCATTTTCATAATAAGCCTGAATAACTTTAACGCGTTGCTCGATTGTGTATCTTTCCATGGTTCAAATTGAGTTAGTCTGAAATTGAGAAATGTCAAATGAAATGCAGAAAAAAACTTGACATTTAGGTGTGGTTCACATTCAACATCGGCCCTTAAAATTTAACCACCCTTTACTTATATAAAGGGTGATTTTTTAAGAGCTTGAGAACTTTTTTTTAAAAAAAAACGCATAAAATTTGCAAAATCTCATCGGTTCTTTATTTGAAACGTTAGATTGGTCCATGACATTTACTTTTTGAAGATAATTTCATTTAAATGTTGACCGCGGCTGCGTCTTAGGTGGTCCATTCGGAAAGTCCAATTTTGGGCAACTTTTTCGAGCATTTCGGCCGGAATAGCCCGAATTTCTTCGGAAATGTTGTCTTCCAAAACTGGAATAGTTGCTGGCTTATTTCTGTAGACTTTAGACTTGACGTAGCCCCACAAAAAATAGTCTAAAGGCGTCAAATCGCATGATCTTGGTGGCCAACTTACCGGGCCATTTCTTGAGATGAATTGTTCTCCGAAGTTTTCGCTCAAAATGGCCATAGAATCGCGAGCTGTGTGGCATGTAGCGCCATCTTGTTGAAACCACATGTCAACTAAGTTCAGTTCTTCCATTTTTGGCAACAAAAAGTTTGTTAGCATCGAACGATAGCGATCGCCATTCACCGTAACGTTGCGTCCAACAGCATCTTTGAAAAAATACGGTCCAATGATTCCACCAGCGTACAAACCACACCAAACAGTGCATTTTTCGGGATGCATGGGCAGTTCTTGAACGGCTTCTGGTTGCTCTTCACTCCAAATGCGGCAATTTTGCCTATTTACGTAGCCATTCAACCAGAAATGAGCCTCATCGCTGAACAAAATTTGTCGATAAAAAAGCGGATTTTCTGCCAACTTTTCTAGGGCCCATAGACGCAGCCGCGGTCAACATTTAAATGAAATTATCTTCAAAAAGTAAATGTCATGGACCAATCTAACGTTTCAAATAAAGAACCGATGAGATTTTGCAAATTTTATGCGTTTTTTTTTAAAAAAAAGTTCTCAAGCTCTTAAAAAATCACCCTTTATAAGTGAAGTGGTTATCGGGTAAAACTCCCGTTTAGGGGGTCCACCTCCGATCGCCTTCGGACCAAGTGTATTCGACGCGTTTTCGCACGGAGAACAATTTTTTCTTTTGACAAAATTGGCGGTCTCATCGGCGAACCAAAGATATTAAACGTCAAAGGTGTCAAAAAAGGCGCGCGCGCGCGCACCTGTGTGTGTGTGTGTGTGTGTGTACATTTATGAACACATACATATACGTAAACGTTCATCAGACCATGAGTTTTTAACATCTTTAATATTGAATATCTTTGTTCGCCGGCGAGAGCGCCGATTTTGCTACAGGAAAAAGTTGTTCCCCGTGCGAAAACGCGTCGAATACACTTGGTCCGAAGGCGATCGGAGTTGGGCCCCCTAAACGGAAGTTTTACCGGCTATCGTTATCGACAATACAGATCCTTACCCGATATTCGGAACAATCGTTTATATATTAATCGTGAACCAACGTGAAGTGCATTTTCTCTGCCTCAAATTGATTACGCTGCCGAGGTCTTAATATACGTACGCTTTTGAAATTGAAGAAAATCTGTGATAGGAGAGAGTTTGTCCGAAAAATTATATGTGCGACGGCAACGATTCTTCATATTTTCCAGGGTCATGGAATTTTAGTCCTTAAGTTGTACAGCTTGTACCAATTAATGTATACGTATCGTGATATGTTTTAATTTATGGAAAACATGAACGTTTTCGTACGTGAAGAGCGATAACGACCATTCATGAGATGAGCGATAAAATATCTCATTGAATAAGAGATACTTAGCAGGTTGCGGTAAAAATGATGCATCATCGATTTCCGCCACGAAGTGCAGAAATGAGAATGAAGTGCAGAGGGGGAAGTGAACACAAATGCGCCATATCGATAAGTCTTCACTACCTGGAAGTTTGACACTACCACCAGAAAAAGCATATTGCGACAAAGTTTTGTTACTATCGGTAGTAATAAGAAAATATAAGAACCGGAAAAATGGCATGTAAACAGCGGAATCGAGCGACTCAGAGGCTGCTATTTGTATTTTGTATATTTATATGTATATTTTATTATTATATTTATATATTTATATGTATATTTTAATATTTATAAACTATCATTATATACTTTCCTGTCAAGCTGGATCTCGAGAACAGTCTGACGGAACACCTGGACGACGAGGAACACTGTCCGGCCAAGCAAACAAAGTCAGCACCGGGATGACCTGGTCAGTAAAGTCGCAGGGTCATCCCGGTCGTGGAGTTTAAACCCTACGCGAAACCGGCGACGTTATCATCACCGGTGCAAAGCTCTCGAGCTAGTTGAAAATTATTATTTAGTTATTTATTTTGGGCTCCCACCGGTCACTCCCAATTAATGTTTTATAAGCTACGATCCTGTCAGAACGCTATATATATGGTTTTTCGCGATCAGCGTCCTCCTACGGTGTACCGAACATTCGTTCATTCCTGTCGGTCAAAAGTAATTCGAGAGTTTGAGACTTCGAGACTTCGATAGTCACCCGACTTGAAGACGTGTGCGCTAGACCGACCGAGTCACCGTGAGCACGAGTGATGAGATACGCTGTTATTAAGCAACTTGTCATGAAATTGGCGGGTAGGGTGAGCACTGCTGCTCGACGTATCGGCAATCGACTCGACTGCTCTCAACGAACGCTCCGCCCCCTTTCCTATATATTTTTCACTTTTTCAAAGCCTAGCCGTGTACACAGTGGTTGGTGTGCAATGTATGTTCTTTTCACGCCATTGCTCCTTCATCGTTAGTTTAGTTTTCCGAATGCTAAGTTATCGACTTTCATAATCGTAATACCAGAAGCCTCGTACCAAGACTCGTACCACTATCTCTCTCAATCTCACGGGAGAAAGAGAGAGATAGATAAAGATAGCGAGTGACAGAGATAGAATGAGACACAGAGAGAGAGAGAGAGAGAGAGAGAGAGAGAGAGAGAGAGAGAGAGTGTGTGATAGAAAGAGAGAGAATATATGTGTGTGTGTGAGAGAGAGAGAGATAGAAAGAGAGAGTAGGGCCCCCAGAAATCCATCTGAAACCTTTCTCCCGATATCATCATGTAATACGCCGGAGCCATATACACACTACTCTTGTACTAACTTCGAGCGTTGGCTTTTTGAACGATATAAAAAAAAAGTGGTCGCGAGAGTGCCCCCTTTTTGGATGTGTCGCTGCCTGACGAGGAATGCGTGAACCAACAATTTTTATTTCTCGTTCACGAAGGAGTAAAGTGTACTACTTAATTTATTGAAATAGTTGCGATTTTGTGTAGTACTTGGCGATACCTTGGCACCGCGCAGTAAGTGAAGAACGCAAATAATAAACGACGATTGTTGCGGACACCAGGGTTAGTCGAATTCGTTTGGGAATGCTGGCAGATGCGCGACTCGGATGTCCTTTTGTTTATTTGTCCAGCATCCCAAGTTCGGACGTTGTAAAAATACAGTGGGAAAAGTGTTTTCTCACGCTTCGCTGTACACCACATGACGCATCACAGTTATTCCCTCGGTTCGTAAAACGTCTGGAAAAGTTGCGAAATAACGTGAATCTCTATATATTAATGGTATCCACATTCCTTAGTGTTGACACCTCTGTCAAAGAGCCTTTCTGCTTCAATGCTAATTCACGTCTCGCTACGTACTCCAATCCCTTGTTACGCTCTCTTGGCCACCATAACAGTTACCAGTCGAGCTGGAATCGAAATTTAACGAATTATTTTCATCGCCAAATTCGCGGATTTTTTTGTCGATCACTGTGCGGCCCATTATTGAACGACACTGTTCACCGAAATGAATGTACCTGTGAGAATGTGACCAGCGAAAGTCTAGATCACGATTTTAATCAAGAAATTTTCTTATCTCACAAGGAAATAATGTTAACCCAGGGCTTGATTATGAAGTAAATCTGTAGCATTAAATAATCACTGCCAAGCTCAAGGCTGACCCATATCAATGAATTCTCGCTGTGTAATCAATGTATAGATAAGTAGTCACGCTTAAATCTTTATTTTCTAGATTCGAGTGTCGTTACAAGTTAATCCTAAATGATCGATTAACGACATGAGTTCGCTTCAGCAAACTGGTAGATTTTTACCATTTACCACCAACAATATTCAGAGAAAGCAACTGTCTACCCAAGGTGCAATTTTTTAAAAGATTTTTAACGACAAACAGTCAAAGGTCATTGGTGTATGAAAATATTTATATCGCCTGGTCTATCGATAGGTGGATTGCCTCAGAGTCTCAGCGGAAGCGACACCGATGTCTCTACGTCGAACGAAAACTTGAGCAATGAGGAACGATACGTCATAAGACACACGGCTCGTCAAGAACCGCAGGGTCAGGAAAATCAGCAACAAAGCCCATCCAGATCTTCCAGTCACAAAGAAAACATACCAAATATTCAAGTAAGCTTTTCAATTACCTCACTACGAAACCAGCCTACAATTGACCATCGATGTGAATACTTGTTTCTATGTATCATCTTTGTTTTTAATTACAGTCTAATCTTCGAGCGCTCGTACAGCTGCAATTACGAGAAAAAAGCTTTAATTATTTTGCAGAGTTCAATTACTCTATTTTTAATAATTCTTCTCAAATTTAAGAAAGATGTATTAGATATACAACATGGTATTTATGTTGGTGTTAATATTGGTATTTATTATCATTCTGCAGGGTAACATACACAACAGAAACAGCTTGAAGGAAAGTCTGAATGGGTCAAATCGAAACAGTCTGAAGGAGAGTCTGAATGGCTCTAATCGAAACAGTCTCAAAGACAGCATCAACGGTTCTAACAGAAACAGCTTAAAGGACAGTCTGAGCAATAGAACCAGTGTTGGTTCCAACAGAAGTAGTCTCGATGTATCAACAAGCTCGTACAACACTCTCATTATTCATAATGCGAACGATGATAATGCTTGGTCACCGTCTGGACGGTGAGTGCATTTTTCCCGTAATTTTTTCCGTCTCTGTGATTATGAACAAAATTGCTAATCATTAAGCTCGTTATTACTCGCGTTCAGTTCTGTAATTTTGCTGCTTGTGCAGCGAAGATCGCGCTCATCCTAGGGCGCATTTGCTTCACAGCCACGGTAAGATGCTGTGCATGTAGAGAAAAATGTATTTTAAGCATTCTCTTGATAATGCAACATACGCGCATAGTAACTAAGTTAATAATAGCGACGATTTTTATTTTATCGAATTTTATGATAAGCGCGAATGAATAACTGAAAGAACCAGAGCGAAAAAAGTTTAATCGATTTAGTCGTGACATTAACGACCCACGATTGGATTGGAGGTCATGTGTCACGTGATCTCAAAGTAGCGTGCAGAATTTGTGAAATATTCTGGTGAACGTTTTATCGTGTGGGTGAGCTTTATCCAACATTTTTATTTAAAGCTACTAGACAAGCTACTGATCTAGCATAGCGAATACGCATCGTTTACTCGACCATACACACATCCGTTCAAGTCCAATCACCAGCTTTCCCCTCTTAAATAAGTCGATGTCGTCACGATGTTATCTCGAAATATTGAAATTAACCTAGTCCATTATCAAGAGTTTTTATTTATGAAAAGTTTAATGTAAGAAATCAATATCAGGAATTTCAGAAATACAATAAATAGGAATTTCAAGGTCAACAAAGCCCTATATCTATAAAATCGTTACCGAATATTACCTATTGAGTGCAGTACGGCGTTGGAATGTCTTCAATTAATATTTCTTTCTTGAATCTTTTAATTGAGCAGATTGTCGGGAATAGTACGAGAACACGGTGATATGGGATATTTGTATTGCGATGGTGGGGGCAAAGGGCATTCAAATAGTCCGACGATGCAATCACTCTCGAGCCTAACGCACGAAGATCGTTACTACGATCAATCCAGTAACAGCGGCTGTCAGGAAATAACTGACATTCCCGATGATTATCTTAGTCAATCACAGGTAGAAAAATCTTTAACAACATGTACATACTTGGAACAATTTATCTGTCTTTATCGTCGGTATCATCTGGCATACCTTATACATAGGTCCTCAAGCATCTCGCTAAAGAAGTTAAGGTACCCGCCTACGGAAAAATCGCGAGCAATGGAAGCAACTTGGAAATGAGGATGCGGGAAAACGATCGAGGAAAACAAAATTCAAACGAATTTACCGACAGACCACCACCTTCGTATACTTCGACACTTTTGCCATTAAAGAGCAAGCACAGGCTACTCGGACCGACGGAAAAGCTCACGCTCTCGAGATCTCAGCCAGATTTGTCTAGAATTGGAAAATTGGATCTCGATTGCTACGATCTACGCGCTACATCCCCTCGGTAATGTTATTATATAATTGTTTCCAGTTCATTATACATCCTGTAGATTAATGTTTACCCAGTGAATGATAAATAAACAAGGGTGCAAAGTGGAACCTTGCACATTGCTTTCTCATTATTTTTCACCATTTACAAAGCAACCTCTATGGAGGAAGTATGGTGATCAATTTTGGCTTCCTTGTAAAGAAAGCTTTGTTGGAAAGGTGAAAATAATGAGAAAGCACCTGAGCTACCACATTCTACTAGTAATTGTATAAACTATAGTTTGACACATTTTAAATGATAAAAAAATTCAAAAATTCAAAATCCTCTAAAATCCCATTTCTTCAATATATTTTAACAAAAATTGTAGCCAATAATGATAATTTATTGGGTAACTAGTGTGACAAATTATAGATCTATCGCTCGAGTCATTCTCAAATTTCAGGCCTTTCATACTGCAACAAGCGATAGCAATGTTGAATTAAAAATTTTTATTTTTGTAAAATTTTAACGCCATTATTAATTTTTATCAAATTTAACATCAAACATTCCTTAACATACTTACATATGCGTAGAAAGTTTTAGCTCGATTTCTGAAACTTCTTCGAATTTATCGCAATAATAAAATGGAAAAATCAAAACCCCACAAAAATTTCAAACTTTCTACCGACTTAGTCGAAACTCAATATCAAGTACTGCTGACAAGACAATATCGCGAACTGCTGACAAGACAATATCACGAACTGCTGACAAGACAATATCGCGAACTGCTGAATATTACTTCACCTTTCTAAAAGAAAATTAGTTAAATCGATCATAATTTACCAAATTTGTAGTGATCACACGTTTTAAAAAAATTCAATATCCCATAAAATCTGGACATTTTTACAGCTTTGGCTCAAATTCAATCCCATTCGCCCTTGAACATACTTTTATTTGTAAAGAAATATTTCGCTAGATATCTCAAAAATTGCGACAGCTAGAGCGTTTACAGACATTTTTCGAAAAATTCAAAATGCCAAAAAATCTAAAGCGCAGGATAGATTCTAACAAAAATTACAGTAATTACAGATGTCGTGGTGGTTTATTTGTTTGTGAAATTTGAATGCTGTAGCTCAAGCGGTTCTCGAGTTATAGTCGTTTGAATCTTGCAGTGTTATTCACACACACACGACTGGATATTTTTTCTAACTGTTTCCTGATCGTTTTGGCACATTTCAAACACATTGATATGAAAATTCCGAAAAAAATATTTCACCATCATATAGCTCTATGAGAAAGCAACAATAATAAATCGTTATAGAATTCAATTTAAGGTATATTTAACGTAAAAAAAATTAACAATCTGTTGAAAGTACGTAAACTATAGTCAATATTTAAAAAATTATCTTTAAACAAATAAATATTCATATATTGGAGAGCTCATCTTGTATCATCGATTGCTTATTTATCGTTGAATTGTTTGCACTTTCAAGACCACAAACAAAGGGTCGAGAAGAAATCGAAACAGCGAACGGTGAAATATGGCCACCGTCAGAAATGGTCCAGATAGTGATACAGGAGAATAGTGCCTTGAAACTCGAGTTGGAACGATGTTACAACAAAGTTGCAAAGTCTCAAAAGTTGGAGCAAGAGATATCAAAGGTTCATCGCGCCCACGAGGAGTTGGCGGCTTCGTGCGAGCGCCGAGAAAAGCTTGAACGCGCGGCGAGGCTCAGGCTCCAGAACGATTGCAGACGACTGACCGAGCTCAATCGGGCGTTGAGAGATCAAATTGACTTGATGTCTTCCCGATCGGACAATCCTCCGATCGTCGAGTCCATGAGAAAGGAGCTGACACAACGAGAATTACTTATCGGCCAACTCATTACTCAGAGTAAGATAATATCTTTACGAAAATTCGGAAAATGAATAGATATTGATCTGAATTATCATTTATTCTGCGTTTTATTCAATTAGACAAGGAATTGGCCGCGGCTAAAGAAAGACAGGAGATCGAACTTGCCGCTCAACGAGCGACTTTACAGGAACAACGCACTCATATCGACATATTGGACACCGCATTGACCAACGCACAAGGAAATGTAGTACGCTTGGAAGAAGAGGTAACATTCAATTTTCAATTTTTTCTTTTACACTTTCAAAAATGATATTATTCCTTTTTACAGAGCCGTAAGAAGCAAGTGTACGTGGAACGAGTGGGACAATTGCAACGAGCCCTGTCCTCTCTACAAGCTTCGAGCGACAGACGCGAGGAAACCGAGCGACAGCTAAGGGGTCAGCTCGAGAGAGAATTGCGAGAAGGTGGAAGCGGCGCTGTAAACGGATCCGAAGTATCGATGAGCGGAGAATCGATGGCCGAATTGAAACGAAGATTACGCGAACGAGACGAAAAGATTATGTCTCTCGAAGGCGACGTCGCCAAATGGGAGCAACGGTATCTCGAGGAAAGCGCTCTACGACAAGCAGCTATAGACGCTGCCAGTCTTCCCAAGTAAGTAACTTTTAATTCCCAAATATGCGCAACTTATTTTCTCTTTAAAATGAACGCGTTACTTCGATTTTATTACTTCTCCATTAGGTTAATTTGTGCCCTATGATTTTTTGTCAATTTTCTTGACATTACTGCGATCCTTCTTTGTATTTGTATTTTTTTCTTTGAAAATGAAGGTCACATGAATGCTAACACTAATTGTTCCAATCAGGGATGCCAAGATTGCAGCCTTGGAGAAGACTAGCCAAGACACTGAAAAACTAATTGCTGAGGCTCGATCTGAAAAAATGCGTCACATGGACGAGGTTCACGCTGCGCAGAAAAAACTAGCTGACCTTGAATCTAGGTATACGACAACTGCACATCGAGTCACGTATAATTTCGGGTTTCAATGTGATCTTAAGCTAATATTGGTTTTGTTTTATTTAATTAAATTTTTTTCTTTTTCACAGAATGAAAGATCTTGAGTCGAAGCTGGCCGAAAGAGATGCGATGATTCGAGTTCTACAGAAGCACACGTATGACAAAGACAGTAGTAGCAGCAGCGGTGTCGGAAGTTACCCTGCCGCGCATTCGTCTCACTCTAGCACATCGGCTGATCACACCGGACTTACGGGTACACCGGAACTCGGTATGCATTATTTCAATCCCATTTATTCTTAAAAATCTTCACGGATCTTTCATTTAAGTCGCTATCGGAATCGATATCCCTTCTCTCCAGTTTAATTCAATTCACTACAACGCCCATCGGACACATTGATTCCTTTACAGATCCCGCCATACACGCTCGTTTTCCTTTTGCAGTTTTAATGACCACACTGTTTTTCTACGAAATTTCGATCGTGCAGGTTTCAAAGATACTTTCCAAGACATTGGTTTCCAAGACATTGGTTTCCAATACACTTCTGGTTACGACATTTAGTCTACTGCTCAACTTGATTGTCCACAGGATTTTTGCCACACATCCTTATCCACCCAATTCGATCCAAAACGTATTGGTCGTACATATTTCGTTGTGTACATCGACTCACGAGAATATCTTACCTGGATAAGGAAGAACTTTGAGTAGTTCAGCCAGCGAGTTGGGTTCTCACATGAGCCGTTGAGTATAACCTGCCACTGAAGGTTATACTCATCACTCCTCGCACGAGAATCCCTGCTCACATACCAAACCTCTCAAAGTTCCATCGCGTGAGATAATCTCGTTAGTCGATATCGACAGCGTAATGTGTACGATCTAGATATGTTAGAAAAAGATGACAAGCGAGTTGTGTAATAAACTGGGCGAGTTTATATATAGAGCAAAGGCTCTGTGGGTCTTGCAGTAAACTGGGCATCAGTAACCTGGTTTGTGTTGGAAAGAAAAATGTATATTCGACACGTGTATGATCAAAATGTCATGGAAAAGTAGGATATCCAGATGAGGATATTTTCCAACGAACATCTTGTGATTCATGCCAGCTGGAATTTCTTACCAATTAAATCACATCGTATAAATAAATCGTTTCGGAAGCCAAATCTTCATGATCTTATCACCGATTTCGTTATTTCTTGTTTGCAGTGAGCAGTGTTTTGGGCGGTGCAAGCGGTTACGGAAGTACAGGCTCATACGGAGTAACGGACAGTTACAAGTATAGAAAACAGGGTAGCTTTGAGCAAACAAATAAGAGTCTTGACGATCAGCTGAAAGAACTAGATTCCCAACTACTCAGCAAGGTAGGCAGAATCTCCACAGTGTAGTAGAATCTATGAAAAACAAAAGAATATTGTCGAAAAGCGTCAGTTCCTATCCAAATCGTTTCCAAACAATGATCACAACACACTTTATTATCGTATTATTACTGTCGTTCATAACTTAACTTTTTTCTTCATTCAAAACTCAAAGTTACAAGATCGCAGGTATAATTTAGTTTTTTTTCTTTTCGTAATTTTTTTCGTCTTGAACAATACATGTCAGACATTGCAGGCCAGCAAAAAAAGTAATGCAAATCGTTCATCAACAGGTATTTCTTAAATTTGATAATGACGCTAGGCGTGAATCACTTTAATCCAGTACCTTGAGAGTAGGAATCTTGTATCGTTTCACAAATGATCGGATATTTGAGGGATTAATTAATCGTCATTTTTAATCGACAAAATTGTCCCAACGATACCTGCTCTCAAGATCACTTGTGTGTGTGTGTGTATTTTTTTTAACTTAACATAATGTATAGTCCGTGACGATTTCTAACACGAAACTTTAATTTCTCTTTTTTTCGTCGCGTACGGTAAATTTATAAAATCAATTTTACGCTACGATTAGCCGTCTGTGGGAAGCGAATGTTTTTTCATAAAAATTTTGGGTCATCTGGCAAACTGAGCAAACGCTGTTGTGTCGAAAATCATCAGCATCGAGCTCCGATGCGCGAGTCCCACATTCTTCAAGACGTTATTCATTGTTGTCATTAAATAATTGAGTTAATCACGAGAATCATATCGCTCTCCCACCACTACTCTTATCACTCGTCTCATGTTATGTTAAACCGTTTGACAACAAGATAAAAAAGAAGATAAAAAATATACTAGATGTAGATAACAGAGTTGATTTTTGATGTCATTAATCCGTGTTATTTTTCGAGTGATCCGACTAATTCCCACACGAATCCTCTCGAAAAAAATTCTTCCTCGATTGACCCCTCCCCTCCCCCGAGTGCGCATGCACTGTTGTGGCGAGCACTAACCCAGTTCCGGATCCTCGTTGCTCCTCTTGTTTTTCCAACACAGGCGTTTTTCTCTCTTTTTTTTCAGCGGGCACTTTGCTGTTTTCCAGGATTCTCTAATCCAGGCACTGCGTCGAGAAAAGGAAAAATACCCAAGCCATTATTGGCGGGTGTAGATAGCACAGGTAGTTCCAGTACAGCCTCGAGTAAGAGTCGTCTGTTGAACGATTCGAGTGGTGAGGCGTCCACCGGTATGATGGAATTTGCGAGCGCTGCAGCTCGTCTGAAAGGTACGGTTTCGCGCTTGTCGGATGGTAAGCCGGAGGACATGATGTTGCTCGAGAAGCAAGGACGTAGCTCGCAGAGACAGAGGATGCAGGAGGGCGAGCCGAGGAGAGCCGGCAGTTTACCGCCGAGTTCGTTGCCACGACCTCCGAGAGCTCTCAAGTCCATTAATTCGCGTTACTGTCGTTTGAGCGACACGGAGACTCGCAAAAAATCGGATCCTGGACCGGTGATGGAGGACGTGATCAAGACTCGCGACTCCGGCAACTGTAGCCTCGAATACGGCAGGCTCGTCAAGAGTCCGCGTCGAAAGAAATCGATCGGCGGTGAAACGTCGTTTTTGCAGAACAATTCGTTGAAAAAAACGTCAACGACGATTAGCAGCGGCGACTACGAACGTCTCAGCGAGACGGAACGCAAGAAACAAACGGTCGCCGATGTTAAACATCGAGAAACGCAGGGTCGGTCGCTCTTGCCGCCACCCACACGACGAATCGGCGAGTACGGAAGACTCAGCGATGGCGATCCCAAAGCGACACTGCGAAAACAAGTCGGTAACTCCAGGGGACTCAGTACCGGCAGCACACTCAGCAGCAAGAGCGGCGGCCGCGACTCCGGTGGTACCGCCAGCAGCGAAGCCTCGACCTCCTCACTTCCACCCACCAAGGCAAGGTCAATACCTCGTCCGAATAACTATCGTATTCAATTTTGATAGGTCACACCGAGTATTCGTCATTGCTTGTCATCGCCAGAGAGATCGACAAGTTTAATCCGGTGATAAGGAATCTAGTAAACGCGAGGAAACAAATTTGTTTCAAAAGATTCAGAATTAACTTTCTCGAAAAGTGTTACCAGGCATAAATTGATCAAAATACAATTTTTTTTCATATTGGAATGTCAGGCACCGAATCTTTTTAAAAAAATGTCTTTATTTTTTAATTGATGATCACCCGTACTGCATTTTTTTGACATCGATGCATAAAAATTAAATGCACCGCGCTTCAAAAGGAATTCCACTATAAATTTGAAGAAATTCGATTTTTATTTCTATAAGAGTAATTTAATTTTTTTTTGTCGTCATTGAATCTCCTTAAGCTTATCTAGATTATTTATCGCTCTCTGTGGCATCGTAATACTTTACGAGAAATCTTTTGAAAATGTTCCTCCGCTTGCTTGGGAACCGACACGTTTGTTGATAGTCTTCCGACGATGCGATTTGCCGGTCTGTCCGATGTTCGAGATACGCGTGTTGCGTTTCGAACCGCAGACAAACGGAACAGCGCTCATAGAACGTACGAAGCCATAATAATCTACAGCTAGTTTCCTTAAAATATTATTAGTAATTGTACACCTGAATACGTTAAAGCGTCCCTCTTTCCCGCGAGCCAATATCACACGCCATAATAAGAATATGTGGACGACATATAGTGTAGCGTTAGTAAGACCTAGTCATTACCAAAGTAACTTTTAGCGAGGATAACGAGACTTCATTGCCTCGCACAAACGCCTTCTTATAACTTTCGAACTCCCCTTTCTGTCTACACGAACGAACAGAAGCGAGAGAGTTACGAGAGAAAAAGAGAGACGCTCATTGGTTACTAATGTTTATTAACGTGTCCAGACACAATATTCGTAATAGTACCCCTTACGGTCATCCCACAATAAAATGGTCAGTACAATTTTTTCATGACGCTCTAGCATAAATATACTTGTCCTTGCACAATCGAATTCGCGAAATATTTAACGTTATTGACCATACATCTGTGCCTTGTAAGACAAAAATACGAAAGTTCAGTCTCGAAGCTTACTTTTTTCTTATTTTTTTTTCTACTCACCTCGAGCAATTCGTAATTGGCAACACGACCGTACAATGATATCGCAATTTCTACCGTAGTGAAAGTAGTTTCCTATAAGACTGAGAAAAATGGATACTGATTTAAAAAAAGTAAAGAAAAAACCCAATCTGAACCGTTTTTAACGATTTTTCTAGTATTTTCTACGAACAGATCTTATACTCTACCTTGTACAGTAGCTGTATAAGAAGAAAATAATGAAAAATAATGAATCCCTGAGCGTTTCAGCGATGCTACACTATATGATTAAACGAAAGGTGATTGCGTTAACTCTCTTACCTTTGCAGAAAACACCAAAGTGTCGATCATCTCCTTAATTCTTTAAAACAATATATATATACACATATAAAAAAAAATATATATACAACAAATGGCTCCTAATATAATAATCATATTTATTTGTGCTTGTGTTGAATACTATTCTAACGTCTCACTGTTTCACGCGTTAGCGAGATCTAGAGTCTAGAGAGAAGTATGCAGGATGTTATTTTTTAAAAAGCTGTATAACGTAATACTACATTGGATTGTGATTATAGCATAGTGTAGAAGGATTAGTTGGAAAAAGTGTCTTTGGGATGTAACGTTCTTTCTGTGCGAATGAGTTTAAAGTTAATCGATTAATCGACGATCGCTTAGTGATGATTATCATGATTACGATGATGAAAATGAAGGAGGAAAAAAATCCTCGCAATGCGTACAAGGTGATCGCTGTTGATAGTCTTGCATTGAATTTGAAATCTCAGTACATTCGCGCGTAAAGTCGATCCATCAGTGAATACAAACGAATTTTAATGTTCTCTAGAATAAAAAAAAATTGTTACATAATTAGGAGTAAACTTTTTTTTCTATTCACTGGTGCCGTCATTCTACGATGTAACAAGTAATCGGCATTGTAATATCTTGCGTTTTGTAATAGGTCGGGTATCACATGTGGCTATCCTACGGGTTTTGTTTGTTCATTTTTTTTACACCGTTATACGAATTGTACGTCGGCTGGATTGGATAATGACTAATGCGTGTAATAACGCGTAGCGTGAATCAAATACATACGTCAACGAATATCCCGTCCTCTATTACACAACGCTCGAGGAGCACGTTATAATTTGCGATAAAATGAGAAGAGGCGCGTTCGTCTCGTGCAAATGCTTATTAACGAAATGATTGTGAATTTCGTTTAATTCTCTACGATTGCGTTGGCACGAAACACTCGGAGCGTGTCTCGAGATAATGATATGGAAAACCATTTAAAAAAAAAAAGGGAAAATAATGAGTATCTCTTTACCATGCAAGAATACCAAAGTCTAGTATCGCCAAAGATGCATCCCCGTGTCCCGTGGCTATACGTCGTGTCCAAATATTGTTCCTAAAATATTTTCGCGTGTCACGCGTATAGTGCACCGAAGAAGAATGACGAAGTAACTATTAAGGCAACGGAGAACTGTTGAAACGTTTGCTCTCTATTTTTTATACGGCCGCGTATTAGTGACTCGTCCCCCTCGATTTTCCTTTTAATAATTATTATTTATTATAATCGGGTGGCGGGGTCTCCCGTACCCTAAACATTTATTCGCTCCGCCTTTCCAATTACATCTGATTCACGCGTACGACTGTCGCTCATCAAGTCGCGTAATATTGATCAATCGAAAGGAATACAATGCGACAGTCGTCATTTTCTTTCAGCAAATGTCAAGTCATCTTTGTTTTTTTAATTTATTTAATTCTACGAACAGGCTAGAAAATAGAAAGTTAAGCGCAATTACGTTACAAGGGTGTTTGTTCAAATAAAGCGCAGCACTTGGGAATCAAGCGCTGGTATGTTAGCTTTACTAACCGAAAATCATCAATCACTGTATCGTTTTATGGATAGAAGCTTCGTGTACAATACAAGAAAGAGAAAAAAACCATTTCAACAAACATAAGAGTTGGCTGATGTAATGAAATTACGAAAAATACAAGCTCTGTTGTGTAACAAAACCACTTCATTATACGAATATAATTAATATAAGAACCCTACCGGCATACATTCATTTTGTAATCTTTTGCAAGGAATAAAATTATTAGGAGCGTCACAACGGTATACGTATTTTATAAAATTAACCGTAGAATTTAAACAATATTTTGTCAATCCTAATAGTTTTTTCCCCGTACGTGCAACGTGTGGTACGTACCAGCAATGCCTCTGCAATTCATAACAAGTGTCATTCGCGTCCGGTATGCAATTTCTAATTTCTGTAAATATATTCTTACAGTGAGTACGTTTATCTCGTTACAAACTTAACGTGTATCGGATGTGAGGGTCGCAACACAAGATCGGGCAGTAATCGAACTTTGGATGCGTAGTCGATTGGTTCTATGTTAAAATTGTGCAAGAGATGTCCAACCAAGGCCTTCAGTTCGTACATCGCAAACCTTTGTCCTATAAATAAAGTAACAGAACTTTAGCTGTGTCTCTGGTCACGTAATTTAATTCTTCGTTCGAATTGTTACATACCAATACAATTGCGTTGACCAGCACTGAACGGTATGTACGAGAAAGGATGACGTCCCACTATTCGTTCGGGTAAAAATCGCTCTGGATCGAAGGTGTGAGGATCAGGCCAGAAATGTGGATCTCGATGAAGATCGTAAATATGTATATGGGCTATCGTACCCTTTGGTATTATATACTTTTCTAAAAAAAAAAAAAAAAACAGTAGTCATTAATTAACAATTAAAAGAAAACTAAATAACGGGTGGTTTTTACGTTAGTTTTATTGGCATATTTATACCCGCTCATTTAATTTATACATCAAAAGACATCTCTACATTAATACAACTATATCAGAAGCGAAAAAATTAATATTTCTACGCGTCTCTACTATAATAAAGACCTCCCTGATGGCATATCTACCCCTCTATGGAAATAAAATATATGTAAGATATATTTCCTCGAAGAATTCTGTATCTCGAAAATATTTTAGGATACGTTAGGTTTTCGTACAGCTCGGGCACGAAACCCCTGGTAATCTAACATTTATATCTCCCTATTATAGACGCCCTCCCCGACGCTATCTTTAAAACTCCTGTTTCTTGCCAAGTGGGAAGGAGTTCTAAGGGGGACTTAGAATTATCGGTTCTGGGGTAGGCTCCTAGGGGGTTTAGATTGTGTTTGTGCATGTATTCTCCTAAACGGTGGTGGTGGCGGCGGGATATTTCTATAATATAGAGAGATACGAAATATATGCAAGCTAAAAATAATTCCAAGATGTTTCAAAAATATATTTTTAATGTATTACTGATATATAAATCAATGAAAAATGTTGGACGGTTCTATTTTTAGATATATTTATTTTCTATGGGGGGCCATGATACAACTCTGCCATATTACAAGTTTATCAGTTCAAGTCTCTACCACGAAATAACTCTCTGGTGGTCCAAGACTTATCATAAGTGTTCCCGAGTGAAACAAGTTCTCGCTCGCCCTGCAACTCCAATTGAACTATCTCTCTATCTCTTTCTCTCGGTCCCTAGTTTACGCGGGAAAACTTACCATCTGTCTTAAAAAGCCGAAGAATTCTTTCTTGACAAAGATATAAACTAGTAAACTTGTCATTCAGGGAATTTTATTTATAGCTGTGATGTTGAGACCTTAATTGTGATAGAGTTGTTTCGCGGCAAAGATATTAATTTTTTTGCTTCTGATAAAGATGTTTTCCGTAATTAATCGCTTCAGAGATATTTAATGGTAGAAAAATTAATCGAAGATATAATAGTGTGGCTTTCATTCTGACGTGGAATTTTTTTTTTCGCCAAATTTTTTTGCAAAAACTTTTCGACCAAAATAGGACGTTTTAAAAGTTAATTTTTCTATCCACCGACCTCTTAAAACCTGGTTCTTTTTTAATTATTCAATTTCTGTATACGTGTGCATGCAAATTTGTAAAAAAAATGAAAAAAATTATTACGGCTGACTTAAAAAATCTGTAAGGACAAGAATAACCGTAGTCTGACGTACCGAGTACCGTTTTTGGCAATTTAATCATTGCGAATAGAATGAGCACCGAATGTATTTTCAAGAAAATTCAGATAGCACAGATACATCCATTTTTTGATATATTTTTTTTGGACTATTTTCACGCAAACACGGAATTATCATTTTTTTCACTTCTGAAAGGGCGTTCTATTTTATGTTCTTCGTTTTTTCACTATAAATTACTCAGGCTTTTACACAAATTCTACCTAATTTATAATCCGTGTAACATTTTAGATTAGATAAGATTTTGATAATACGCTTTACGATTCCAAAAATAAGAAATAACGATTTGATTGAAAAATGAAGCGCACGGAGCGTATCCCCAAAGCATCTTTTATAAAGAAACTAGATATAAAATCCTACAATAACCCAGAGAATATTATTAAAAAAAAAAAAATTAAACATTTTTAGAACGTAATTCCTTCTCGATAAACCGTAGTAGAGTGGTCGAAAAAGAAACTGAAACATGTTGTGATGATTTCAGAGTTTTTGGATCGTTAAAACTCCATTAATCGTCTCCAAAAATTCTACAAAAAATGACATACTCAGATGCAAATCTTCGTTGATGTACCGAGATATGAGAGGAACACTCGGATACAATCGTAGTGACTCTTTGATGCAACGATCGAGATAAGTGAGTTGTTGAATCGACGTGATATCCATTTTACCACCGTTCTTCTCAAGTATCGCGTCAATTTCGTCTTGAGCTCGTTGCTATAAAAATTATATCGTGTAACTAGTTACTCGACAACTTGAACGATTATATCAATCAACATTTCTCGGTCAAGACTATTGACCAAATCCCAACCTACTTGGATGTCTTTATGTTCTGCTAGAAGTAAAAGCGTGAATGCCATAGCCATTCCGCTGGTGTCGTGGCCCTGTAATTAATGAATTGCATATTATATAAAGGGTGTCCCAAAATTAACGCACGATTTGAATTTGCCGCCATTTGTGCAGTAAAGTGTTGGCAACCCCAAAAAAAAATAATTTGACAGTTGAGAGGTTAGGGTTAGTAAAAATGTAAACAAGATGGTGCCACATGCCATACAGCCCGTGAAACAATTCAATTACTGCATGAGACATTTCCTAGTCGTGTACTCTCTCGTTTCGGTGATCAGAATTGGGCCCCCTAGATCTTGTGATTTAACACCATTAGATTTCTTTTTATGGGGTCATTGGCTTGTTGACATAGACCTTTGACTTCAAATGACCCCATAAAAAGAAATCTAATGGTGTTAAATCACAAGATCTAGGGGGCCAATTCTGATCACCGAAACGAGAGAGTACACGACTAGGAAATGTCTCACGCAGTAATTGAATTGTTTCACGGGCTGTATGGCATGTGGCACCACCTTGTTTACATTTTTACTAACCCTAACCTCTCAGCTGTCAAATTTTTTTTTTTTTTTGGGGTTGCCAACACTTTACTGCACAAATGGCGGCAAATTCAAATCTTGCGTTAATTTTGGGACACCCTTTATTATATAGACTGTCAGTGATAATTATCAATGCATCACCTCAAACATAAAGGTGTCCACTTCTTCTCTGATTCCTGATTCGTCTATATCTCCTTTCTTCATAGATTCTATAAGAAGATCGAGCATAGCAAGTCGTTTTTTCGGACTCGAATATATCATCGACCCGTCGTCTTCCTTTACATTAATTTCTTCGTTTTTCTCGTGATATTGGTGACGTTCGCGAATAATCTGCAAATAAATATAATTCTTTAGCAAGGTCAACAACCGGTTATCTTATGGAAAAGTAACGATCTTGCAACCGTCAGTGCGTCTGGTCGTTTTTAACCTTTTTACAACCGCCCACATAATCGTAAGTACAACGGTTCATTTGGCGGTCGCGATATGTTTAAACATAACGGGTTGTAATCTCGATTGCAGTGATGGTTGCTTTTCCTGCTAGGGAATTGTCATACATTTAAATTAAATAATTGAAAAAACGATTTACATTCTTGGTAAATCCATGAACTACTGCTAAGGCTTTGTTTTGCTTTCGACCTGTTGGCGTGAGGTTGAACAGAAACTCGGGATGGATCCAAGGTCTCAGCAGCCTGATATACACACGAATATAAATAAACAATGATATTATATTAAATATATAGAATCATACAATAGAATGTATACCGATGAAGCATGTAGCCTCCAAGTTCGTGAACAGCATTTCTGTATTTATGAAACGTCGTTGATGTTTCCAGCGACGTGCATCCCATCGCCGTTTCTAAATATAAACATTTTTGTTATTTCACAAAATGTACTATGTTCAGCGCTTTGTAACGGAATCGAAAATTAAATTTTGTTTTTACTTTTTAATATTCAATAATATCAATACTATTACTTGCCGCATATTGCATTCAACGTGTACTTGGTAACCAAGGGTAAGAGATCATATTGATTGGTGCCTTCGGCATTTTTGAGATCGCGGACCATACGCTGACCCTCCTCATCGAATATATGCACAAACTGTTGCAGAACATTGAAGTGAAAGGCCGGTGTCAGAATCTTACGTCTCTGTTGCCATTTACTTCCTAACGATAGATATATGAAGTTAATTTTTTTTACACATTGAATATTTCACAAAGTTGTGTTCAAGTACGACCAGACCTGTGCTCGTCAGAAGACCGGTTCCGAACCAAGGATGAAGGAAATCGTATAGCGCGCTCTTAGTTATGTGCTTGTGACTTGTCAACAGTACCTGCAATTGTTGACAGTGAAATCTTGCTGAATTATTTCATTTATATAAAACACTTAAAACAGATGTAAATACTTGGGTTTCGTCAGTTTCAATGAGATTGGGGTTTAAATTGACCACAGAAAAGAAATCAGGCCTAACAAGTTTAACCCTTTGCACTCCGTTGTCGCCGTATTTGCGACATTAAAGCCTCTATGCCCTACTAGGCTGGAGTGCAAAGGGTTAATATACAAATTCTTAGTGTCGCGCATTTGTATAATTCGCGAGATTGCACACCGTTATCGGCTCATTAGTCACCTGCGTGCTCGATAGTGAATTATACTCACATAGCACGTAATATTGCAGAAATCCTTTCAATATTTAATTACAATTAAAATATGATTCCAACATTGCGGTTGATAAACATTTTATCGCAAAGTTATCATTTTTATTTCGTCAGATATTATGGTAAACAAAAAAATAGAATCACTTAAGAACATTTTAGAATTACTCCGTTGAAAAGGTTGCGTGTCTTCCTATTTCAATAACATGGCAAACATTTTCGCATGAATGATTCTTGCTTAACATTTCCAAAGATTTCTGACAGCATGCGAATTTATTATACATTTCAAAGATAACCTAAAAGGGAAACTAGTTTTAATCATGGAAACTAAAAAATGTTAGAGATGAGATTGCTCTTTTCTTGCTTTTTCAATCCCCAAGTTAGGAAATCGCACCAGGAATCGGTTATAACTTATCAGTTTCATCCTGTCTTCCCTTAAGGATATTCTACGTGTATCCTACCAATAAATTTGCAGGCACGTGCGTACGTATGTGACGTCACCGTTCCGTATCCACGGTACGCGGTTCTATCTGGAACATTCGCAACCAAAAGTTTGATTCAATCATAATTTTAGTATTTCGTAAGAGAAAAGTCTTTTAAGAAATCAATCATATTAACGACACTAAGAACGTTGATTTTGAGTAATAAATACTCGAGAAAGTTATTTTTCAAAATAACGAAAAATCAATGAATTCATGTTATAAGAAAAAAAATTAAGGTTGCTAAAAATTTGTTTTCAACTAATTGATTAATATGGTTTTGGTATTATTTTCATTGTAAATCAGTGTTCGCGGAATCTTTAATGTGGTTCTATTTTAAAAAGATTTGTCTCTCATCGCGAAGTACTCCAATTCCGATCGAATCTCATTTTTGGCTGATAATGTATACGTGAAGTATCCTTATAAAGTAACTGAGTGAATTCTAAAAGATTATCTCTGCTGTCTATGAAAGTGTTAAATTATAAAATAAAAAAGCAATTTCTAAATCATATATTTACCCGCCCAGGAAGAAATATTCCAGGGTCAACAATGTGATTTGATCCGACCTCATGGTCTATCCTGGACTCCCGTGACTACATACCGGACTTCATCCTCGACGCTCGCAACTTCATCCCGGACTCCGGGATGTCATCCCATATAGCGTATGGGATGACCACAGACACAATATTATGTACAAAGAAAATGCTTACCAGCATTGGCAGCATTCCTTTCATACTGGGCGAACGGGTAAACAGCAACTTTGAATAAAACTTACTCGTCAATCAGATTGGCCCGATTGCCACTAACCGGAATAAAAGATTAATCCCATAAGAACGATGGGCATGATCAATCCCCAAACGCGTCAGTGTACGCTCGAAAAAAGGCTATTTGCGGTCTGGAAGTGAATACAGTCACGCGAAGAAAAAGAAGTGACTGAGAAAAACAAGTTAATAACGGAGTAACGTTGCCATAGTATACGGTTACGAGGACAGTTGGCTGTGCGCGTTATTCGCGTTTTAAATGCGAAATGATGTGCTCGTATTTTGGGTAAAACGAAAAAAAAAAAACAATTATCGTAAATATATTGACTGAGTTTTCAAGAATCACGCCGTTACGTACAATACCCAACATAGGAGTCGTAACCCGAGTGGATTCTTATAAGTCCAGGATAAAGTCCGAGGTGGACTGTCTCCTGGACTGCCTAACCTACATCCTGGATAATGTTTTTCTACCCGGGAACCCTTTGACGCATAATGCCCTACCAGTATAGCACCTATTTCAATTTAGTTTTGCAAGATTTTTACATGTTTTTTTATGCACGACGATGGGATCAATTATTACTGAAAACCGACTATCGTGGTTTTATTTTTCATGTATGGTTGGCTGCAGAGGTAATTTCTTCCTGTCATATCTAAAGGTTTCCCTTGTGCGTTCTGACTTAAAGAATTTTCCACCATACTGTCCCATATGGATTCCTCTGTAAGTAATCATGTAGGAAATCTCCCCGGCGATGCCGCCCCACGCGTAATCCCATGTTGACGTCAGTTGCTCTCATAACCTCATATGGTGGTTTTCTTAAACTTAGAGTCCTTAAAGATCACTTCTTTATAAGCCACCTTACTTCGTGCCTGCCATGCTCGCCCAATGGCCTATTTTCATACAAAACTCGGTGTTTGCCAAAATTGTTATTATCGCTCACATTCGACTTTTACATTATTTCTCAATGTTTAACATTTTTTATGATCGCATCTGGTGTATAACAATAGGATAAAGAGCAGTGGCTTCTGAGGGATAACAGCTTTAGACGGCAGCTGGCGTATACAGTGTATGAACAAACCTGTAAAGTATCCAGGTAAAGACATGCTGTCACGATGACGACAGGGTGGAAGCACGTCCCAGCACGCCTAGCTGACGCCGTGTCGTCATGTACGTCTACATCTGACGGTACAGTGCCATCACAACGTGACGGCAAGATATGTCGGCACCATACCGTCAGATGCGGATATCGTACCGTCACGCAAAATGACAACAGCAAGTTTTGTTAGCTACGTAGAACCTTGAAAATTTCTTTATTATTACTTTATAACGTTCACAATGCTTCCTTTATGAGAAAATAAAATGCCTCATTAAGGAATCGACATATTTTTTCATAGATGTTACTCCGTGAACTTTTATTAGTGTTTGCTGAAAGTTAACTTAAGGTCAAGTGGAACATGTATGGGTGGAAGACAGGTGGTAAAACTAATGTTGCGTTCTCGAATTTTTCTGCCGCGATTGATCTGTCCGGATAGAAGACAAGGACATCGTTCTGCAAAATTGTTAGGCGGAGAGCAACGTTCTCGGCTTTAATCCGGCAATTAAACGGTGACAAAAAAATTCAGATTACAGCTTTCATTACCGACCGAGTAGTTCTATATCATCTCAACGGGAGGCGAATCTTGTACCACGTGGCATACGTGTGCGAGAGAGATAGCTTCTATTTATCCTTAGATCGCCATTAAAAAAAAACACTTTTATTAGCCAACTGAGATTAAATCCGGAGTGTCGTCGGGTGATTTCACAGTCAACTTTTATCGACTTAGCCAGTCATCGTACCAATCGGATGAACTTTGATCAATTTACTTACAGTCGACTACTGGTTAGTCGACTTCGAATTTACTTAAAGTAGCTTCGGATTGACGCATTATGATCAGTCTACGCGTTGACGAACATTTATCGACGGTGCGTTCACCACGGGTTATGTTTTTCAAGATTATCGTAAACAGTTGATGCGTCATCCTAGAAAAAACTGTAATCGTCTCACATTATTATTTTTAATTATACGTGGCATTAACATATACTTATTGGCTTACTCGGATTTTTCCTTTTTGCTATTGATAGATGCCTAAAGGAATATTTCACATTACGTGTATTTATCGAGTATTGTAATCGGTCGACGAATGCATATTTTTTTCTTCATTTAAACTCGTATTAGCATTTGAAAGAATTGAAATATTTTCAGTCGTCTGTTATTGATTCCATTTACGATTTGACATTATAATTCATAATGATTGACACGAAGAAACGGGTGAATAGTAATTAGTATATTTATGGTATAATATATATATATATAGTATAGTATAATAATTAGTAATTAATAATTGATCAAAAAAGAAACATTCATTTTTCAAACACAAATGTTGCGATAAAAATTTATTGACAATTGTTGGTTAACATTTTTTATTGCAGGTCGTGCTGAATACAATGCTCCTGATCACTAATATATCAACAAAATTACATGGAAGGGTACGAACTACGCTTCTATTGTTGACTTTGTTCACTAGATCAAGTCAAATTGTAGCCAACCAATTGAAAGTCCACCATAAACGGACTCACATCCAGAAAGAAGATGTTATTGATTCAAATAAATTGGAATTTAGAAATGCTTTTAATTGAATGAACTACATTTTTATTTAATTTCATTAAAATATTTATTTCATTCCAATGATGCGAAAATCAATAATAGATTTTTTATAAAATGTTGACATTTCAAGATGTCCACATTCATTTTTACCCACTTTTAACTCGATGTTTGTATGGGCGTGTATGTGTATGTGCGTCGGCGCGTGTGTCCTCAAAATTTTAGTTCACGATTTCTCACGAACAAATGATGCGATTGACGTCAGTGGCGTCGGAATCGAAGCGTCTTCACGTAACTTAGACCTGATTATATTTTGGATAAAATTGGTTCAGCGGTTTTTCCGTTTTTCAAGAAAAACATGTACAACATTTTTTGTAGAAAATTGAAATGAACGATTAAACAAAAATTACTTTGATACCACTCTTTTTTAACGATTCCTATTGAAATTCTATGCGGAATAGACGAATCGGGAAATTCATAGTGTGGCCTCAACAGGTCACACCCACTTTAACGCACCGCTACCAACGCAACCGAATTCGGGAGCGACCGCAGCAAACGACCAACAACGTACCCCAAATTATTTCTGTGTTACCGCGCTTAATGCAATAATAATACATAATTATTAATATGTACCTTAAACTAAAGTCCTTTCGGGTTGAATAAAATAAGTACAACATACATCCTATTATCATTTTGAGCCTGACCAACAAATAGAGTTTTTATTGAAGTAAATATGAAAAGGTTAGCTGGTTTAAATAATTTTAACGCGATCGATATAGTAAACTATGACATTAAGTTAAATATATATTTTCATTGATAGTAAATAAAAGTTTAATATGCCAAGATTTCAATGAAATTTCATCGATTCAATGAATTGTTTCCTCTCAATGCACGGAACTCTGCTTAATTAAGTTCAATCACGGTCAAATTTTACCATAATTTAACTTGGTGCAAGCCAACCTACGAAGCTTTTCTTGATGCAGTCAGATTTTTGTCGTAAATTGATAATAAATCGACTGAAAGGGTTATATTGGATTTTGTTGAATTTCGATGAAACCTTTGAATGTTATCCATCTTTCGACTGATGTTGATTAATAGTCTATTCTGTTGAATATAGGTCAATCTATTGAATATAGTCCATACATTCAACCCCGTTACATCCCCAAAAATGCAACCATCTCGACGTCGCTGCATACCTGAATCGAGGGGCCACTGCAGTAGGCACTTAGGATAAGGCAGAGGAGAAACGGGCTTCCTGCTCGTTTGAGATAAGGGGTAAACCTCCTTCTAGAATATCGAGCGCGTGGAAAATGACAGGACACAGCCAACTAGGTATAAGATACTTGCCCTCTCCAACTCTTTTTGTGACATAAAATAAAAACTATTGTAGAATTTTGAGGGCAGACTTCTTGTAAGTCACCAGGAGTGTTTGAGACGGGGAATT
The DNA here is from genome assembly GCA_963942595.1 of Cylloceria caligata. Classification (NCBI taxonomy): domain Eukaryota; kingdom Metazoa; phylum Arthropoda; class Insecta; order Hymenoptera; family Ichneumonidae; genus Cylloceria; species Cylloceria caligata. The sequence goes on along the minus strand of OZ012703.1, from coordinate 19,159,614 downwards.
CCTAGCCAATTAGGCCCAGCGAAACTTGTCCTCTCAATCCCTGCTTATACTTGAGGGGGGTATCACCATAGTATAAAAGGGCCGAAATGTGACTCTTTTAGTCAGTTCTGATCGTTCTTAAGAATTACATTCAAATATCTCTAACCAGTGGAAAGCAATCAGTAAAAATAGTAGTAAGGAGAAATCCTTACTACTATTTTCTCACTCACCAATTCCAACCTTCAAATATGACGAGTAACGCGGCCCATCGCGGTTTCACTGTCCCACTGTTGACTGTCTAACCCAGACAGTAACGCAGACCACCGCGGACTCTCGCACCTCCTTTAATTCCTTTCCGAACAAAGAGTAACGCGGCCCACTGCGGACTCTACGTTAACATTCCATTTTTGTGGTACGTATCTGACCCCGTATGATGGGAAAACAAAGGCGCGGAGGCTCCTAAACCGCTTTAAGGCAAATTCAAATAATCCATCAAATCATTAGCCCGGATCCCTGAACAAATAGCCATAGCTAAGGTCAAAATCAGGGCAATTCTTAGAGTTTTGTTACTCGGACGTAACAACCTAAAGAGGTCCACTACGCTCAATCGAATTTTAATTACCTATCTTAAAGTATAAGTTTAGAAAGTTATGGATCAAACAGAATAAAATGAAACAAACATCTTATGTCGAATTGAGTTGCAAAGGTTTACTCTAAAGAATTACGTTGTAATCTCCAAAACGAGCTATGAATTATAATTAAAAATCAAACAAACATACCAGCACGTGCTGTTTAATTGTAATTATACGAGTGGCTCGTTCAAGATCATTTATCCTTTTAGAAAATGTCTTTCCACTATGGTTTACTTCGAAATATATGAAAGTGGCAGCGCATCCTAGGTAGTTAGGAGGGTGTCAAAAATATACTAATTTGAATCTGAACACGTGGTAAAATGAAAAAAAAACACGGGAACAGACGTTATTTACGTGGAAATAATTACTGACTACATTCACTGACAATTGTCACGACATTCCGTATCACGTTCTTTACATTTTGTTTATAGTGTCTAAAAATAAATTTATACAAATAGCATTAGACCTTTGTTCGTCTTTTTAAAATCATGTCTGAAAGAGGATACTGTAAATATTATTTAAATTTTTTTCGCTAGTATTGTTAAAAAATAAAATCGATTTTATCAAAGATAAGAAGCCAATTGTTTACAGTAATATTGCACATACAGTAGTGATGTAGTGAAGGGTAAGGTGAATGTCGCCATTATTGATCAAGGTCCAACTATTGATAAAAATCTAGATTATTAACTTCTCTTGGCGCAATAAACATATCAATAAATCAAATTATTGTCAAAGCATATATCGTTGCAACGTATTTAGAGTCAGTCCAATTGTATTATCTTCGCCAAATTTTAACGATGTGTCATTTAAGATTTGATGAATACTTGGCGGCAGTAGATAACCAAGTCATTTGTCATTTGAGTTGTCACTATTTGGGCTTAAGTGATCAGTAATTGGGACGTTTGCCTAAACATAGTAACGAAAATATTCACCTCAGCGTCGTCGGGATGCCGAAGATTGACGACAGCCCACTTGACGCTCCAAATTTTATAAATTGGATAATAATCGTCGTTCATACCATGCACCACATCCCATAAGTCAGCTAGAACGCAATAAAAACTGAACAATAAAAATGTTTTAACATACACGTGAGAGATCTTAAGGCTCGAATAAATGTACAGGGTGCGCCATATTTTATGTTGGTATGTAAACATTGAATAACTTTGACATTTATTAACCGATTGACTTGAGTAGACATGTTTTTGAAACGTCAATTCAGTACAATTTTAACCATGAATCGCTTTACACCGAAACAACGCGCCGAAATAGTGACGCTGTACATTGAAAATAGTCGTTCAGTTGTGTTGACTCAATGTGCATATCGTCGAGGCCCATTTTACACTCTCTGGCGCCATTAACAAGCAAAATTGCCGCATTTGGGGAACGGAGAATCGACACGAGATCCATGAAACACCATTGCATGACCAAAAAGTGACTGTTTGGGCCGGCGTTTGCGCCAAAACCATCATTGGGCCATTTTTCTTCAGAGAAGGCGAAACAGTCGATGGGAATCGATATCGGGGGATGTTGGCTCATTATATCTGCCCACAAATGTGTGAAAAAGGTCTGGACGATTACTGGTTTCAACAAGACGGTGCGCCATGCCACACTGCAAACCCAACAATGCAGTTTCTGCAACGAAAATTCCCTGGACGTGTGATGTCAAAAAATGGCGACATTGATTAGCCATCCAGATCTCCAGATTTGACCCCTCCGGACTTCTTTTTGTGGGGTTATTTGAAAAGCAAAGTGTACGCCAACAAGCCTCAGACCATTGACGAGCTCAAGGCAAACATTCGTGCCAAAATCATCGCTATACCGCCCGAGATGCTCAAAAAAGTGATCGAAAACGTAGCAAAAAGGCCACTTTTTGCTTTGGCCAATAAAAGCGGCCACTTGATTGATGTTTTATTCAAAAACTAGTCTAAATAAATTGTAAAGGACCAAATTAAATAAAAATACCTCATATATGGAAATCGGTTGTTTTTTTTAAAAGTTATTCAATGTTTACATACCGACATAAAAGATGCCGCATCCTGTATACAGTATTTGTTATCAAATATACATTATACATTTCATAAATACCGATGATACATAAACATTTCATAAAATTGTACATTCAATTTCATAATTTTTTTCAGTCTATGCTTACCTGGGGGAACGAGAAAACTTAAAATATTACCGATGATAGGTAACCCCGGTGGCCCGGGAATTTTGTTAATAAGTTTCCATTTTTTACGATAATAAAGTGTACATAACAATACCAATGCGGTAAGGATGATTGCAATGGCTACGAGCGTCATCGCAATTACAATTTTATTGTGGTGGATAAATGATTTATGAACACTACGTCGTCGTTGTTGTTATTGTTCACTGACAAGCACACGCACTGCATTTGCGGAACGGGAGGACAGCTGAATCACGATAGTCGCAGAGACTTTGCTCGACTGCTTTTTTATCTCGACCGCCCGGTGGAAGCGAACAATCTTAACTGCAAAGAAGCAGTGTAGATTTCTTCTGATTGTGAGTGGCTACGCACGGATCGCCGAGTCATAAAAAAAATGTGACTGATCTGACATGCGCACTTTAGCGAGTTATTATTTCTAATGTGGAAAATGTTAACCGTATCACGAGATCATCCGTGAAATTGGTGAAGAAATAAACGCCGTATGAATGAAATAAATAGCTTATCGATCACACAATCTAAATACAACTATGGTTCCTATGCCACACCATTACTGTGTAATAGAACGAAATCTGGAAACGACGCATCGAAAAATAGGCAAAGACGAGTCAAAGTGAATGCGTCTTACATATGGACACACCAACGGAAACTATATATATTTCATCGCCAAATTCGTTGATAGCGCTGTACAACATACGATGCCTTTTTCCCGTCGAACAATTAATTAAAAAACGGCATCTAATTACAAGCTTACCGATCGCAAGCTAATCTTCTGGAAACCCTCAAATGGTACCTGATCAACAACGAATCATGATAACTAATCTTGAAATTATAGCAAAAGTAACCAACAATTTTGACACTTAATCTCGGCACAAATTTGAAGAGTATCGAGTGCGTGGGTCTTAAGGCGAAATCCGGAACTAATCGTATATTGGACACTCGGTCAACTGGGTTGAGGTAAAAATTGAGTAGGAAATGACCGATAAAAGCCTTTAGTTCGAACAGCGCAAACTTTTGTCATGTAAATAAAATTAATACTTAAAATGATTTTTTTATACTTGGTGTCAAGACTTTATAATAAATTCCAAGTTATTTCACTGGGTTACATTGCGTGTTTGGTTCGTTAAAACGATATCGTATATACCGATGCAATTATGTTGATCAGCACTGAAGGTCGTGTGAGAAAAACGTCAACTGACAACTCGTTCGTTTAAAAATCTGTTTGGATCGAAGCTGTGCTGTGGTTAGGCCGAAAATGTGGGTTTCGATGCAGGATGTCTATCTGCGCCACTTCACCTTCGATACATTATTACATAGAAGGATGTGATGGTGTATTTTCATAAGTTCTTTATTTTTACCCACATCCCGATTTTAGCGAGAAATCAGTGTAACAACATTATTTTCCGCTCAAACCTGCAAGTTGACATATATTATGTAAATTTTTTTCCAAGGTGTTTCCTTACGAAAATGTACAAATAGATCATTCTGCAACTGTCATTATACTTGTTATGCTATGCAGTTATTATTTTCTTGCATTATGCATTTTGCAAGATTACTGAAAACGAAATGATAGATATTTTAAACACATGCAGATGGATATTGTTTCCATTAGAATATGCAGACATTAACCTCTGCATCGTCTGGATGTTCGATATTCAAAATCGGCCACTTGATACTCGAATATTAAAAAATCGGATAATATCAGGAGTACAAATTGAAAATGCGGGATTTTTTTCTATTTTTGAACGTTTATTCTGAAAAAATGGTAACAAATGAATTATTCAAAGTATTGTCCATCGCTAGCCACAACTTTTTCCCATCTTTCTGGCAATTTACGGATACCGTCGCGAAAAAATTCGGCCGGCTTGGCTGCTATCCAGTCATCGACCCATTTTTGGGCTTCTTCGTAAGAATGGAAGCGCTGGTCAGCTAGGCCATGTGTCATCGATCGGAAAAGGTGGTAATCGGAAGGAGCAATATCTGGGCTATACGGCGGGTGGGGTAAGACTTCCCATTTCAGCGTTTGTAGGTATGTTTTGACCGGCGCTGCAACATGTGGCCGAGCGTTGTCATGTTGCAAAATTACTTTGTCGTGTCTTTGCTCGTATTGTGGCCGTTTTTCTTTGAGTGCGCGGCTCAAACGCATCAATTGAGTTCGGTATAGTGCTCCTGTGATGGTTTCGTTCGATTTCAATAGCTCATAATACACCACACCCAGCTGGTCCCACCAAATACAGAGCATGAGCTTGGCGCCGTGAATATTTGGTTTGGCCGTCGATGATGATGCATGGCCGGGGTAACCATATGATTTTTTGCGCTTCGGGTTATCGTAATGGATCCACTTTTCATCACCAGTGACAATGCGATGCAAAAAACCCTTCCGTTTTTGCCGTTCGAGCAGCAGTTCGCATGCAAAAAAACGGCGCTCGACGTCTCTCGGCTTCAGCTCATACGGCACCCAATGTCCTTGCTTTTGGATCATTCCGAGGGCTTTTATACGATGGGAAATGGCTTGTTGTGTCACTCCCAATGAATCTGCGAGCTCTTGTTGAGTTTGACACGAGTCTTCATTGAGTATTGCCTCCAATTCAGCATTCTCAAACTTTTTCACTTGGCCCGGCCGCTCTTTGTCCTCAACGTCAAAATCACCACTTCTAAACCGCACAAACCATCTCTCGCACGTTGAAACCGATGGAACATGACTCGGATAAGCCTCGGAGACCAATCGATGTGCTTCAGCAGCACTTTTCTTCAAATTAAAGAAGTAAATTAAAACTTCCCGCAAATGCTGTTTTGTTGGCACGAAACTCGACATATTGAGAGCTCAAAAAAACTATGAATTTGACACTGCGACAAATTGACACATACTGAAAATTAAAGCTATAAGACGTAGCTTTGACATGAACATAGTCACAGTACTGCCTGATGCGTATAGCGTTAGTAACGCCATCTGTTATCAAACCCGCATTTTCAATTTGTACCCCTGATAATTTTAGTTCAAACCTAGTATTAGTTTTTTTTCGAATAAAAAGATACGCGAAGGGCGGTGTAAAAATGTTTACACTTTTTACCACCTATCGACGTTGTACATCGGTGTTAGTTTACGAAGTGAAATGAGAAAACTCGGATCATTGCCGAAAATCGGTACATAGACCCGGTGTAGTCACGGAAGCTTGTTAATTAGATAGACTCTTTGTGAATACCAGTAGAGATAATACTGGAAAATCAGGGTGATGCAAGCCAGTACGATCGAGATGATTGAGATCGCGGTCACAGTTTCATTCACGTGAATACACGATCTGTGTACAACTACACGTTGTATTTTCTCAATCACCGATAGAACGTCGAGGTGGACAGTTTATTTTCAATTCTCGCAGGTTTTGTAAATACTTTACACCTTAGCCACTCGATCGAACGTAAACACACTGAACAGAGGAGTGCAACTGAAATTTTTTGCGAATGCATATCGACGAATCTTCTTCTTATTAATGAAACATACACTTTGGTTCAATTTAGTTCGATAAGTTATCTGGTATTTAAAATACATTAATTAGACGAGATGTTGACCTGATATATTTCTGAGACTCTAAATAATACGCATTACCTAAATATGATAAGTGAAACAATTTTACCCGAAGGGGGGGAAAGGAATGGTGACGATAATATTACGAAATCACGAGCGAATAAAAAAAAAAAATTGTTGCCATAGTTACTACACATATATACTATTAAAATGGCAGAAAAACGATTTTTATATTACTAAGTCTTGGGATAAATTTGACGACTTTTGACACTTTATCTCGGCACAAATTTAAGGCGTATCGGGTGCGAGGGTCTTAAGACGAGATCTGGAACTAATTGTACATCGGACGCTCGGTCAACTGGTTGGAGGTAAAAATTGCGTAGCAAATGACCGATAAAAGCTTTCAGTTCGAACATCGCAAATTTTTGTCCTGTAAATAAAATAAGAAATTCCAAATTAATGCTTTGTTGACAAGGTACGAGAATGATTAGTTGATTGAAATGAATGCGTACCAATGCAGTTACGTTGACCAGCACTGAAAGGTATATACGAGAAGGGATGCCGATTGCGGGCTCGTTCGGGTAAAAATCTATCTGGGTCGAATTTGTGCGGGTCAGGCCAGAAAAATGGGTCTCGATGGAGGTCGTATATGTGCACGTGGATTTCTGTGCCACTGGGTATTATGTACTTTTCTATAAAACGTTCAGATTATTATCTATCAGTAGAAATCATATTTTTAATCAATTTTTCGCGTCCCTGCTCGCCTAAGAAAATTCTTAAACATCAAACGAAGTCTCAAAATACGTAATAGTAAGGTAAACAGTTGTTAATTGCGATGAAAAAATAACTTTTGATTCTGTGGCATTATGTAAACTCTCACTGCTCTGTGCTTATTGAGAGTTCTCTCTAAAATAAAATGTACTTATCGTTGGCTAAATAAATGCAATTCGCGGTTTTATTTTGGAAAGTGATACGTACTCAAGTGCAAATCTTCTTCGATGTGCCGCGATATTAGAGGCACACTAGGATATAATCGAAGCGCCTCTTTGATGCAACAATCAAGATAAGTGAGTTGTTGAATTGACGTGATATCCATTACACCATCGCTCTTTTCAAGCACTGCGTCAACTTCGTCTCGGGCTTGTTGCTATAAATATTATATCGTGCTGGTAGTTACTCGCCAACTCGAACGATTATATTGTTTAATATTTATTGGTTAAGACCATTGGCCAGACATCAACTCACTTGGATGTCCATATGTTCTGCCAGCAGTAGCAGAGTGAAGCACATTCCCATTCCAGTAGTGTCATGACCCTATAATCAATCAATTATTAATTTTTCGTGGAATAGACGGCGATGATCAATGATAATTATCAAAGAACCACCTCGAAAATAAAGGTATCGACTTCTTCCCTAATCCCTGACTCGTCGATGTTGCCTCCTTTCATAGCTGCTATCAAAAGATCGAGCATGGCAAGTCGTTTCTTCGAGCTAGAGTAAATATTAACCGCGTCATCCTTTATCGAATAAATTTGTTGAGTTCCCTTGTGATACTGCTGACGCTCGCGAATAATCTGCGACAATAATGAACAGAATTCAAAGATCAACTTTTGTAACAATTTAATTATTCGTTATTATACTTTTGTGGAAAATCCGTGAATGGTTTCCAAGGCTTTCTTTTGCTTGCGTCCGGTTGGCGATAGATTGAACAAAAATCTCGAATGGATCCATGGTCTCAGTAGCCTAATGCAAGTATATCGATTATCAATGTTTTGTTTTCGCGGCCACTGATAAATACGATACGCGTTGTTTCCTCACTCAGTTTCGTCGATTTTATTGATTATCAATGGAGTCATTGCATCATTGGATCATGCAACAGATTGTTAGAACGTACCTGTGAACCAAATGCTCTCCCATCTCGTAAACAGCTTTTCTATATTTATACTGGAAAGTTGTATTTTCTTCCAACGACGTACCCATTGCCGTTTCTAAATTAATATTTTTCCTTTATCAAATAAAGATTAAAAATGGTTGTCATAATCAATCTTTTTGGTAATTCTACTTGCCGCATATCGTATTCAAGGTATACTGGGTGACCAAGGGTAACAGATCGAATTCACTTTTGCCTTCGGCGAGTTTTATATTATGAACCATTCGTTGACCTTCCTCGTCGAATATGCTCACGAATTCGCGTAGAACATTGAAGTGAAAAGCCGGTGTAAGAATCTTACGTCTCATATTCCACTTGCGTCCTGTTAATGCGGTAAATTTATTAATCAAAATAGCAAGATTCCGCAGATACGATATTCTCAAATACGAGCAGACCTGTATTCGTGAGAAGTCCCGTTCCGAACCACGGATGAAGAAAATCATAAAGTGCGCTCTTAGTTATATTCTTGTGGCTTGATAAGAGAGCCTGTAATAGAAAATAATTTTATTTCTTTGAGTTATATTTCAGTAATTAAGCTTTCGTTATTTTCGCGTTAACGGTACCAGCGGATTCAATTATCTTTCATTCTTCAAAATTATTATTTTTATCCTTGATTCATTAAAGCTCTAATTGTACTTAATTATCGCGATTTCGGTCATCCACAACGGCCTTTCTACGGCGGCCCTTGTGATATATATACATATATATATATCATATCATGTATATATATACAGTAGCGGACAAAAGTTTAAGACGGAGAGGAAAAAAAAAGTAATCGTTGATTTTTTTATGAAAAGAATTGACTCAGTGGATTTTTTTTTTGTATTAGCTAATTAATCATTAATTCATATATTTATTACATAAATTCAATTTTGCGCGTAACAACATTAGATACAATAAACAAAGAAAACATAAATTTGTTTGATATCTTCGGGGACAAAAGTTTAAGACTATACGTAAAAAAATATTTTTTGGTAGAAAATATACAGATATTTTCCTCCCTTCAATACTTTGTCCACAGTCCATTATTTTTTATCACATCAGCACATCTTTGAGGCATTGAATCAATTAATTTTTTGCAGTCGTCCACAGTTGTTTCATTCCACGTTTTTTCAACCAAAGAGTACAAATCGTCAAAATTTTTTGGTTTATTTCTTTGAACCCTTCTTTTTATGGTACACCATAAGTTTTCAATTGGATTTAAATCCGGCGACTGCGACGGCCACGGTAATAAAGTGATTTTTTCATCTTGAAAAAAACTTTTCACTACCCGAGCCGTATGCTTTGGATCATTAACTTGTTGAATTTGGATTCGTCCGAAAATAGCACATTTTGCCAATCCTCACTTGTCCAATGCCGATGAGCCTTAGCAAATTGCAGTCGTAATTTTTTATTCTTTTTACTGAGCATCGGCTTCTTCCGTGGCTTTCGTGCTTTCAAATTGAATTCGTCTAATCGTCTTCGGACAGTTCTTACACTTATTTGTGCATTATTATTACTGGATATTTCAGCTCTGATATCGACTGCTGAACGAAAACGATCTCTCTCGCTTAATCGATGAATCCGACGATCCAGCGTTGGCGTGGTTTTCCGCGGTCTACCGTTTTTTGGTCGATCAAAATAGTCCCCAGTCTTCACAAACTTGTACCACGCTTGCTTACAAGAAGTTTCTGATCGATTCATTTGAGTTGCAATTGAAGAAAATGTCTCATTTTGCTTCCGTAGAGACACGATTAGTTTTCGTTCAGTTGATGACAAATTACGGGCTTTACCCATACTCTTTTCGTACGTAATTAAACTTAAGACAATTTCGATCTCGAAGATGCATCACGTTCTGGAAGATCAGACGTTTAATTCAAATAAGGAGGTCAAAAGTCACTTGGATCAGTTTTTTTCCAGCAAAGAACAAACATTTTATGAGCGTGGAATCATGCTACTGCCAGAAAGATGACAAAAGGTATTGGATCAGAATGGACAATATTTAATTGAATAAAATATTAATTCACTATAAGAAAATCGTCTTTCATTTTTATAAAAAAAAAAACGAAATTCTTTTCCGAACAACCCAATAATATTGATACAATGTAAAAGGTTATGCATTGCAGGCGTTTGTTTTTTTTACATACTTCTCGATTTTTTTTAAAGATCAGTATAACGGCATAATTTGTCTCTCAAATGTTCGAGATAATATATATTATGTAAGTTTGTTTTTTAAAGAGATGCTTCGTTAAAGTGTATACATAATTCTGTAACTACACGGAAGAAGGGCTTTGTTAGGAGTACCAAGCGTTTGATTAAATATAGACCAGCCGATTAATTGTTTGGACAAACCAAGTAATTGATTTACACAACTAAGTACTTAGTACTAAGTACTTAATTGCTATGACCAATTAATCGGCCAACCAAGCTCTTTTTTCCGTGTAATATATTTATTACACTATGCAGCCGCTATATGATAGATTTTATATCCCGCATCATGCATGTACGTACCTCTGCATCGTCTGGATGTCGGATATTCACAACCGGCCACTTGATACTCCAAAATTTAAAAATTGGATAATAGTCCTGGTTCAAACTACGTATCATATGCCACAATTCCTCTAAAATAAAAGAATACGTGGGTGGTGAAAGTAGAGAATGGCGTAAAAATGTAAATGCCACCTTCTGACATTATACAGGGTGTCCAATTTTATAAAATGTGCTCGAACATATAGTGGGCGAATAATGGGCCCAGCAGAGGCGATTGAACTAAAAACTGTATTACTCATCCGATGTCCCCCTTTATGTACAACAACTTTTCTCCGAAACATTTTTCAATTAAATTTTTAGTTTTCGATATATTTGAGCATATTTTTGTAAATGGTATATCGATGTTAGCTTACTAGGTGGAAGAAGAAAGCTTAGATCGTTGCCCAAAAGTGGTATGCCCGGTGGTCCCGGAATCTTGTTAATTAGATAAGTCCTTCGTAAATGCCAGTAGAGATAATATAGTGAAATCAGTGTGATACACGTTAATGCGATTGGGATGATTGCCATCGCGATCACAGTTCTGTTCCCGTGAATAAACGATTTGGGCACAACTACGTCGTTTTTTTACCGATCACAGAGAGACCGCACAGATGAACTGCTTACTCCCAATTGTTGCAGGTTTTAAAAATATTTTACTACGTCTCGACCACTCGCTCGGAACTTAAGACACTGGACTGAGAAGTGCGACTGATATTTTTTGTTAACGTACTTCGACGAATATTAAAGTATAAATAGAACCTATACCTTTGGGCTGACCCGAGGTGATATGTTATCTGGTATTTACAAGATATTCAATTGGACGAGATGTTGACTTGAATGACAAACGAACTGATTGATGAGTAACCCGAATTCTAACAAAAGAGGGGAAATGTATTGTGATCAATGTTACAAAATCGCAGGTGACTTGCATGGTAAAGGAGGATACGTTGGGCTAGTTTTAACGTCAGAATTTTAAAAACGTTTCAAATCGATGGAATAAAATCAAATCGCTTATATTGCATCATACTTCGGCTCCATGGTCACCTTAAGAAAACGAGTATTCGTGGCAAGCATAATAATACTAACGTTAAGAATAATATACTTACGTAAATGTACCATTAGAGACCACTGTACCGTTTGTGGCCAGTCTCTTAATTAATTGTAAATATTAAATATTCTTGAGTTGCAAGAATGATTATAAGGTAATGTCAATTATTTTGATACTTTTTATCACTTTCGACGATTTTCACTGCAACATTGCGGATAATCGCGACCGAACATGTAGCCCTTCGAAGATTCTGATTAAACCGTATGGAAAACGTTTATAAGATTGACGGTAGATAACCCTACGATCTTTACTTGTTATGCCTTATCATGGATACGATGATGTATGCTTTATCTCGATATCATAAAATTATCTCACTGTGGACGGATAGGAGAATCGAGGGTAGTGGGGTCTGGCAGGGGGTCGGGGGGAATACAAGGGGACGACGCCCCGGGTTCTTCTTAGAGCCCGTGTTTTCCCAGGTTGGTTGGTGCGTGGAGCGCCCTTCCCAGTATTAAATAAAGATTGTTTTCTACATGGAAATGAGTATTTCTTAAAAGATAAACTAAAAATACTGTAAACAAGGTAGTGACCATATTCATCTGCTATTACTATTTTTGGTCACTCATATGCTCTGTAACGTAAATTTTCGTTCCAACGTACCACGTTACCTATAGTCTGTCGGGGTTATTTTTCCTCCCTTCATTTTTTCGGGAGGAAAAATAATGAGGTTGGTGACCAGACTCAGCCCAGGCTAGCTACAGCTGTTCAAAGCAGAGCAGGTGGTTCGGACTGTCAAGGTGGTAATAAATAAATTCAATAAATAAATTCAATAAATAAAATCCATAACTAAAGTCAATAAATAAATGAATAAATAACTGAAAAAACAACACAGGTACGGGATTCATAAATGCCAATAGGGCAGATCATTCATTTATTTAAAACGACTCCTGATGTTTAAAAAAAAACAAAGAAAAATATAAAGAAAGTATCCCGTAAATTTACACTGGCTTTTTAACAATTCGTAAGCCTTATGATTTCGGCAGTAGAAATTATCACGGCATTCGCATCTGCTCTCACACTCTCATGCGTCATCTACGCTCGATTCACTACACAACTTAATTCGAGTTTCAGATATTCGTAGGAACATGTTTTTTTAGAGAAAAAATCCGCATTTCATACTTGTACACCTGATATAACGTAACAATCCCTCTCACACGAATACACAACGGAATGACATTCTAACGCGTGCACGGCTTAACAATAAATGAACATGGAAAAGTAACAGAAGACACGGAGTGACTTATTCCCGGCTCTAACTGCCAAACGGTCTCGATATTACATTCTACTACACGCAGTCTGTCCCGATACGAATAATACTCTGCGCGTTGTATGCAAGAATCGCAGGTACGACCAAGCTCTAATTAATATATAAGTCAGCAAAAATAGAAATGATGACGAAAGACCGTAGAGAGAAAGAAAGCTCACCGGGACGATGCTGCAGCGATCATCTTCGTAAACCCTCGATAATGCCAAAATCGCCTCGAAAGAGCGTAGCTCAGTCCAGCAGGTAGATCGCCCTCGATAGACACCGCAGATAATTGCCGAGCGAGAATACTGAGTCCCGACAGTGGAAAGCGAAAGACGGTTGTATCTTCCCACGCGGCATGCAGCGATGCACGGTCCTATAGCTGACCAAATTCGGCGTATACAATGTGTTCTCTCCATCGACTCGCTCACTCTCTCCCTCGGTCCGTCCGATCGTACAATGAACGTAGTCATACCGGGGCCGTCGTGCGAGAAGGACATAACGTATGAAGGCCTGATATCTTGCCCCGTTACAGCTCGTAGTGACAATTATTAAAATAATATTAATAATAGTATTCTGCACAATGTTTTTTATTGACAATATTTGTAATAGATTACTATTATTTTTATACATTGTAATAATAATAAAAATAGTTAAAAGGGGCATTGCTGCTCACGTACTTAGACCATAGGCTCTTTGTGCACCCCTCTCCAATGACCCTCACTCCCCTATTGTAACAAATTATATATATATAAATAAATAAATAAATAACTGCATTTTATATTTATATGGCTATATTTTCTCGATTCTGGATGCTACTGTAATACTCGACGTTCCAATGTCAATGGCTTTAATATGCGAATAGAATTCATTAATTTAGGACTTAATCTAATCTGGGGCTCGATGAGTAAATATCAATACGGACCACACAAGAACTCTGAACTGGTGATGTTAACGTAAGTTTGTTTTATTCGGACCTATGATTATTGGCTCACAAATCATAATTATAATTCTTGATAGCATTCCACCGAAAAGACGAACGACTAGTGAAACTTTATCCGTTATGTATGCAGGAATTCATAAAATTCAATTAATGCGTTTACGTACTGATAACGTGCTAATCATTAACATTCATATTAATAATTTAAATGACACGGAAATGCGACGGTCTAATCATATCACACAAATTCAATACATCTTCATATCATACAAAATCGCAGCATGAATTTATACATCTTATATTATGAACAAAACATGAGTTAACAAGAGACGGCAAATGCGTCCACGTAATCAACATATTCATATACACGAATCATACACAAATGGGCGAAATGCCAATTATGTGCTATTTATGGCTAGCTGCCCATAGGATTACAGAAATGTCAAACGCGCTTGTTCTTTGCACTCTGAGGGTAATTCCACACATGATATGACTGACGATAAAATATATTGAGCGTATCGTGAAATCGAATTCGTATATTCTTATAGTAACGGAATAAAATTCTATAAGCAAGACACTATGATACAAATAGGCTAAGGCGAGCAATTTATAATGTGAACCGAAATTGAGAATAATACGACCGCATATTACAATTATATCGTACGAGAGCAGGTACTTAGCTTCGTGGCGCGTTGTTTACATCTTCCGACGGTGTAGGAGGTGCGCGGGGAATTGCTTGAGCCATCCCCGTGATGCTGGTAACGACTTGCCGCAAGGGCTTTTCTAACGACCCGATATATGCCTGTGGCTAATGATTACCTGTTGGCCCGTCGATAAGATCCTATGGTATCAATGACGAAATAACAGTTAGCCTTGGAAATTATGTTCGACGATTATTCAGCGTTGTAAAACGCAACATTTGTGCATTCGGAAATTTGATGCCTTCGGTAAATTCACTTCTTCACGAATTTGACTGATTTCAGGTGTTCAGCCACCGATTCCCTGTTTTTACTTCAGGACGACGGATTTTGCTGATCACTTTTATACACATATGAGATATTATAATAAAACAATTTAATATGTTGGTACAAAGATGAGTGTGCGGTGCGACGGCTCTACGGCGACTTGATTTATACAATAAATTGGAGCAAGAGGACTGCTCGGCTGCTTCGCAGCGACTAACTTTCTCTCATGCAAAATCGATTACTCTTATTATATCAGGGGTACAAATTGAAAATGCGGGTTTGATAACAGATGGCGTTACTAACGCTATACGCATCAGGCAGTACTGTGACTATGTTCATGTCAAAGCTACGTCTTATAGCTTTAATTTTCAGTATGTGTCAATTTGTCGCAGTGTCAAATTCATAGTTTTTTTGAGCTCTCAATATGTCGAGTTTCGTGCCAACAAAACAGCATTTGCGGGAAGTTTTAATTTACTTCTTTAATTTGAAGAAAAGTGCTGCTGAAGCACATCGATTGGTCTCCGAGGCTTATCCGAGTCATGTTCCATCGGTTTCAACGTGCGAGAGATGGTTTGTGCGGTTTAGAAGTGGTGATTTTGACGTTGAGGACAAAGAGCGGCCGGGCCAAGTGAAAAAGTTTGAGAATGCTGAATTGGAGGCAATACTCAATGAAGACTCGTGTCAAACTCAACAAGAGCTCGCAGATTCATTGGGAGTGACACAACAAGCCATTTCCCATCGTATAAAAGCCCTCGGAATGATCCAAAAGCAAGGACATTGGGTGCCGTATGAGCTGAAGCCGAGAGACGTCGAGCGCCGTTTTTTTGCATGCGAACTGCTGCTCGAACGGCAAAAACGGAAGGGTTTTTTGCATCGCATTGTCACTGGTGATGAAAAGTGGATCCATTACGATAACCCGAAGCGCAAAAAATCATATGGTTACCCCGGCCATGCATCATCATCGACGGCCAAACCAAATATTCACGGCGCCAAGCTCATGCTCTGTATTTGGTGGGACCAGCTGGGTGTGGTGTATTATGAGCTATTGAAATCGAACGAAACCATCACAGGAGCACTATACCGAACTCAATTGATGCGTTTGAGCCGCGCACTCAAAGAAAAACGGCCACAATACGAGCAAAGACACGACAAAGTAATTTTGCAACATGACAACGCTCGGCCACATGTTGCAGCGCCGGTCAAAATATACCTACAAACGCTGAAATGGGAAGTCTTACCCCACCCGCCGTATAGCCCAGATATTGCTCCTTCCGATTACCACCTTTTCCGATCGATGACACATGGCCTAGCTGACCAGCGCTTCCATTCTTACGAAGAAGCCCAAAAATGGGTCGATGACTGGATAGCAGCCAAGCCGGCCGAATTTTTTCGCGACGGTATCCGTAAATTGCCAGAAAGATGGGAAAAAGTTGTGGCTAGCGATGGACAATACTTTGAATAATTCATTTGTTACCATTTTTTCAGAATAAACGTTCAAAAATAGAAAAAAATCCCGCATTTTCAATTTGTACTCCTGATAATATATTTTGATACGCTTGAGCGCCAAGGAGTAGGGGATCACCTAGGTGGATCCACGGTACGCAGAGGATTAACTTATTTCTAAAGCGAATAACATCGACCAGGCAGCCTACAGGGCCGATTCGTTACACTATGATAACCCGCTGTTTCTCACGAAGATTAGTAGTCCAGTCAAAGAAAGAGCGGCAACCTCTCTAGGCTCCAATTGCTGTACTCCTAGGTGTTTTAGGCTTTCTCGTCCCCCTTAGGGCCGGACAGGGACATATCACATGAATGGGCATTTCTTCATCCTTTTCACAAATCCTGCACATATACTATTCTCCTCGATACCCAGTGTGTGCATGTTCTTACTAAGATTGCGGTGTCGATGAGCGTTTTCGTCTGCCTCATTCCTGGCATTGCCGTGAAGACGTTTTAGTGTTGCACCTCTATTCATCCGGATACGCCCTCCTTCACGTCCCAAAAGTGGCGTTTCTGCCCCCCACCCCCACCTGGCCAGCTCGTCTGCTTGTCCATTGGCGGCGATGCCTTCGTGACCTGTGTTTCATATTAGCGTCACCCTGTTGATGTTTGCACGTTCCTGAAGTGCCACCTTGCAATCCGTTATTAAGTTTGACTTACAATTAGTCTTACACCGTCCTAATGCCTCCAGTGCGGCCTAGCTATCCGAGCAGATGCGAATTTTGTTGTCTCTGTATCCCGCAGAGCTGTTCTCTGGTGCACACGCTAGTATGGCTGTAATTTCCGCTTAGAAAACGCCAAATTTATTTAAGCGTAAGTTAAACATTTTTTTTAAAGAAATCCTAACAAAGCTTTTATCGAATTCAATGCAAATTTACTAGCTGATAAGAATTCATTTGGGGGAAAAATAACAAAATTCGGAAAAATTGATAGAGAGCAAAAGAAAAAATCTTACCGAGAAATCTTGGACGCTTCCTTACTCTTTTGAACCGCAGTATCCACAGCCTCATTCTATGTGAGAAACTTCGTTATTAATTTTGACTTCACCGTAGAAGAAGCTTTGTGTACTACAGTTTACAGAAATTAGCAGGAAATATGCAAGGATCTCCTGTATAACATTTCTTTCAACCTTGTTCAAATGTTGCAAACATTTAAGGGATTTGTGACATTAACTATTTTCATATTAATTTTTTATTCGACAAAATTATTATTCTCTATCTCGAGATTTGCAAGAGGTAGAATGTTTACAGCTATTTCTTAAATAATTCCAAAAGCTATAAAATTTGTACCTCTGAACCGATTTACACTAAATTTAATCTCCAGCCTTATTTAATTATCGCTCAATTTTTAACCAAATTTTAGACCAATGTTTAAAAAATAGCGAGAGCTAGAGCTTCTAGTAAGGACAATTAGCAACTTGGCGGGCCAAAAATTAGCGGGCACTACAGGTAAAAATAGATATTGGGTGATTATTCTATGTTTCCTGGATAAATTACGCTCCCACATAAATAACGTGATCATTGAACCTAAAAGACAGGTGCATTATCACGGAGTGATACTGGATAACAAACTCACATTCTCAAAACACATAGAAACAGTTAGGGCAAAAGCCCTAACTGGAGCAATACATTCAAATCCAATATTAAAAAAACCCAGACAATACAAAACAAAACACTCAGAGCAATCAAAGGAACTAACAAGTACACATTACAAACGAGGACATACACAAAAACCATGTACGAAGAAATATACTTAAGGCCCAAAAAATTCTTCAATGAACAAACAAGAAACCTCCTAATCCTAAGCAACTTAGGCACAATAAACCAAAAAAATGCGCCATACAAAATAAAGGACCAATTCCGCGTCACATGATCATGCGTGAAAACTGTAAATACTGAAAATAATTAAGACAATGTATATAATGTAAATATAATATATAATGTAAATAAAGGTTAATGTATAAGAAAACCTAGAAGTAAGGATAACCCCCCATAAACACCGGGTACTTTTTTACAATTTTCAACCTGAACCAAAGCAACTAGCAATACCCAACGCTAAACTAAATTACAAACAAATGTACCACACAAAAATTCGCTAGTTAAGTTATTAGGAATAGGTATAACAATTAATATTAAATTAAGGACAAAAATATGTAACAAATACGCTACAACAAACAATATGAACAAATTAACATAATAAATGAACCGACAGTCAATCAACTCCCAGGTCTGATCAAACAATCATCAAAATATTTCGAGCAAGCAAGTAAATAGTTGATTCAACAATTTTAATAGTAGTTGGCAAGTTAGTTGGTCTACCAAATACAAAACTAACCGACTAAAAGTGATCGACCTAATCAATTTATCGTGTAGTGCTCAGAGCACTTAGACAATTGGCTGCATCACTATTTTTTTTTTGTTACTACAAGCAATGAGTCATTTTTTCCGTATGTAACGCATGTGATTGGTGATATCTCGTAGCAGGATGGGAGGTACTGCAGTCACATCATTACATGTATACTTATACTTATTTGTAATTACTTGTCATGGTTTCAATAATTATTGCATAGTTTTTGCCCCAGCAGTTCTCATGGCATTGTAAATGTTAACATAAGCAGCTAAGTATCAAGAATATTCATATTATAATGCTTATCTTGAAGTTTTTTCTCAAAATTTTTATCGAATTGGCACAAACCTAACTTTAAGCGGATCTACCGATTTGAGAACCAAATTAGAAGCAAAGTGAATTTGCGACAGAGGTATAACGGGTTCTATGTAGAAATTGTGCAGTAACAGTCCTACGACTGTTTTCAATTCAAGCATCGCAAACTTTTGACCTGTGGAGAATCAAAGAAATGGATGAAAATTCACCCATGTTGAATTAAGAAGTATAACTTGTTATATGAAAAAATAACTGTCAATTACCGATACAATTTCGTGGTCCAGCGCTAAATGGAACATAAGAATAGGGATGTCTGCCTTCGATCCTATCCGGTAGAAATCGATCGGGATCATACAGGTGTGGTTCCGGCCAAAATGTTGGATCTCGATGAACGTCGACTATGTGCACATTGACGATTGTTCCACGAGGTATCAGGAATTTTTCTAAAAAAAATCCTCTCATTTCATGAATAAACATGGTACATGCGATGTATGCATAATATTTGTCACGCATACTTAGCTGCATGTCTTCGCTGATTCTTCGTGAAATAAGCGGAACGGATGGATACATTCGCAATGCTTCTTTAATGCAACGATCGAGGTACGAAAGACTTTGCAATTCTTTCATTCCCAATATTCCATTAGTTTCGTTCATCACAGAATCGATCTCGGCTCTGGCTCGTTCCTATAATTATAAATAATGCGCACTGATAAATGTTTCACGGGATAAAATATTCTACGGGATAAATGTTTATGTAAATAATTCTTTGTTTACTCGTTTTTACCTGAATTTCCTTGTGCTCTGCGAGTAGAAGCAGCGTGAAGCACAATCCCATATCTGTAGTGTCGTGACCCTATATGGAATACAGAAACGAGACGCTTAGAATTAAGGGAAACAGTTAAAACGTTTCCATAGTTTAAAAACAAAATTTGATAGTCAAATCCTAAAAAGCCCAACGGATTTCTCACTGACCCATTATACATTTTTTGTCATAGTGAGTTAATCTTGTTCCACGGTAAAGTACAGTAATGTTTTCTTGTGAGAGACATTTGAAAAAAAATATCCTCACCTCAAAAACAAAAGTGTCAACTTCCTCTCGAATGCCACGATCGTCTATATTGGCACGTTCTTTCTGTTCAGCAATTAAAAGGTCCAGCATAGCGAGCCTCTTCTTTTTCGCTACGCAGAAAATGTATCCGTCATAATGAGGGATGATATAATATCTGAAGCAGTGTTAATGTAATTCAATTAAATCTGCATATTATTTGAGACAGCTATGTGGGTAGGAAGAAATGGTATGACTGCAAATATATTGCAAAACCAATTCTTACGTTTAAAAGAATGGGTGTGTTCATTGATCATTTTACAAGTAATCGATCCTTATTAGGTTGTAATATATTGGTTAAACTGTAAAGCGAGACCTCGTATACCACTTAAAATGATCGCTACCCTTGCTCCATTTAAAATGATATTCTGTGACGTAAAACACTTATGGTCTCTCTAAAATAATGTATCTGTTAAACTACAATATTAATCGAATTCGATTAAATGTAAATTAAAATGCATGGTTAATTATTTCAGAATTACGATTATATGATTGGACAAAAAATTATTTTTCTGGCTGTGGAAGTGCCCAAAGTATCAAATTGCAAACCGCAAGCCGTTTCCAAGGATATTTCATTGAAGCGTAAATGAAGTATTTGTAATATGATCAATAACTGTAGTTATATATCTTGAAACCAAAACACTATGAAATATTAATTCAGAACGTAACTTGTACCTTTAACGTAGCGGTAGATATATTCTAAATAATAAATTAGTTGATTTAACTTTCGTTTGAAAATACCAAATATTTCCTACTACCTTTTTATCACTTTATATTGATTAAATATTAATTGCGTCGGTGATTATTAAAAAAAAAAAACAATGTCCAGCAAGACTCTACGACAACATCAAAACACGAAACCAAAGCTCACCTGTCAAAATCGAGAACGAGAACAATTCTTGCTATGTTCAAAAAATCGAATCAAAGTTACAACGGAACTATCGAACTCTGTGAAATGTATCTCAATCCTGAGTTTTTCTCGTCTCGTCTCGCTGATTGCATTAATATTCATTCATGACTCAGGCAATTCGTTATGATAAAAGTGATTCTATTTACATGCTTTGAGGTCAGTTGGGACACTGATATCTTGTGTTTTTTCATTTTCCGCTGAAACATCTATGAGATATTTGCCTCCAGTTTCCTCGTGGTATTCTTTTCTCTCCTTGATTATCTATGAAGAAAAGTTAATTTAAAGGTTCATTCATATTTGATTGAACTAAACAATTATGGTTTCGTTGATAGATCACAGACCTTAGCCGTAAAGTTATGAAGATTCTTTAACACTTTTTTTTCCTCTTTACCCTTCTGCGTCCACGAAAAAATCCAGTTGTTTTTAAGCCATGGCCTAACAGATCTAATTATATCAAATAAATCATATGTATTCTGGTTACATATTTACCAGGTGTACAAGTATGAAATGCGGATTTTTTTTCTAAAAAAACATGTTAAAATCGGAAAAATGATAAAAAGTGCTTTATTCAAAGTATGCTCCATCGCTTGATATACATTTTCCCCATCTTTCGGGCAATTTGTGAATACCACGCCAGTAAAAATCTTCCCCTTTTGCTGCGAACCATTCATCGAGCCATTTTATCACATCTTCGTACGAACCAAAGCGCTGCTCAACAAGTGCGTGACCCACCGATGCAAACAAGTGGTAATCGGAAGGAGCCAAGTCTGGTGAGTAAGCCCTATGGGGTAGAACTTCCCAGCTGAGTGCTTCCAACGGGTCGAGAACCGGTTTTGCCGTATGTGATGGAGCATTGTCATAAAGAAAAATGACTTTGTGTTGCCTCTTTCGGTATTCTGGCCTTTTTTCAAGCAGCAAACGGTTCAAATCTGTCAATCGTTGTTGGTAACGTTTAGTATTAACCGTTTCCCCAGGTTTTAACAGCTCATAGTAGACCACGCCCCTCTGGTCCCACCAAACACAGAGCAGAGTCTTTCTGCCAAAGCGATTCAGTCTTGCGGTCTATGTGGATGTGCACCTGGGTCTACCCATGATTTACGCTTGGAATTCTCAAAATAAATCCACTTTTCATTCCCTGTAACTATACGATGCGAAAACGACTTCCTTTTGTACTGAGCGAGCAAAATGTCACATGTGTTTTTGCGCTTTTCCATTTGCCTGTCGTTCAACTCATGTGGTACCCATCTACCGGTCTTCTGAATCTTTCCCATCTCTCGTAGCCGATTGGAAACAGCTTGTTGACTAACGCCCAATTGCTCGGCAAGTTGTTTTTGTGTTTGCGAATCATCTTCGTCCAACAATGCTTGTAATTCCACATCTTCGTATTTTTTTGGTGGCTTTCCACGTTCCTTGTCTGCAACATCGAAGTCACCACTTTTGAAACGCCGACCCCATCGTTCACACGTATCTTGCGATGGAGCATATTCACCATAAGCTTCTCGAAGTAATCGGTATGATTCAGCAGCAGTTTTCTTCAAATGAAAACAAAATATTAATGCTGTCCGCAAATGCTCTTTGATCGGTATAAATTTCGACATATTGAACACAACAACACAACACACACTTTTCCAATTTATCACTCGTGCTCGTCTGACACTTGTTGATGACACAACAAAATGGCGCAGTGTTAAATCTTTATAGCACAAACTGTATTCATGCGCCATCTGTTGTCTGAAATCCGCATTTCATACTTGTACACCTGGTAAATACTTGGAATAAGTTTATTTGTTAAATAATTTTTCACGTGCCTGTAATACGTAATTTCGCCGATTTCTTTGATCGATTGTCTGTACATGTCCTGCATAGGGTCCTTGTCCTGCAGAGTCGTTCCCATCGCAGTCTCTAAAAAACATATGAGCATTTTCAAATCATAAGTTGCTTTATATTGAATTTTCTAATTGGAACGCAAAAAGATTTTGAAAAAACTTTTTGTATTCAATATTATCGTAACTATTTACCGCATATATTATTGAGCGTATATTTCGCGAGAAAGGTCTCAACGTCTTTGATGACCTCAGCACCTTCCACCTTCAAAGACCTCACCATTCTTTCCGAATTCTCAACAAATACCCCAACAAATTCGTGTAGCGTATTATAATGAAACGTGGGAGTCAACATTTTCCTTCGACTGCGCCATTTATTTCCTGAAAACGATAACCAATGAGAATGAATGCACTTTCCTTTTCTCGTTATTTTATTAACCTAAATTATTAACAGAAAGTTATAGTTAAATTGCTTGGAATTGGCGAGAGTTTCAGTCCTTATAATTCTTTGAAACAAACGATTTATAGATTCGCGATAAATATAATACCAAACGAATAATTATTTAGCTAAATAGTTCAAAATTTGCAGTAGAGGGAGTTAATGAGATTCAGACATTTGTCAGCAAATTCAAAATGTCATATAATCCTAATCCGCGTATAAAATTGAACAAAAGTCATACCAAAAACGAACGACATTCCTGCTCTATTTATATATTCAACTTTAAGTTCAGGAATTCTCGAAATACCACGACTAGAATTGTTCAGCTTGCGTCTGACACAAATACAAATATGTACATCCGGTCACCTCTTCCGAGCAACTTTTCTGGGTGTTTCATACCGTTTTTAGTATCCTCACATTGATATATCCAACAACAACAAAATCACGAAAACAACGCATTTACCATGAGGAAAAAAAACCCGTATAATATGAACAATAGTATATTGTGTGGCTAGAGGTGAAACAAGACGATTTCAGACGAGTGTGAAGTTGGCTGCCCGAACCGAAGGCGAGGGCTGACATCACACGAAGTCTGAAATATTTTTCATATTACCTGTATCGAAACTGGGAATTTGAAGCCAGTCGAACACAACTGTCAATTTGTTTGATGGTTGGAATGACTTAAATATTCAGAAGCTTACAATAAACAAATGGGATTCTGACCGGAACACAACTGTCAAATTGGTTGATGGTTGGAATGACTAAAATATTCAGAGGCTTACAATAAACAAATGCGATTCTGACCGGAACGAAATGAAGTTAAGAACTTATGTACATATTTTATAGTTCTTATTGAAAATGTTCTTATTATATTTACTTACCAGTACTCGTTAAAAGTCCTTGTTCCAACCATGGATGAAGAAAGTCGTAGAACATACTTTTCGATATGTACTTTTGGCTGCCCAACAGCACCTTTTGAAATAATATTATAAAAAGATTTGATAAACTCCTGCCAAAATGTAATTCGTCAGGTTTATGAATATAGTCACTGTAATTTCACAGCAAGATTATAATTCGAATCACTTGAAATTTCAGTTTTTCTGCAGTAGTGATTAAGGCGCCTTGTATACATTTTTATCACAAAAACAATAATTTGATCGAGAGTTCTGTCCCGAGAAAGAAAAAATAAGATCTTTAACGACAATTTTACCTCAAGGTCATCGGGATGACGAAGATTAACGACTGGTATGTGCCCGATCCAGAATTTGTAGATCGAGTAGTAAGTATCCGCATACCCTCTTAACACATACCACAGTACATCTAAATTTAAAAGAAAACACAATTTAAACAGTTGATAATGTGATTGCTAAAGTGCAATGAATAAATTCCAACATAATGACTCTCGATCTTGTGAGATAATAGTTCGTACCGACAGGAACTACGAGATCGAGTAAGTTGCCAATAAAAGGAAGACTCCCCGGTCCCGGAATTTTATAAATAAGTTTTCCCGATCTGCTGTACTGAGTTAAGAAGTAGAGAACAGTCAAGGCGCCAATTATCACGAGTAGCGTCGTTACAAGGATAAATTCCATTTTTATTCTGTATTACGTCGTATCACACTCGCTACTTTGTTGTTTTTTTTACACGGTTTTATTTAGTTTCGAATGTTGTCTATCTGCGTGGATCAAATCTACGAATTCAATTTTCACCCACTTCCTAAAATTCGATTTTATTTAAACTTTGCACAAATGAGTATATCCGGTAACAACACTTTCTATTAAAATTTGGAAGTGATCGGATCTCAGAGTCGAAGGGATGCCATATAAATTTTTTGAAAATAATTTTTTAACAATGTTTATGTGATTACTGAGAGCTCTAGGAACGTGAGCTGCGTTGTGGCGCGCGAAGGTCGTCCGATTGTGCAGCAGCAGATTGTTCGTGCAGTATTAACTCTTTTCTCTTCCCCCTCCTAAATGCTATCTTCCTCCTCCACTATTCGTATCAAATGCAAGTATTGACATAATCTCAGACAGATCGTTGCGAGAATCAGAACACCCGACGCAGAATTCTTAGCGATGTTGAAGTTGGGTGTATCGTTGTATCGAAGCCAAATGGCCTTTAAGAAGTTGAAGCAAAAACTTACAGTAGATTCCGATATCGCATAAATAATGTCAGTAATTACGTCATGAGATGATTATACACGAGTATGAGAATCATATTATTTAGTGTTATCCAACATACATATCGTTGTTGAATTCGTAATGCATGCCTCAAGCAGTTGCCATTGCATGTCATTTACAGAACGAACGGTTTAATTCATTCAATACCACATGGGAAAAAACGACTTGTCTGTTTATTAGTTTGCTATAAATTTGTGGCCATAAATATCTGGCTCGTCAGTGTAACAATCTAGCATTAGCTTCGTCTACCATGAGTAATTAATTGACGACATGGTACGCACAACAAACCCGAGTAATTGGCTTAACTACTAAAATAGTATTGAGAACGGACAACCAATTTTAATTGACACTCTAACTAACTATTGTTGTTAGGGCAACTATCGAGTAAAAAAATCGCGCAATGATATCTGACACGCCGTGCCGGCTGAGTGTCGTCATGAACGTCCGCCATGTACGTAGGACTATAATGTGACAGAATAGCATGCGAAGACAGTATCTGCACGACTTCAGCAATTCGTGAATCCCTACAACGTGTTGCAACCGTGCGGAAACAGTGTTGGCATGCCGCAAAAAATTAGATTTTTCACAATTCTCGAGAAACACACATCAGAATAAAAAAGCACATCTGTATGCATGTACGTATGCACGTATGTACGTACATGCATACAAATATATATCAGATTTTACAAATAATATGTCGAATGAAAGCACACTCTGTTCACATTCACATATAAATACTTAGAATTGAATACCGGCCGTCGGTGGATCGCGAATGACGATATTGCGAGGATAAAGTAAGTATTAAACTTCGGTGTTTAGACTTAAATCACTTTACGGAGCCGCCAAATGATGATTCTGTACCCAACACCGTGGGCACACTGCCAAGCACGATATTTACACTCAGACTGTTAGGGCTCGCCACGCTGGACGCTACGTATTTCGCCGGGGCTTCGAAAAGCAACGCACGGCGCACTTAGTATAAAACGAGGACAAATTTTAGTACAAAACAGCACAAATGTTTTCACAAGCCTGCGCAGCGTTTTTTCCTTTGTCGTAATAATATCGCAAAATATAGCGCAATTTTTCATTACTTTTCTCCTTTTTCAAACGCAAACAACTTTCCAACCACTGCACCAATTTCGATGTTTATACACTCAAAGTAACGCTCGAAGTTTCACCTTTCCAACGAGCGTTTAGTGGTGTCGCTGCGATCTGTGTTTCCTGACTTATTTGCAATTGATGCCATCTATCAGGAAAAACGCCACGAACTTTTTCCCAGACCCAATGTATGAATTATTTTATTCAAAATATTAAGTACATCAAAGAGTAACATTTCAACAGTATTTTAAAAAATTTTCATCCAAAAATGTTGAAAATTCAGCCGGTGGGACCTGGTCTCCGGAGACCCCTGAAAAAAAAGTGTCCTCGCGGTGGTCACGATAACTTGTTATAGCTTTATTTGAAATAAAAAAACAAAATATTTTCTATTAGTAGATAAGTATAGCTCGTGATTGAACAAAGGATTATTTAAAAAATTGAAATTGGAATTTTTGGCAGAGTTTTAGCAAAATAATACATTTTTTGGTACAATTTACACTACGTATAGCTTTGTAAAATCAGTTGTAATAAAAAAAAATCCTTAGTTCAATCACTAGTCAATGCTATTTTGAAGAAGTGTGCAAAACTTCAATCAGATCGGTGCATTAGTTTATGCGAAATCATGTCCATCGACTTCAACAATAGTGTTTCGAGAAAAACGCGATTAAAGTTTTAAGTAGAAATTAAACGACGATTTTTTTTTTTAACTCACACAGAGTCGTCGATTCCAGTTCGATAAAGTAAAGATCCCGCTGCAGCTGCGATGTCCGGGGCATCCTTTTGTTCCTGCCTGAGACGAATTCTTGCGTCTCGAGTACAAGTCATAGCTTTTTTCTCAGCTATGAGTATACGATGTTCATCCTCTCTTCGCGCGTACTCGTGGCTATTTCGGCCAAGTTTGACAACTCTCTCCTAGAGTTTTAATCCGATTGACTTAAAAATTTAAAAAATGTTTAATTCATTTTTTGAAATTTCCAAACCTATGTAATCCCTTAAATAGAAATTCTTTACAGGTTGACGAGCTTGCTGTAATGAGGAAAAACCCCATGGATGTTGGAGTTTAGCTGAGCAGGAGCTCCATGTCATTTACAAAACATGCGAACATTACGAACATGCGAAATCCTACTTCGAATAAATAAGACAACAGCGATAGCTTACATCAATCGGATGGGTGTACAATGCCCTAAACTAAATAACCTTACCCTTGGAGCACATCTTGGAGATGCGCTCAGTACCGCTAATCACCCGTTACTTTTTCACGACATTGTTGCCGTGTGCTTTCGGCACTGTTTTCTTTAATTGTTCCAACAGATCATCTCCGGGGGTCGACGGTCGACCCTCGGAACAGGTAAGTCAACAGTTCTATTCTGTATAGTCAACCATTTACAAGGTGTACAAGTATGAAATGCGGATTTCAGACAACAGATGGCGCACGAATGCAGTTTGTGCTATAAAGATTGACACTGCGCCATTTTGTTGTGTCATCAACAAGTGTCAGACGCGCACGAGCGATAAATTGGAAAAGTGTGTAAATAGTGTTGTGTTATTGTGTTCAATATGTCGAAATTTATACCGAACAAAGAGCATTCGCGGACAGCATTAATTTTTTGTTTTCATTTGAAGAAAACTGCTGCTGAATCATACCGATCACTTCGAGAAGCTTATGGTGAATATGCTCCATCGCAAGATACGCGTGGACGATGGTTTCGGCGTTTCAAAAGTGGTGACTTCCATGTTGCAGACAAGGACCGTGGAAAGCCGCTAAAAAAATACGAAGATGTGGAATTGCTAGCATTGTTAAATAAAGATGATTCGCAAGCACAAAAAAATTCGTCGAGCAATTGGGCGTTAGTCAACAAGCTGTTTCCATGACTTGAACGACAGGCAAATGGAAAAGTACAAAAACACATGTGACATTTTGCTCGCTCGGTACAAAAGGAAGTCGTTTTTGCATCGTATAGTTACAAGGGATGAAAAGTGGATTTATTTTGAGAATCCCAAGCGTAAAAAATTATGGATAGACCCAGGCGCACCATCCACATCGACCGCAAGACCGAATCGCTCTGGCAGAAAAACGATGCTCTGTGTTTGGTGGGACCAGAGGGGCATGGTCTATTACGAGCTGTTAAAAGTCGGGGAAACGGTTAATACTAAACGTAACCAACAACAATTGACCGATTTGAACCGTTCGTTGCTTGAAAAAGGCCAGAATACCGAAAGAGACAACACAAAGTCATTTTTCTTCATGACAATGCTCCATCACATACGGCAAAACTGGTTCGCGATACGTTGGAAGAACTCAGCTGGGAAGTTCTACCCCATGCGGCTTCGTGATGTTTGGAGCATGTTTTTTTTTCTCCTCTAAAAATTGGCCCTACCCACTAAAAGCACCTACCCGGCTCCAGCACCATGATCCCGGAACTAATTTCGTATTCCTCTTGGGTCATGGGATATCGCTACCGCTTTCCGGCCTTCCGTCGTCATCTTCGGCGAGCCACCTGTCGTAATCTTTTCGATTGGCCTACGTTAACGGCTCCGCAAGCGGGCTTAGGGGTTCGGCCGATCTTGATCGCGTTGCTCCTCCGTATTCTTTTTCTGCAGTGCAGCCTCCACGTACGTCCCCACTGCATCCCAGTTGTTTTGGGACTCCAGTATCGATGGCACGATGGTCTGAGAGGTACTCGGTTGTCCTAGGGCTGTCTCGAGGACGTCTGTCACATCTTGCGAGATCCTTCTTTTCCCTTTATTGTCTCATAGGTATGAGCCGGTCACGATGAGCGGATGACCAGTATGCAGCAGCTAGGGTAGCTAACCCTTTAAATTGAGTCATCTCTACGTTCGACAGGGGGGAGTCACACCCGAGCCCTTTTTGCGACGGGCGGCGCCTAACAGGCACTAGTCATAATAGATTCATCCTACAATTGCCTCTGTATCTATCTTTCCTGTGAGTTCTCTAGTCGTGACACTCGACGCTAAAGGCAAGCAGAGATAAAATAGAGTATAGGTTTAAGGGAAACGCCTATTAATGAAGGCAGTCCTAGAACTAGGCCAGTGATTCACGCTCTCTTGAGGGAGAACCACCCCGGGAGAACGATGAAGAATATTGATTGACACTCTCTTGAGGGAGAACCACCCCCGACAGCAGGGTGGTCAAATCACGCTAGTCTAAATAGGGGGAACCACCCTCGAGGAAGGTGAATGAAGTCGAGTCGTGCTAGCCTAAAGGCGGGAACTACCCTCGAGGAAGGGGATTCGAAAACTAGAGTAGCGTTTCACCCTAATTTGCGAGTTTGCCTAATCAATATTCCCACCAAAACCAAGGGGATATACCAGGTTTACAAGTATGAAATGCAGATTTTTTTTCTAAAAAAACGTGTTAAATTCGGAAGAATGAAAAAAGTGCTTAATTCAAAGTATGCTTCATCGCTTGTTATACATTTTTCCCATCTTTCGGGCAATTTGGTAATACCACGCCAGTAAAAATCTTCCCCTTTTGCTGCGAACCATTCAGCGAACCATTTTTTCACATCTTCGTACGAACCAAAGCGCTGCTCAGCAAGTGGGTGACCCATCGATGCAAACAAGTGGTAATTGGAAGAAGCCAAGTCTGGTTAGTAAGCCGCATGGGGTAGAACTTCCCAGCTGAGTGCTCCCAACGTGTCGCGAACCGGTTTTGCCGTATGTGATGGAGCATTGTCATGAAGAAAAATGACTTTGTGTTGCCTGTTTCGGTATTCTGACCTTTTTTCAAGTAGCGAACGGTGCAAATCGGTCACTTGTTGTTGGTAACGTTTAGTATTAACCGTTTCCCCAGGTTTTAACAGCTCATAATAGACTACGCCCCTCTGGTCCCACCAAACATAGAGCATCGTCTTTCTGCTAAAGCGATTTGGTCTTGCGGTCGATGTGCATATTCACCATAAGCTTCTCGAAGTGATCGGTATGATTCAGCAGCAGTTTTCTTCAGATGAAAACAAAAAATTAATGCTGTCCGCGAATGCTCTTTGTTCGGTATAAATTTCGACATATTGAACGCAACACTATTTACACACTTTTCCAATTTATCACTCGTGCGCGTCTGACACTTGTTGATGACACAAGAAAATGGTGCAGTGTCAAATCTTCATAGCAGAAACTGCATTCGTGCGCCATCTATTGTGTAAAATCCGCATTTCATACTTGTACACCTGGTAAGGAAAAGTTTCCACAGTACGAGAGTTCAGTTTTTCATTACTATTTCCCGCGGTCACGTGGTGTGATTATTGTCCGATAACAATTTCATACAAGTGACGTGTGTCGCGAATAAGTCACTCCGCTTATCCGTAACAGGTCAAGTTGCCTCTCCTACTACAATATAGCCGCGGCCTAATGAGCCGCGTGTTCCGCGTTGGTATACTCACGAAGGCTCTAGACTTTATGTATTTCTAAACTTGTGTCTTGTGGATTGTATACGGTAAACGTACAAATAAATTGTACGGTAGCTGACTTGGATTCGATCAGCCAATCTTTCTCCTTCCGACGCCAACTACGTACCCTTTAGTCTAAGAGAGGCGCCTGCGAGCAGAGATCGACAACACAACAAGGAAGAAGGACTACCACAAAAGAGGACAAGTGTCAACAATACACCTTCGAGCCCACCTCTATCCGACGCTCGCCAGGTAAAATTCTCCTACTTCTAATTGTAAAAGGCGAGGTCCTCGCTGTAAAGGGCTACTAAGCCTTGACGCATAAGCAAGACCAACACGTCTCTCTCAGCCACCCACCTATCGCACGCGAAGAACGTGTGTTCCGCGGCGTCAATACTAGCCGGACAATAGTCGCAGTAGGGACTTCGTTTCCTCCCCATCCCGTGTAGATAGGAGTTGAAGTGTCCGTGAATGGTGAGGAGCTCGGTGAGATAAAAGTTTACCTCTCCATGCTCTCTGCCAATCCACGGGGTCACCGCTCCTATCATCCACGCTGTCCATGGTCTGGCCGAGGCTTCGGCCCATCTTCGCTCCCACTCCAGTAGGATGCGCTGCCGTTCTTCCATCCGTGCGTTAGCTGTCGTCACCTCGGCCCTCCAATTGTAAGCGTACTTTCCCTCTTCAGCAAGCAGGTCGATGGGGATGACTCCAGCCAGCACCAACACTGCCTCGTCAGACACTGTCCGGTAAGCACTTGCGATACGGAGTGCTTCTCGTCTCTGGACTACGCCTATCCTCCTTCTGCACCTCTCGACGTTCAGGACATCGGCCCAGACCTCTGCCCTTTAGAGAAGTACGGAGTGGACGACGATCATAAGAACACACCGTTTCTTGTTCCTCGGCCCGCCTACGTTGGGCATGAGCCTCAAGAGCATGCCAACCAATGCGGCAGCCCTGTCAGCGGAAGCCTGGATGTGGGCCCAGAAAGTGAGCTTAGCATTCAGTAGCTGTCCCTCAGTTGTACTGAAAGCGAGGTAGCAGCTGATGTATTTCACATTCTTGCTTGTGAGCCACACGAAGCCGCCGCCCTTTCCTCGGTCGGTTATGGGAAATTTCGCCGCACTGACGAGTCAGTGCGTATTGCCGACGTTCCCGTGTCATCGGTGAACCATTTCGGATCCGAGGGATTTGAGTGCTGCTCACATATGAGCAGCAGATCCGCCTTTTCCTCGAAGACCCACCGACGTAGCAAGTCCTGCGCAAGTCGGCTACGTTGTAGGTTTCCCTGCAGTACTACCGCCATTTTTTTTGGTAGACTTTACTGACGCACACCGGCTGGTCCCCGGAGCGTGGTCGGTTTTTGGTTCGCCGTCGATGTCCGCACACACGAAGCAGTGTGGCTTGCCGGCACATGCCGCAGCCTTGTGGTCAGAGCAAGCGCATCTGTAGCACAAGCTCGTTCGGTCCGGTCCCTTGCACTCGGTGGCACGATGGCTGAAGCCGTGGTACCGGTAGCATCTGGTGACCAAAAGCTTCTCCCTAATGCGGCAGTTTATCCAGCCAATCTTGATATGTGCCGCCCTAATTAGATCTGCAGGCGGAGGTGCATTTATTTCCACCATAGCCGTTTTGGTTCCCCGTATGGCCGTCTTAGTGAGGAATATCCTTGCCTCTCCACAATTGTCTTCCCGTAGGCAAGCTTGGAGGGTAAGCCGAACTTCTTCCTCCTCCGTGATCTCATCAAAATCGCGAATCTCAACTGTTGTGCGGGGCATGGGATGCCTGACGTTTCCTTTATCGCCAATGGCCTTCTGGAGCGCCTCCCCGAATTTTACCGTGTCCTTTGGTGTAGCCCCAAGCTCCACGTGCACGTCGCCTGCTCTGGTTTGCCTGATTCCTTTGAACTGGATACCTATTTCTCCAGGGTTGACACCTGCGCGAATGTCCTTCAATACATCGGCATATTTCTTCCCTTCGGCGGGTTTAATTACAATCGCCTCCGGTCATGGTCTTTGCGGTCTCTTTTTTCCGCAGCTGCGTTTTTCAACGGTCTACCCTTCTTCTTTCGTTTGGACTTTCTACACCATGGCGAAACCGTCTTCATCATCTCGAGGTTTTTTCTTGGTCGCTTCTGGGACTTCACCTTCCCGAAGGCTTGGTGTTTCCGTGCCTTGCATCTTCCTCTTGTTTGCCGATTTCGGTGTGAGTGCCTCTCTCAGTGCCGATGACAGCCCCAGTACTGATGGACACCCGTCTCGGTGTTTTCATAGGAATAGACTTCTTTACCTCTGCTAGGACGTTTTGAAGTTTCTCCTTCCAGAGCTCTCTTCTTCGTGATGACCGCTTTAACGCTTGGCACGCAACGTCGACTCTTTCCCTGATCTTCATCGTGGTGTTCTTTATGTTCTTGCAGTATTCGAGCATTTGTACGATACCCTCCCTAACCTCATGTAAGTCCGCTTCCTCCTTGCTGAATTCTGCTTCCATTTCTTCCGGCAATTTCTTCTCACGATGGCAGAGTTTCGCCGCAGTGAACATACCGTCATCTTCATTCCTCGCCGTTTACCTGGCCTCCGCCAGTTCCTCACTCTGTTTTTTAGTTTGAATACTCATTTTTGTTCCCACGAGAAGCTAGGGAAAGAACAGTCCATCCCCGTAGAGCCCCGCGTGCGGAGGTAAGGCCTATAATACTCCGGGAGGCGACCTGTTATCCCGGAGACACCGTTTGAGACACCACCATGCAGCTATCAGCACGGAAGTTAACACTTTAGCTTGGGGTGTTTGTTCCTTGAGGGTTTTCGCCCCAACTCGACGATCGATCAGGTTCAGCACAGCGCAGTGTGCCTGACCCTCGCGAACGCTGAGTATCCTCTATCCGCCACCTGAGGACGCGCCACGTAGGGGTACACCTCCCCCTGTGGGGTGGATGGAGCACTATAAGGAGCCCATGTTGCAGTAGTAGCATTCATAGAAGTTCGAAGGAGCAGTTCGGATCGTATTTCCGTTCCATATATCCGATTAAGCAAAAAAAAAGAAGTGCAGAAAGCGTGAGGTTAATGAAATCCTTTGCAACATCGTCGAAGCCATAAGTACCGCTGGTGGTGCTGCGGCGTCTGTTCAGAGTAGTAAAAAGTTTCCGATTTTACTACTTATACCGTTGCCTAGTTCTTCTGGCTTGGCTCGTATTGAACAAAGAACGAGGAAACAAAAAGCTCAGATTGTAAATCCAACATGATATAAGAATCTTGTCTGTACTACCGGAGATCTTTACGGTAAACAACAAAGGAAATTCGTTTTTGTTACTCGACAATGGTAATGCATCTACTGAAATTCTTGGAAAAATGTGATGACTAGGTCGGTGACGGTATATTTTCTATATTTCTTCTCCTAATTCTACACAATGGTATTAGAAAAAAATAAGTTCCTAGAAAATTACTTGGAAAAAAGTTCATCCAGAAAAAAAGTTGACTAAAAAAGACCCCGGGAAATTGAAATACAGAGAAAAAATTCACAAGAAATATGGCACCCAGGAACAAAAATACAAACTCCAATTATTTCAAGATAAACAACTAGGAAAAAGTATCCCGGGGAAAAGGTCATCGGAAAATAAGTCACCGGGAAAAGGATCACTGGGAATAAGGTCCCGGAGAAAAGGTTACGGGAAAAAAGGTCACGAGATATATGGCTCCCAGAAATAAAAAGACAAACTTCAGATATTTTAAGATAAATAACGTTTTACTGTTTCGATTATTGTAGTTCCAAAAAATGTTAGCATATGCAGCCATACATCGCAGCATGTGACGCTTTTTAAGGCTGCTTTTCTCCGAATTCAATTCATTTTATTATACCGGCTTACGCAGCCTCTTATTCTAAATTAAAGATTCGAAATCGATTCTGAATGGATTTTATGAGAGATTGACTTGTTTGGAAACACTAATTAATCTTTTGAATTCATTTGTTACGATACTATCTGTTGGGAAATCATCTGACGCACGGCATTCGAAAGTCTCAATGATATTCGAGGTTCGTATCTTACGCAGGGGTATGAGAGTGCCTCCCAAGTGCGAAATATCGAAAAATTTGTTTTTGCGTTTTTCTCGGCACGTATGGGAGATAGAGCGAAAAGAGGCTTAAGTCAGGATTCTCTATATCCCGTGATTTTATTAGTTCTTCGAGTGGCCATAACATTTGAATTGTTGAATCGATTCTCGATTTTCTGTTTTCATACAAACAAGCATAAGAAAACGAAGAAAATATGACTATGTTGGTTACATCCTGGATATTATTATTTTCGGATAAAGGCGAACGCAACAAAGAATTATACTTCTGAATTATTCAGAATATTCAGAATAATTCGCAAAAAGAATAATTATTTTCTGTTTAAAGCCAGAATGCGCTGGCTAGGGATCGGAGAACGGTTTGGTGATGGGGAGTTTAAATAAATACATTGTGCGTACAAGAAGTTTCAACGCATAATTAACATCACAATATATTTTAACATCGTTACAAGCTACAGATGTTTATTTAAAAGTCCGAATTCACTTTTGATCATTGTTTTATAGGTGGGCTATCAGTCGACGACGGTGCGCACCAGGTTGCCGAATAGATTTTAGCAATAACATTGGTCTTAATTCACGGCGTTTTACACGCGAACTGTTCAAATTATTTACGTCCGAAAATGATATTAATTAATTATTACGAGGTCCGACCGGTTGGTTTGCCCACTGAATAGGACCAACAACCTTGCTGTTATAAGGGTCGATAGTCAACCTCCGGAGATAAACTGACTAAACAATGAATAAAGCAGTGCTGAATGTACACCGCACGAATAACGTCGAAAGGTAGCGAGTGATTAGCGGGGCGCAGCGCGTTCCGACGATGTTCTGCGTCCCGCTGGTCAGCGTAGGACTGCTGACCTAAGTAAAATGTGCATACCCAGCAGTGATAAGCACTACTGAATCGCAGAAGAATAGATGCACATATGCACGGTTGAATCGAAATGCACAAAAAAATTATTAATGGATTCGGACGTAACAATGTTCAACCCGATAACTCAATTTTTCGAGCCTGCAGAGTTGATTGCATATTACTTCTAAAATACTGTTTTTTTTTTTTAATGTAAGAAATCGATTGTCATGCTCCAAAAATTTCCACGGTCGATGAAGATAGAAATTTAGCGAAGACAGATCGCGGTGTAGACGATCAGTTATCGCTAGATTCTTACGTTAAAGTGTGACTAAACTCTGACATTTGCAAATCATTTCAAAGTATACCATGGTATACTTTAAAATACCATGGTATGTACTAATTGAGTAGTTTTCTTGATGTTCCTATCTTTAAATAATGATGTAAATTTTGAACATGTATTGAATGTCAAGTGTATAATATTTTAGAATATAAGTACTGAAAAGCATCTCTGATATGAAATATTTATATTTAGTGGATCCGCCTATTATTTCTATTAATTCATTTAATTTTATAGTGATAGCCAATATCATATTCCTATTTACATTCACTTGGTACCAGCGCAGAAAAAAATAGTCCGGGACATTCCAGGAGAGAGCCCAGCATCCCGGTCCTAATCCTGGACTCCGGAGACTCCATCCGGGGTACGACTTCTATGTTGGGGACTGTCTGTGACGGCATGATTTTGGAAATCTCGACCAAAGTACTTCCTACTTAAAATGCGTATATTTTCCATTTTGTTCTCAATACGAGCACCCAGATAATTTCACACTTAAGGGGAAGGGAAACCTACTCAGTGGGTAACTAACACTGTAAACAATAGCATTTCACTCTACTGGTGTGTGAGAAAGATACCTGTATGAATTACTGCCTGCGCCTCCCGCGGAATTCAGGTGAGGCGAAACTGTACTAGTTCTATCTCTTTCGGACTTATGGATATCTCGTCTCACCCTCATACAGCTGAACCATCGGCCATGTCTTGCAAATTTATTTTTTCACATTACCAATAATAGTTTAATCTGTCTGGTGCACAGTTCAGGTACTTTTTCGTTTCTAAAGCGCAATCAATGTCACTCCCTTATTGACTCGTTTTCCTCTGTCACTTTTCCTTCGCGAGGCTGTATTCACTTTCCGACTGTTACTTACCTTTTTTGAGAGTGCACTGACGTGTTTAGGGGAATGATCAAGCCCATCGTCCCAATGAGATTATTCTTTTATTCTGGTTAGTGATAATCGGCCAATTTTATTGACGAGTAAGTCTTATTCAAAGTCGCTGTTTACCAGTAAGCCTAGTATGAAGGACATGCTGCCTTAGCTGTTAGAAAACCTTAGGAAAGACGAAATGTAAGCAAAACCCTTTAATCGCACTCTACACACTTTTTTTCATCGGCGATTTTGAATGTCGTACATCAACACTGGTTAGCATTTTCTTCATACATAATATTGTGTCTGTCATCATCCTATTCCTTATCTTGGATGACTTCCTGAGATTCGGGATCAAGTCCGGGATGATGTCGTGGAACTCCGGTATGCAGTATGGACTATGAAGTCCGGTAATGAGACTCAGGAGTCCTGGATTGGGTCCAGGATGGAATCTCGGAAGTCCCGGATGAATATCCACAAATTTTGTAATTTTCATAAAAACCTTGCTATATTTACTTATGAAAGACTTATGAAAGACTACTTATAATTTTACAATGTGTATTATACTAATCATTATTGCGCACACAAATTTTGTAAATTTAAAGTTAGCTGTGACTGTAAATTTACATTTTTTTAAACAGTGTTTATAGATCATTTAAGTATGAAAATTCAAGTACAAAACTGTAAGATTTACCAAACCATAATCACTGTACTCGATTTTGCCTCGATGAAAAATGGAAAACTAATTGTTTTCATTTTATAATATTATAATAATATTAAAATTAAAAAATTGTGGGGCAACGTATATTAATTAGCTTCCAAAAATATAAAATTAAAATTAATTACATTTTTTTTACAAAATCCCTACTGCAAAAAACTTTAATAAAAGGACCCTTGATTTCAAAATGTTTTTATCTATAAAAATAAATCTGTAAAGAATAAAGTAATTGCCGATATAATTTTAGTTAACAAATTCCTTTAATTACGAAAATTCGTGATGAAATATTGTGATCATCTTTTACTTATTAAGAAATGCACTGGCATTTGGACACTGATTAAAGAAAAATGAATGATTATTATCGGCTCTCATCACCTTTATATTGCACGATGTCTCATTCTTTTCACATTCACCGTTTAAGAGCTTACACCTAGTTGAAATTTTTGAAAATATCGATTTTTGGCTTTCGACGGATTCTTAAAATATAACATTTCAAAAATATTCTTGAAAAATGTCAAGCAGATCGGTTCAAAATTGAGAAAGTTATGGCGTCAGGGTGATGGAACGTCAAAAAGACGAGGTTTCGAAGTGACATTTTGAAGTTAATTGGAGTTTCTTCTATTATCAGATACCACACTGGATAAGTCGTTGATATTGTCGTTAAAATGTTGCTTTACAAGATGTGCCAGCCTTGGCATGCAAAAAAAAAATACTGTCGAATACGAAGAGTGGTATGAATCACATAAATCCATGTATACAGCAAATCATCAAGGATCCGCAGATAAAATGGAGGTGGATGCCATCGTCGAAATGTTCAAGCGTTCACAGGAAAAGTACGGTAATTGTATCGGCGATGGCGACAGTTAAATATACACCGGTATTCAAAATGCTTCTCCTTATGAGGGTACTACGGTTACTAAAAAAGAATTCATCGGTCATGTGCAAATACGAATGGAATGTTCATTGCGTTAGTGTGCGAAGAGAAATAAAGGAATCGGTGACAAAAACAACCTAACCGGGAAAACGGTCGACAAATTAACCGTTTCTTATGGTATAACCATGAATATAATGCTCTACCTCCTAATGCTTGGGAGCAATCAAGCAAATTTTCGAAAACCTCAGCAATAATAACTCATTGAATAGAAAAAGATGCGGAGGTGGTTTCACACAAAGCAATAACGAAAGTTACCAGCCCATCTGGAACATAAGCCCAAAAATTCTTCCGAGTGAGTCGATTCCAGTGGAAATGGCTGCCTATGTCACTGCCTGTCTTTTCAATGAAAGATCTGTTTTGCTATTGAATATGCTGCAAGCGATAGGGATATACTGCGGCCGTAACGGCCGAGCGCCTTGTCCAATCGGATACGCGAAACGGAAGAATGTTCTGCAGACAATAGCAAATTGGAATTTTTAAGGCGCTACCGCCGCAGAAGGCTTATTATCATGTTATATGGGCCTGGAATCGATGATTCTATGTAAGTTTTTCAAATTACATTTTATCCACGTATAAACATTTAAACGTGTTTTTTTCAAAATAAGTTTTAAAATCGCTAACCGCGATATCTCAAAAATCACTGCACCAATTAACTTAAAATTTTACAAGCTTCTTTCACATATTAAAAAGCAGTGCTTGAACGGAGGAATTTTTTTTATGCATAGTTTTTTTTATCAACAAAAATGAAGCGTTTTTTCACCGAAAATCGATACCTCCACTTTAAACTGTGGCTATTTTTACAAATATCAATATTTTATTAAGTCCTTCGTCCAAGCACTAGATAATTTCATGCAAAAATTAAATGTGTTCGACTTTTTAATTTCAAATAACGCGTTTCCGGTCACCGCGAAAGACGTTTTTCTGAAGGAGATAATAATAAGAAGGACTGATATCGGCAATACATGGCGCTTCTAATATTAAATCAATGTTATTTTTTGTAAGTGTCACCCTTCAAATGTCTACTGCACAATTTTCAGCGAGCTGCGGCATTCAGTTTGTGTTTGACAGTCATTGTAAGCAAACTACTTTTGTATTTGTACAAAAATGGAAAAAATTGAGTATCAAGTAGTGATAACATTCTTGTTTTCGAAAAAGAAAACGAATACTTGGCGAAGTCAAAGCGCAATCTAAAGATCTTTTAGCGTCGATTCATGACTGGACGAAACATGGATCCATCATAGTACACCAGAGACCAAGGAACAGTCGAAACAGTGGATTTTCGTAGGTAATCGGCACCAAAGAAGGCTACCATATCGGCCAATAAGATTATAGCCACAGTTTCTTGGGATGCACGCGGCATAATCCAGATCTATTACCTTCAAAAAGGAAAAACGATTACCAGCGAATAATATTCCAAATTATTGGACCGTTTCAACGACGTTTTAACGGAAAAACGTCCGCATTTGGCGAAGAAAAAAATTCTCTTCCAACAAAACAATACCCGGATGCATACGTGTGTCGTCGCCATGATAAAATTCCATGAAGTTGGATACGAATTGCTTCCCCATCCACCATATTCCCCAGATTTAACCCCCTGCGACTATTTGCTGTTTCCGAACTTGGAGAAGTGGCTCGGCGGAAAGACATTTGGTTCTAACAATGAGGTCATCGCTGAAACGAAAGCCTATTTTTAAGAGTTGGAAAAATCGTGTTATTTAGACGGGATCGAAAAATTTGAAAAATGTTTCACTAAGTGTATCGAGCTAAAAGAAGACTACATTGAAAAATAACATTAATTTTGCCCTAAACATGTTTTTCTGGCCTGGGCCAGGTACCTATCATACAACCCTGGTATCTAGCACATTTATAAATATTTTTAATACAAAAATTGTAAAATATTGAAAGAAAGTCAAAACTTTAAAAGATACATCACTCTAAACATCAAAATGATTTAAGAGTTTTCTAATTAGTCGATCGCTATGACATGAAAACATCTAACGAAATGTCTTCCATTCAATCGGTGTAGAATTTATTGTAAATAAAATGAAACGTCGTGTAGTGAAATTCATCGAGTGGTTTATTTTGAGTGATACGCAGAGTTGAAAAAGCCTAATACTGGTTTACGAGAGAACCACTTGTCCAAATTAGTCTAACCACTACACAAAAATTCTTCATTCTAATCCTCGATTGACAGATTTTTAATAGTAGAATTTATCATGTTGCTGACAAAAGAATGTCACACAGAAAATCTTAACTATTTCTCCCCCACGGTTGATTTGTCGGATAAAAAACGAGTACAGCATCCTATAGAATTGTTAGGACAGATCTCCGCTTTTATTCGACAGATCAACCGTGATGAAGATATTCAGATTATAGTTTTTGTTACCGTTCGACCAGTGCCATACGATCTTAAGGTAAAATAATACACAGATCAGACGGTAAGACAGCGAGATCCGTTTTTCTTTAGAACGATTAAGGTTGCGAAGAAAATCAAGGACAAAAATAATTCCGTGTTGGATGACACTTCGGTTTGATCATAGTCTCAACCGTATCGGAACAAATACGGATCGAAATAAATTCCCCCGCGTTTATGGAATTTCACGCGTGTACCTTTGTAAGGTGATGTGCTATACCGACGAAGCCGTCATGCATACAGATGAAATAGCGCCACTGGTAACTGCGCTGGAGCGAGAATAATCGATAGAAATTTGTATCATATTACATGAAGGAAATGCTGTAGCGAGTAGATTATTTTACCGACTTTAGTCGGTATAAATACGGTATTTCATAGTCTACGAATATGCCTCACATTGTACAGGACTGTAATATGAACATAAAAGTTTCGAAGTCCGGTCGAATTTCGGTTAAAAACGTGGAAAAAATGATAATAATCGTATTTTACTGTTCCTTCAAAAATCCAATATAACCACTCGAAATTTCAACAACATCAGTTTTGAAAGATATAAACCTTTCTGGAACTCGCATATGTCAAACCGGACCGGACGTCGATTCTTTGAGGTTTTCCAAACATTTCAATATTGTCAAAGAGTCGATCACACAAAAGAAATTAACTTAGAGTGTATACCGCTTTCACGCAGTCTGACTTCTTACGACTACGAGGATAGAGACAGACTACGTGAACGCAGTATACAGTCTACGTTCATTTACTTTGTGTGGTCGACTTTTTGATGATATTAAAATGTTTGGAAAACCTCAAACATTCGACGTCTGGTCCGGTTTGACATATGTGAATTTCAGAAAGGTTTATATCCTACAAAACTGATGTTGATATTTCGAGCGGCTATATTAGATTTTTGAACGTTCGGTAATATACAATCATCATTTTTTGCCCATTTTCAACCGAACTTTGACCGTACATCAAGCGTTTTTGTCCACATTAGAGTCCTGTACAATTTATTTATTTTCTTCTATCAATTTACTCAAGCATTCCCAGGCGATGTTACACACCCTCTCCCGGGCCCCGTCAATATCAAAACCCGTTTACCATACTTTTTCAAGGGTACAGGATGCTTCGAAACAAAAGTAAATTAGGTTAATGTGCGTAACGAATGGACGAAGAGACACATATGTACTTCGCCTTCATCCAGAAATCCTCGGCTCCTTTGAAAAAATAGGTTAACCGATTTTAATACCGACCGCGGTATGTCAAATCACCTTAAAGTTATGTGGTACCATAAGGTCAGTAACGAGAACTATTATTTAAATTTCTTCTTCACGGTTGACATATTGAAAAAAAGCCGAGAACGTTGTTTACCGCCTCACAATTCTGCAAGACGAAGTTCGCGTCTTTTATCCGGGAGATTAACGATGGCAGAGAAATTCGAGATCGCAAGATTAGTTCTATCTCCCCTGCACCCATACATATTTGATATCACCTTCATATGAAATGATACACGGGATGCCCATCTCACGAGCAGTTAATGTGACGACAAATGTGTGTTTTCTCTCGCTCCCGCACGTGGGACAAGTTGACTAGCAAAACTTTCCATCATGTTTTATTTCACTTTAACGCCTGTTTACCTGTATTTCTGTGTGTTCCG
This sequence comes from Cylloceria caligata, assembly GCA_963942595.1. Taxonomy (NCBI): domain Eukaryota; kingdom Metazoa; phylum Arthropoda; class Insecta; order Hymenoptera; family Ichneumonidae; genus Cylloceria; species Cylloceria caligata. The sequence goes on along the minus strand of OZ012703.1, from coordinate 19,116,655 downwards.
CAAGTAGTGCTACTGCGAAGTTCAAACCCATTACTGTAGTATCGTGGCCCTACATTGAATGCAGATGTACATCATTAGAGAGGGTGGGGGAGTTAAAGGATAGGGGAATTTCGAACGTGTTGCACCTCGAATATAAACGTATCGACCTCCTCTCGAATACCGCGATCGTCTATTTTCTCACGATTCTCCTTCTGCACGGCAATCAAAAGGTCCAGCATAGCAAGCCTCTTCTTTTCCACTATGCAAAGGACACGTTAACACGGTTATTTCACATATAATTTAAATATTTTCCTCCATGCAAAAATATTATATAAATAAAAAAGACGGTCTCTTGTATATGAACGTATGAATAATTTTTGATCATGTGTATTACCTGAGTTATTTCGTGGAGTGTCATAGGTTGTATCCGATATTGTTTCATTCTCTGATGTAAGACTCCTCGTATATTTTCCACTTTTTTTCTCATGGTACTCTTTTCTCTCGTCGATTATCTTTGAAGAAAAACTCACTCTGTTACTTTTTAAATTGGAATTTGAGAATTTCTCCTTGAAATTACTCTTCGCCCGAGGGCATTGATTGAGATCTTAATAAGATATTAAAATGTGAGAGAATAGTACAAAGAAATTTGAAGTCCTTGTAACCGGTTGTTATCATTTTTTCGAAAGTCGAATGTCAACAATTACCAATCTCTTCCAATAGGAAGCATTAACCCTAACATTCATTAAAAACCGTAAATCCCTATACATTTTGAAGAAAAAATGTCAGCAGTAGATTGGTTATAGGACGAAAGCAACAACACAGTTCAATTTTTCAACAGTCACGGAAAGTACCGAACTCAAATTCGTCGTGGCCCGCTAATCTAGTTGATGAATCGGCAATACGACATTGTAGACTTTTGATGAATACAAGCAAAGTCAATCGACGCGAGAAACAGTTTTTCACGTTCTAGTCACCAGTTTGAAGACGTAATTGGCAATCGGTTTTCCAGAAACCACGATTTTCATCACCAAACGATTTAAGTATCACTTCTAGAACACACAGGCACATCTACATATCTACCAGATATTGTTCTATCATTGCTCTACCGCTCAATCTCTACCATAATACGACTCTACCCGATATGACAGCTCTCACATTTCTACCATGTCACAACTCTCCCGGAATTCAACTTCCCGGGCGATACAAATTCACCCGGAACAGAGTACCGCGTCGGTATTATCCTATGTTGATATTATCAACATGAAAATAATTTCGAAGCGCGACATAGGATAATTTTATATTTGAAATTTGAAAATTTTGAAAACTGGTATACTCACTGTTTAAACAAACCTGAAAAGTTAAATCTTGCATAAAAAATGTCCCTATGCCGTGCTTCCAAATTACCTTTATATCGATAATACCGACCAAGGATAATACCGATGGTTATACATCTTTTATCCGGGCGAATTTATATCGCCCGGAGAATTGTGACATGGTAGAGATGTAAATATGCCAACACAGAACGCAGGTAATCGAGTATTTCAGGACCTTATCTATTTTGTTATTTAAAGTTAAAGTCTGGCGGTGAAAAAGTTTAAGTTCTCCAAATCTCGGCAAACATTTATGGAATTCGTTGTGAGATTGTCAAGGGAAAAGAAATATCCTCTTAACATTCCAGTGATCACGGTACCGTTTAAGTTCACTATTTTCCGTAAGTGTTGAAAAATAGCTTCTTTCATTTAGCACCAAGTAATTAGATGAATTGAACTGTCCTCTTCTTCATCGATAATCGATCAGCTACGGACACATTATCTGTGAAAAGTCTTCCGTTTTTACTGAATGTCAAGGGGAATGCTATCTGTTGGCATGGGTTTGTTAATGTTGGCATTCGGCTTTCAGAAAAATGATATCAATCCATTCTAATATTAATGTTACCCTTGTGCTTATTAACAGAAAAAACAAACGCTCTGAAACGTGTTTCGACATTTATCACAGCATTAAATCACCGAACACAGACCTTAGTTGTAAAATTATGAAGTATGTTGAGCGCTTCGATCTGCTCTTGACCCTTCTGCGACAACGAGAATATCCAATTGTTTTTATACCATGGCCTTACAGCTCTGAGTACCTCAAGTAAATAAAAAATTGGTTTCAATTAGATATTTAAGTACCTCTAATAAGTAGATTTTTCAAATCATAATTAACGTGCCTGTAATATAAAATATCATCCATTTGCTTGACAGCATTTCTGTACTTGTTCTGCACAGTGTCCTCATCCTGCAAAGTCGTGCCCATTGCGGTTTCTAGAAATTTTTACATACAAATATACAAACCACTCAGAGTTTGAGCTCCCTTAAAAAAATTGTTATTAAGTGCTCAGAGGCAGTCAATGAGTATGTATGGTCACCGTACAGTTGCAATGTGAATTGTATGGAAACGCAAGGGCAAAATCTGGCTGACAACTTTTTCCATAGAGTCATAATGACCACTGCCAATTATTCATGTAGGATAACGTTTTACGGAATTTATCTACCTTGAGCCAATGTTATTCGGTACGAATTGTAAAATGGAATTCGTCAGTGTATTCGTCATGCATACGGTAATGTACTGTATAGCATTTATTTTTTTTGCATTTCTTAGCATGGATTGTCATAGAATATACATACTCGTATGTATGTATGTATATATGTATGTATGTATGTATGTATGTATGTATGTATGTATGTATGTATGTATGTATGTATGTATGTATATATGAATATTTGACCAACGCGCTGCCACTACTAACGCTGGTGTTCGTACATAACACTGTAGTAGTCGCCAAGTTGTAACCCCCTGTTAGTGACCAATTGCTGAATAGTGACCGCCAGCCACAATGAAGCGCGTGTCATTATTGGCTCGGTACAAACACCGGTAAATAATCCCGGGTTATTTAAAATGTAATTCTATGTGTTGGCTGGGTATAATTATTTGCATTCGAAGGTCGTTTAATGTTTATCGAATCAAATGCGGGATAGGTCAGATCGACGTTGATTTAACCGCGAAAGTTGAGATCACGACATTTTTAAGAAGAATCACTTGCATGTTATAAAAAATGTATGAAACATATCTTGGACAACGATTAGGCACCGATAATACACATACGATTCTTTGAATGAACCAGTGTGGTCCCTGATGTTCCCAAGAGCTCATACATCTGGGCGAATGGCAGCCCACAATTATTACACAAACGCTCCTACATCCACGTGGTTCCTACTCAAGCTTGATACTGCGCAAGCGTGTTTGTATACAATCTTCCTTACTACACACGACAACATTACGCACTGCTATTCTGCACATGGCGTGACTGCAAACGGCGATCTCGGATTTGCCACGATGATAATCAGACCACATTTCCATTGACGCAATGTGTTCATTGGCTACATTGTGAAAAATCACGAATGTGTAGTAACGCTGTGTGTAGTATCAAAATTTGTATAGAATCACTTGTGTAGGATGACAATACTAAGAAGAAAATATTTACTATTAAAAATGCCATTGAATTTCTATTCCCTCAATCGTAATGGAAATGAAGAAATTGTTGTCAAAATTAATATATCATGGTCATTCATATTTCGTTACGTATAAGCAATGTCAATACCAATGGGATATTGTATTAGCTTTAGCAAAAATACCTTTATTTCTATTGCATCTGGAATAATGGAAATTTATACATATTTCTTAATGGCAATAAAGAGCAAATTTGGTAAGCGATGCGTTCTGATGCACGCTTATTATAAATAGAACCTAAAAAGCATTAGTGCTTTCGAATAGTAATAACAATTATAAATATACTCGTATTGTGAGGCTGGCAACATGCTGTAATTCTTTTTTTAATGGGTGCTGGAAGTTCCCCGTCCAGAGTACATACTTTTTTCCCCATAACTATTCAGCACACATGAAAAATTGATACAGTATACAGTTTTTATTATTAACGACAGTTTGGTCACCAAGTTGAAGTTTTATATAATATTCATCTAAAGGCTCTACAACATAACCCATATACAAGATATTGTCTGAGACTGATTCACAGGGCGCACAAGCGTAATAAAAATAAATGGGGTTTAAGCGACATCCCGTGCGCCTTTCTACATTATTATTAGCAAAACTCTACATAACGCCGATGTACAATAATTACAAGTGCGGAAAAAAATAGCCTTGGAACGAATCCCAGAAGAAGTCCGGGCAGTCCCAAGGAGGCTTTAGGAAGGAGTCCAGATGGACAATGGGGTATGATTCGATCCAATTGTCCATCTAGACTCCGTACAGGACTGCCTGAACTCCATCCAGGACTCTTTCAAAAAATCTCAGTGGAACTTGACAATCTGTCCTGGATTCTTACGAAAATCCAAGCGGGATTTAAGGACTCCATTCCGGACGACCGGAAATCCATCCCGGTCCCAATTCTGTATTTCCGAGACTCCATCCGGGTTACCACTCTTATATTGAGTACTGTGTGTGATGGCGTGATCTTGGCCAATAGCCTCTAGCTTATGATGTTTGTATTTTTTTCCTTTTGTCCAAAATACGAGGACTTAATACACTTCACACTTAAAACACACAGCAACTTTACTCCATTATTGACTTGTTTTTCTCAGTCACTTCTTTTTCTTCGCGTAACTGTATTCACTTTCCAATCGTAACTTTCTTTTTTTTTAGCATGCGCTGACGTCTTTGGGGGATTCACCGTGCCCATCATCCTAAAGGGATTGATCTTTTATACTGGATAGTAACAATCTGGTGAATCAGATTGATGAGTAAGATTTATTTCAAGTCGTTGTTTATCGGTCAGCCTAGAATGAAAGACATGCTGCCAATGATGGTACACGTTTCCTTCATACATAATATTGTGCCTGTGGTCATCTTATCCGCAATATGGGATGACATCCTGGGTCCCGGGATGAAGTTGTGGGAGTCCAGGATGAAGTTCGGCATGGAGTCTTGGGAGTCCAGGATCGGATCAGGGATGGATTTTTGGGAGCACGGGACGAAGTCAAGGATAGATTATTCAGTCCCGCTAGGATTTGCGAAAGGATACCCAGATGGAGCCCGGGCAATCCCGGAGGGAACCCAGGTGGGCAATGGGATTTGATCCGATCCTATTGTCCATCTGAACTCCCTTCGGGACTCTCTCCGGAACTGCCCGGACT